>LT934116.1:764000725-764019160 GCA_900231445.1 Triticum turgidum subsp. durum
GATCGGCTTCAGTTAGCAGGCAGCGATCGCTCGGGTTCAGTAACACGTAGCCTGCAGTGCAATCGCTCGGGTTCAGTTAGAGCCCAACGCCTCGCTCGGGTTCAGTTAGAGCCCAACGCCTCGCTCGGGTTCAGTTAGAGCCAACGCCTCGCACACACGCGCGTACGTGTATGAGAGAAACGCGCATCGCTCGGCGCCCGACCTCCCACCGTAACCGGTAACTCCCCGAAATTTTCCTCGCCCTCGCTTCTACCACGGTTTTTTCCGTCATGGACGACCCAAAGAATGTCGTGCAGTTGCGTCTCTGGCCCGCCCAGGACGAAAAGCCCATTTTCTATCATGATTTTTTGTCATAGAAGTAGGAGCCCACCACATCTATGATGATACCGGGTTTTGTCACAATTATCGTCATAGAAGTGTCATATGTATGACAGAAAAAAATTCGTTCGGCCCAAAATGTCACAGATGTGTCTGTTTTTTGTAGTGCAAGTAGTCCGAAACGATTCTGCATCTACTACTATTACTCCACTCATCGACCGCTATCCAGCATGCATCTAGAGTATTAAGTTAATGAAAACAGAGTAACGCCTTAAGCAAGATGACATGATGTAGAGGGATAAACTTATACAATATGATATAAACCCTATCTTGTTATCCTCGATGGCAACAATACAATATGTGCCTTGCTGCCCCTTCTGTTACTGGGAAAGGACACCGCAAGATTGAACCCAAAGCTAAGCACTTCTCCCATTGCAAGAAAAACCAATCTAGTAGGCCAAACCAAACTGATAATTCGAAAAGACTTGCAAAGATAACCAATCATACATAAAAGAATCCAGAAGATTCAAATATTTCTCATGGATAATCTTGATGATAAACCCACAATTCATCGATCTCAACAAACACACCGCAAAAAGAAGGTTACATCGAATAGATCTCCATGAGAGAGGGGGAGAACATTGTATTGAGATCCAAAAAGAGAGAAGAAGCCATCTAGCTACTAACTATGGACCCGAAGGTCTGAGGTAAACTACTCACACTTCATCGGAGGGGCTATGATGATGTAGAAGCCCTCCGTGGTGGATGCCCCCTCCGGCGTAGCTCCGGAACAGGCCCCAAGATGGGATCTCATGGGTACAAAAAGTTGCGGCGGTGGAATTAGGTTTTTTGCTCCGTCCTTGGTCGTTTGGGGGTACGTAGGTATATATAGGAGGAAGAAGTACGTCGGTGGAGCTTCAGGGGGCCCACGAGGCAGGGGGCGCGCCCTAGGGGGGCACCCTCCACCCTCGTGGCCTCCTCGAAGCTTCCTTGGCGTAGGGTCCAAGTCTCCTGGATCACGTTCAGTGAGAATCACGTTCCCGAAGGTTTCATTCCGTTTGGACTCCGTTTGATATTCCATTTCTTCGAAACACTGAAATAGGCAAAAAAACAGCAAATCTGGGCTGGGCCTCCGGTTAATAGGTTAGTCCCAAAAGTAATATAAAAGTGGAAAATAAAGCCCAATATAGTCCAAAACAGTAGATAATATAGCATGGAGCAATCAAAAATTATAGATACGTTGGAGACGTATCATTGGTCACATGACGATGTGAACTATGGGTGTTAATCACATGGTGATGTGAACTATTGGTGTTAAATCACATGGCAATGTGAACTAGATTATTGACTCTAGTGCAAGTGGGAGACTGAAGGAAATATGCCCTAGAGGCAATAATAAAGTTATTATTTATTTCCTTATTTCATGATAAATGTTTATTATTCATGCTAGAATTGTATTAACCGGAAACTTGATACATATGTGAATACATAGACAAACATAGTGTCACTAGTATGCCTCTACTTGACTAGCTCATTGAATCAAAGATGGTTAAGTTTCCTAGCCATGGACATGAGTTGTCCTTTGATTAACGGGATCACATCGTTAGGAGAATGATGTGATTGACTTGACCCATTCCGTTAGCTTAGCACTTGATCGTTTAGTATGTTGCTATTGCTTTCTTCATCACTTATACATGTTCATATGACTATGAGATTATGCAACTCCCGTTTACCGGAGGAACACTTTATGTGCTACCAAATGTCACAACGTAACTGTGTGATTATAAAGGTGCTCTACAGGTGTCTCCAATGGTACTTGTTGGGTTGGCGTATTCCCATGGGGCCATAGGTCAGTATATAATATACATTTACATGTATAGAAAATATGCACGATACCCCTTATACAATGGGGTAAATACAAAAGGCTACATGACTTTATATACAGTAATCTAACACCTGCTCTCCACTCAAACTCATGATGGATCAACAACAATGAGTTTTGAGAGATAGAAGCCATGATGCGCTCTAGTCTAGTCCTTTGTAAAGAAATCCGCCAACTATAACTGAGAAGGCACATACTAAAGAGCAATAACCTAATCCTGCACATCGACGCACAAAAAAGCATCAACACCACTCAGCCTCTGCACTCGAATGGGAAACTGCAATACGTTTCTTCATCTTCCAGGCAATGAGAGAGCCACCAAGAAAAACACAGTAAACATAAAGTGAACGGTGATCAGAGGGATCACTAGCCAACATAGCATCTGAACAGGCCTGAACTTGTGATGAGCTGGAGTGGGGGAAGAACAAGCGGTGAGAGAACGTACCGTGAAAATATTGAAGAACACGAAGGAGGTGACTGTAGTGATGAAGTGGGAGTATAAATAAATTGACTCAAAATATGGACATGGTAAGAGATATCTGGATGAGTGATAGCTAGATAAACAAAACACCCAACAAGATGATGATATCGTGTCATACTAGACAAGGGGTCACCATCAGTCGCACGGAGGTGAAAATTGAGCTCCATGGGAGTCTCAGTAGTGCGCTCATCAATAAGAGTAACATGGAAAACCCTTGCTTGCTCTCTAGTTAACTAACATTGCCGAAGATTTGCTTGCAATCGACTTTATTAATCAACCTAGAGGGTCAAAGACCCTGTGCCAACATTTGAAACCTTGTTTGAAATTCGGGAAAACAGGATGAAACCTACAAGGTTTAGGGAATAATTTTGAATCCCAAAATAGGGTGGCAAAGTAAATTATTATTTGGGCATAAAAGTATTCTTAATAAGTTCCAGATAATATTTAGGCTCTTAATAAATCCCTCGACCGATGCCATCGTCAGCTAGAATCCAACCACGGCAACCCTCCCAAATAAGTTCCCCATTGGGTACTCGCCTGTGCCCCCTTGTCCATCTTTTTCCCCTTGATCTCGTGCATCTTGCTGACCCATTGGTTCTCCCAGAAGCGCTCGTTTTGGTGTAAGCCATCCGAACCCAAGAGCTCCGCCATGGCCGCCTCTCCGGCGAGCCCCGCAGCCGTCGTTTCCATCGTCCCTGAGGGCAACCGAGGCCACCATCAGCACCACCGCATTGAGCCGCATCCACCCGAGCCCCTCCCCGTCCCCACGACTCCCCGTGCGCCAAATATGTTGAACCAAGGGCATAGCACCGTCGTTCAGTGTCATGCCTGCATTTTTCCAACGACATCTACGGTGACCTAACCCCGGTGAGGCCCAGATCTAATCTCGTCCGTTTGTTTCAATCCAACAGCTCACACACGCACTCACTTACCAAATTGGTACCGGCCGATCACGTCTTGGCATGTGTCCCACCTTATCCAAAACATTATTCAGAACAATTTCCGTTTAATTGAATTATTTGGTAGTTTTATAGAAAACCCTTGGAACTTCAAACCATCATAACTTTTATCTATAAATGCTAATTTAGTGAAACTTTTTGCAGAATGATCCTTATGAAATACACTTTCACCTAGTCCAAAAATATTTAGCCTTCGAATAGGATAAAATTCAAATTCAAACATAATGTATTAAAATTTAAATTGGGCATAACTTGCAATTTCTAAATCCAAATTAATTGAAACTTTTTTGCAGAATAAACTTAGTAAAATATAGTTTCAAATTATCTCACTGAAAATCAAATTTGAATAATAAAAAAATTTAGGTAAGATTCAGTAGATGCTAGAATTTAAAAGAAATTTGAAACTATTTGTGTTGACTTTACATAAAAGACCTAAATGGAATATTTCCTTTTGCAACTAAGTTTAGAAACTTAAAATGAACTTTATTAATATTTTTGAATTATTATTTAACTTTAGAAAATTCAAAGTAATATTTGGATTTAGTTCAAGTTGAAATTGGTTATAACGTTAGAACCATGAACTCAAATTGAATAAATCCTTTTGCAATATAATAGGGAAACTTAAATTTTACTTAGTAAAATTTTGGAGTTAAATTGATTTTAGAAAAATGAATTTACATTGAATTTAGTCCAAGCATAGATAAGACTATAGGTCTAGAATTTATTTTCTTCGTATTCCTTTGTTTTGTCGGGTTTAATCATTTTCCTTTTTAAACACACGTTTACTTTTTCTGAGTACACAATTTATATTTGTAGCACACACTTGAATTTTACTTTTTACATAATTTGGAATTTTTTATTTACATGATGTATATTTTTTAAATACATGTGTTGAGCACTTTTTGTGAATACGTGGTGATGTTTTTTCAAATACTTTCTACATTTTAAAATGACAGTAAACATTTTTCTAAAACAAGTGATACTTTTATATTGTAGAAACATTGTAAAAATGTCAGGATATATTTTCTAATGAAAGTAAAAAAATATAAACTTACACGAATATATTTTTTAATATATATAACATCTATTAATGTAAAAAATACTTTTAAAAAATGCAGGAATATTTCTATGAAATGTGATCTACATTTTGTAATGGCACTGTACATCATTTTTCTTTATTACACATTTTTTATATCATACCCGCATCTTTTATTAAAAAATCACATATATTTTTTGAAACACGAGAACAGTCTTTTTAATTGTTGCAAACCCTTTTATTGAAAGTTATCAACATTTTAAAAGCTGCTCTAACAATTTTTTATACTATGTTAAATTTTTTCAATTTCTTATGTAAATTTTGATTTTTAACTTTATGCATTTAATTTAAATATAAATAAATGTACAAAAGGAAAAAAGATAATCGGTTGGCGCCATAATGACAAGCCACTTTCTACTTGCCCGACCCACCATCTACACCCTATAGGTGAGGCGGCCATACATCTCGTAGTAGGTGGCACATAGCAGCACCCCTCGCGAAAGCAACTAACAAAGGGTTCCCCCTGTCGAGGCTCCTGCAAAGGTCACTTTTGGTAGCATGCGATCATGTCAAGTTGACCGCCCAGCCATCGTCACGTGTCACGTGCTGGTGCTCCCTCTAAATTTAGTTTTGATAATTCTGTACACATTTTTTGAGATTTTGGATTTTGGGGTTATTTTAGCTTTGCGGTATTCGCCTGCTTTTCCCTATGTTTTGTGGACTCCTTTTGCAAACCACAACTATGGTTCTTGGAAAAGGGGGAAACTGTGCTTTCACTAGAAGCATAGATTTGCTTCGCGTGGAACTACAGATTTAACTTTCACGAGAAGCACATAGTTGTGCTTCCACAAGAAGCGAGATTTGCTTCTCGTGGAAGTAGAATTTTGCTTCTGCAAGAAGCAACACTGTGCTTCTCGAGGAAAAAAAATCTATACTTTCATAAGAGGAGCATAGATTTGCCTCCGCATTGTCAAAAAAGGAAAATAATAATATGAAAAACCGCAACCAAGCTTCTGGGCTCTGATTTTTTCTTCCATTTTCCTGTATTTATTTTTTGGTTGTCTTTTTTGTTTTTATTCTCTATTATTCTATACTAGTATTCATTTTTTCCGTGAAAAAATAATCATGGAAATCTATTAACATGAGATCTAACTTCAAACATATCACATTAGAAATCCAACAGGAAAACGATTCGGGATTTAAACACATGGTATAAGAGATAAAATATCTTAAATAAACAAATTTACGAAAAAAGAAAACTCATTGGTTGTGACAAGTGATGCCACTTGTCAGCATCTCAGAAGGTGGGAAACAATTTCTGTAAAAGATAATCCTTAACTATTAACTAATGATTTCGTGCACCCCTTAAGTGCTCTATATCTCGCTTATAGCGAGATGGCAGCTCCCCATCTAAAGCTTCCCTGCAGTGTGCACGCGTATGTGCCTACTCAATAGCGTTTTACCCAGTCCTTCATCGTCAATCAGTTCGCTAGTGTGTTAATTCGGGTGTTTCTATTTTTTGTTGTTCTTTTCTTATTTTTTTGGTTTGGTTTTCTTACTTCTTCATCGGTTTTCTTTCATTTTTCTATTTTCTTCTTTGTACCTCTTTTTTGTCATTTCTTCAAAATTTTTTTGTTTCTTCCATATTATTTGTTGGTTTTCTTTTCTGTCTCATTTTCTCCTTTCTTTCTTCATTTTTTTTGCTTTTTTCTTGGTTTCATCTGTTTTTTGTTTTTACTTTGCTTTTTTTTTTCTTGGTTTTCATTTTTTATTTTTTTGCACTTGTTTCTTTGGTTTTCCTTTTCTCTTTTCCCTTTTCTTATTTCAATTTTTGTTTTACATTTTTCGCATACATAGATAACATTTTTAGGATATGTTTAAGCTTTTCTAATTCATTGTTAATATTTTTTCAAATAAATGTTTTGATAACTATTGTTTCATAGACATTGTACACTTTTGGTATACATCTATACTCCCTCTGTAAATTAATATAAGAGCGTTTAAATCACTAAAATAGTGATCTAAACGCTCTTATATTAGTTTACGAAGGGAGTAACTTTTCTAATACAAGTTTATTTTTGTACATGTGGTTAATATTTTTTTGAATATATGTTTTGACGTCTAGTTTTTTACACATCATATATTTTATTATACATTTGATACATTTTTTATACATGTTTAATATTTTATATATGCATGTTTATATTTTTCCAAATACATGATTAACATTTTTTAATCATATAATTTTTGCTACTTAGTTTTTTCATAGACATTGTAGATGTGGTGTGTACACAAAACGTATTTCTGTACACTTTTAATATTTACAAACATGAATAACTTTTCTGAAACTTTTAGTTTTTTATCTTAGTTTTTTCCATATACATGGTATATTTTTTGTATACAGCAGAAACATTTAGGCGCTCGCTTCAGGCCGTAGCAGCACGTTCCAGCCCACTGATCTGGCAGCCCGCTGTTACCTTTGGTGGGCCAAACCCATAAATATACAGCAAACCTGGCCAAATGGGCCGGCCCGGCCCGGCACCGCACGGCCTGGGTTAAACGGGCCAGGCACGGCTCTGTGCTTTTATCCCCGAACCCCTCTTGCCCTCCCTCCTATAAAAGCCGCCCGCCTCCGTCTGCCCCCCGCACTCCATCGCCTCGCCGCCGTTCCCCGCAACCCCCTGTCGACCCAATCTCACATCACCCGACGCCTCGTCCTCTCCAGATCTTACGCCCGCCCGCCCGCCCGCCCGAGGTGAGCACTTGTACATCCCGATTGGAGTTCGGATTGGTTGGTAGGCGCTGGTTCGTAGGTCTCGGATCCAGCGTGGTCTCCCTCCGGAGTTGCTCGTTCCGATTGTGGTTGGTAGGCGCGGCGCGGCGCGGGTTCATAGGTCTCGGATCCAGCGCCGTCTTGTATCCTATTCTATTTGTATGAGGAACCTCGACTAGGATAGGATTTAATTAGGGTTTGTTTGTTTGGTAACACCACCTAGGCAGGGTTCGATTATCCGTAATAATGAATCAATCTGACGTTTTAGTTAGGGTTTGCTTGGTTTCTCAAATGGTGTATGAATGAATTCTTCAACTGTGCCTGTCGCGATTTTGGGCGGGGCAAAATTGGAGGCATTTTGTGGATGAAAGATTGGGGGAAATGCTAGATCCACTTGAAACCGAGCAAATCCATGGATCAAAATCAACAAAACTTCATCATACCAACAAATCACAAAAAAAATTGGTTGGTGGGGAAATTTCGAATTAGGACGAAAAACAACAAAATCAAGCTAGAAAACGAATATTAATTTGGATGGAATTCATGCTATGTTGTTCGATTTCAGTGTATTAATTTTTTTATCAACTATTTGGAATTCATGTTCTAGCTCTGTTTGGATGGGTAACAATATTTTTTGGGATCCTAAAATATTTATGCACAGCACTTAACCTGCAGCTGCTGATTAATGTTGTAGTCATATGTGCTGCTTTCCAGGTATTTGGTTGTCGTTTTTGTTTATTTATTATATGTGATACTAATATTTGCCAATGATGATGTATCTTTTGCCAACCAATCTCTAGTCTTCTTCTTGAGGACTGTAAATGCTGGTTTGGTTTTCTGTGCTCACTATGCCCTTGCACATGGGATGCAATTTTTTATTAGCAATTATTTCCCAGCTGTTTAGTTTATTGTTTCCTTTGATGGCGAGGCATTAATTCTGGAGATGCAATTTTCTTGCTCACAATAATACAATGAATGATGGGATCTCTATGTACTTTGAACCAAATTGTATTCCCTCTGTTAATTATTTTTCTGTTTTGGGTGATTGAGTGTATTCATTTATTTTGTTTAGTTGCCTATCAGTATACATGGTTGAATTGCTTTCACTTCATATTAATAACTATTCTGTCGCACAATGCAAATATGATGCTGTCCTAACTAATTAAGTAGAAGCTTGGTGCTGTATGGTCTCTTCCTGACATTAAATCCTCTGTTTGTGCTGTACCAGCTTGTAGCAGCAACTGTTCTGCTGCAGTCCGCCAAAAGGAAATGGTGCTCTACCCAATCAACTCCCATACCCAAATCCAAGACCTGCAGGCCCATTCCGATGAGCTGGGCCACTCCAATAATCCCATGCTTGTGAAGCTTGTCTCTCTGGAGTCGGTGCGCATAGCGCGCGAGTCGTATGCACTCCTCCGCCCGCTGATCATGGACTCGATGTTCTGGCCATGCCCGGAGATGGAAATCCTCTTGGTCGTGGCAGGCTTGTCGCTGGAAATCCAAATGCTCGAGCGTGATGTGTTACCCAAGCTCATGGTTCAGGAGGCCAAGCTGGAACGGGGCGCCCTGCAAGCCCTCCTACTCATGAAGAACTCAGCAATTGCGCTCTCACATCTGAGGAAGTGCTTTAAGTTAGCCTTGGGCGTATTGGCCGAGAAGGATCTGGTCTCACCCCGAGTCGAAAAGCTGAGCACAATGCTAGAGGATACTGCTGTTCATGTACTCAAAGGTAATTGCAACATGCTTCAGGAGTCTGTCCCGTTGCTGGTCCAGCAGTTCACCCATGTGTTGGAGACCCCGGTTTGTTTCTCTGATCCTGATGAGTGGAAGAGTGATGATGAGTAGACTTATAAGCCAGCTCGAGGCTGTTGTGATGAGTATTTCTTAGGGGGTGGCAAACAGTTTAGAACCAGCCCTTTATGTTTGGGTAGTGTTTTCTCATTCATATGAATCATCATCACATCACAAAAGAAAAGAACGAAAGAAAATGCTTCAGTGCATGTAACGACATGAACCAATATCCGGTGGACGAATTGATATCACCAGAATACACTAAGATAATCATTCTGTTGCAAAATAATTATTCATGGAAATATAATTACATGTCACATGTATTTGATATTGTAGAGTTTAAAACTACTGTGCATAAAATTTGAGTGCAGAATCACTGCGTACCATTCCTGTATCCAAACCAGAATGGATGCAAACCCAAATAAACTAATTTAGCACACCCACTTTAAGTAAAATAGACCTGAATGGATGCAAACCCAATGATTTAGCACACCCACTTAAGGAAAATAGATTCCATCAATTCATCATTTCGTACAGATTTGAGGTTCACCCCTGAGATTTTTCGATCCAGAAGAAAGCAACACATACGTATGGAAACCAAAGGAGCCTCCAAACACGTTGCAGTTTCTGAATTTAGTCCATTTTAAGTAACTAGCAAACATGCCCGTGCGTTGCAACAGGAGAAAAAAATTACCTCTCATACACACTCTCAATACATCAGCAAATCTTTTGAAATCGTGCACAATTCCACATGAAAAACAACATGATAAGTGATGTTGCGCTAAAACATAAAGACGTGATGATTTTTGAAGTGTATTCAAGGTGTTTCCAATTTAGACAATATAAATATATATCTAGTTGCAGGTATATCTTTACGCATTTGTTGTCGTTCTTCCTCGCTGGTGCCCAACAAATATTTGCATTACAATGAAAATAGCAAAGTATATTTTATTATTTAATGATAGCATTTGCATAAGAGCATTATTTTTGCCTCCTTTATATATGTGCTTATTTTGTAATCCAAGTCAAATCTTAATTTGGTTGCAAACATATTAGACAACTCTATAAAAAACAATCAATTTGTAAGGACATGCATACCAAATGTTCAGGGTTGCATATCAACATTGATATCCTTAAAAAAATGATTTTTTTAAAACAATATGAAAATTAAAGTCAAGCCATTGGTTTACGTAATGCTTGTGTCAGCAACATTGTACATTTTTTATACATCAGAAACATTTTATATATACACATTTAATACATTCCAATTTCATGGTCAACATTTTTTAAAACATATTTATTTTTATGTCTACTTTTTATACATATCCTACATTTTTTGTATACATCAGGAATATTTTTTATATACACGTTTAACATAGACAAATACATGTACTATTTTTGAAAACTTATATTTTTTTTATGTCTACTTTGTTCCATACCACATTATATATGTTTCTGTACATTTTTCTTAGACATCAAAAAACACTTTTTGTATGCACATTTGACACTTTTTAAATATATGATTAACATTTATTAAAGAATGAAAAATTATATTGCTATTTTTCTATACGAACTGTACTTTTTTGTATATAATGGAAACATTCTTTCTATACACGTTTGAAATTTCTTTAGTGCATGATTAACATTCTTTCAAAGTCTGCATATAAGTGATTTTTATGATTAAAATATTCATAGTATTTCGAAATGAAGCCAAAAGAAAAAAATACAGAACGTATGTAAAAATAAGTAAGAAAAATAAGTGCTAAAGGCCGCTCTAGGCCGGCCCAATCGGGCATCTGTCTAGAGAAAAGGGGGAGTTATAATAGAGAAAAGGGGGAGATGGGGGATCGAACCTAGGTCTTCTAGGCGGAAGAGGGAGAGTCCAGCCAGCCGGGCTGACCAAGCCCTTGATGTATTTTAGGGAATCAGAACCTATTGAACCAAAAGCAATGGCCGACTAAAAAAACGATTTTTCCACTTACCGGGGGCATAGGTGGGTAAATTATGTGAACTCTATGGGCAAATTCCATGACGTACGACAGAAACCCAATTCTCTTTATTATTAGGTAAATATTTTTATTGTCGATGAATCATTATGTAGATCAAAGCATGAGATCGAGAACTCTCATCAACTGTAGCGAAGACACAAAATCAAGTGAATAGGATTACAGTTTGGAGGCTCCTTTGTTTTCCATTAAGTATAATCATAGTCGATCATTTGGGGAAAGGATCCTCAATTCCATTAAGAGAAAATTTAGTTTGGGGGAAATAATAATAAAGTGGATGAATCAGATTTCTGGCTTGGAATCCTGATGGGATTACATTTGCGCATAGTATAATCATAGTCAATCATTTGGGGAAAGGATCCTCATACCCATCTAAATCTTGAACAATAATAACAATAAACAAAATCAAAGAACAAGAATACAATATAGAAGAACCATGGATCAGATTTCTGGCTTGGAATCCTGATGGGATGACAGTTGCGCACAGTATAATCATAGTCGATCATATGGGGAAAGGATCCTCACTTCCATTCTATTAATTTTCACGACGAAACAAATCAGAAAAGAAAATACAAGAACAGGAGACAAAAGAAGCGCGGAGATGGTACGACGAGATGGATCAGAATTCTGGCTTGGAATCCTCTGATAAAGGATTGCATTTGCGCACAGTGTAATCATGGTCGATCAGCTGGGGAAAGGATCCTCACTTCCATCTACATCCAGAACGCAAACTCAACACAGAAGCAAGATCAAATCTGACGGGGGATGCATCAGACAAACGAAACGAATCGAATTGCCAAGAAAATAGCACCAGTAGAGACATAGATAAAAAAAGCTAAAGGATCTACGGAGAGCAGGAACAGAGGGCGAGAACCGGGCGGCCGCGGAAGACGACGGAGGACCATGGGAGGCTGGAGGACTGCGCTATATATTGGGGGTTGTGGGCGCGGAATCGTAAACCCTAGCTCGCATCGCATCGAACGGGGGAGGATTCGTCGCGTCTGCGGGTAAGATTAGGTTGCGTTCCCTCCTGCGACTACTCGACGACTACTCACGCCCCTCCCATGCCATGGAGGCCAAGGACCAGAGGGGAAACCCTTCTCCCACCTAGGGAGAAGGTCAAGGAAGAAGAAGGGGGGGGGGCTCTCTCCCCCTCGCTTCCGGTGGTGCCGGAACGCCGCCGGGGGCCATCATCATCACCGCAATCGTCACCAACACCTACGCCATCTTCACCAACATCTCCATCACTTTCCCCCCTCTATCTACAGTGGTCCACTCTCCCGCAACCCGTTGTACCCTCTACTTGAACATGGTGCTTTATGCTTCATATTATTATCCAATGATGTGTTGCCATCCTATGATGTCTGAGTAGATTTTCGTTGTCCTATCGATGGTTGATGAATTGCTATGATTGATTTAATTTGCTTGTGGTTATGTTGCTGTCCTTTGGTGCCCATCATATGAGCGCGCGCGTGGATCACACCATAGGGTTAGTTGTATGTTGATAGGACTATGTATTGGAGGACAAGAGTGACATAAGCTTCAACCTAGCATAGAAATTGATGCATACGAGATTGAAGGGGGACCAATATAACTTAATGCTATGGTTGGGTTTTACCTTAATGAACGTTAGTAGTTGCGGACGCTTGCTAATAGTTACAATCATAAGTGCATACAATTCCAAGTCAGGGATGACATGCTAGCAGTGGCCTCTCCCACATAAAACTTGCTATCGATCTAGTAAAGTAGTCAATTGCTTAGGGACAATTTCGCAACTCCTACCACCACTTTTACACACTCGCTATATTTACTTTATTATGTCTTTATCTAAACAGCCCCTAGTTTTTATTTACGTGCTCGCCATATTCTTGCAAACCTATTCAAAAACACCTACAAAGTACTTATAGTTTCATACTTGTTCTAGGTAAAGCGAACGTTAAGTGTGCGTAGAGTTGTATCGGCGGTCGATAGAACTTGAGGGAATATTTGTTCTACCTTTAGCTCCTCGTTGGGTTCGACACTCTTACTTATCAAAAGAGGCTACAATTTGATCCCCTATACTTGTGGGTTATCAAGACCTTTTTCTTGCATCGTTGCCGGGGAGTCATAGCGTGGGGTGAATATTCTCGTGTGTGCTTGTTTGATTTATCACTAAGTAATTTTTATTTATTGTTCTTAGTTGTTTTCTATCTTTACTTATGGGTAGGAAACGCAAAATACCAAAAAAATTAGTTGTACCTACTGAACCAATGTTTATGAACTACATAATAAACTTTAAACAAGCAATTTGATGCAAACACAAAAAATAAATAGCTGTTGCAGTCATGCCTAACCAAATATATACAACAAAGTTTGAAGGCTTGAGATGGGCAAACTTACATTATTAGTGAAGACATGCTCTATAAAGGCCTTGTCCATGCTGATGGGGGGGCAATTCAAGAAGTTACCACAGAATCTTCTTCAAAGCATTGCCTTTATTCTACATTTTGTTAAGAGTAAATATAGATGTGATAATATACAAAAAAATGGAGAATATTTAAGATAAGATGAAGAGTGATGCTACATAACCAAGTAGATATAAATGTAAGTGCAGCGATACATGCAAAAGGTACAACCAAGAGCAATGCACATCTAAAATTTTTCAGTACCAACCTTATGGTAAGAGTAAATATAGATCTGATGTGTAGAAAATGGAGGGCAAGGGAAAATAAGCTGCAGAGTGATGGTACATGAACAACTACATGTCATTATAAGTACACTGATAAAGGACAACATGTACTTACAAGAACAATGCAGAGCTAAAAAAACATTGGCATTGGATATATTCTACACTAATGTAATCATTCATACAGATCAGATAATATGGAGCGAACAATTGATAAGCAAGCTATCATGCATCATGCTGTCACATAATGAACCAGGTATGTATGCAAGTACAGTGATACAGGACAACAGGTACTAACAAGAGCAAAGCACCTGGCATCATATTTGCGATATCCTATCGTTCTTGTCAAACCGGAATTCTTCTTCGAGCAGATTTCCTGCAAAAAGGATCCGTGGCACATGCAAAAAAGTAGAAGTTCAAATTATCATGTGATTTCATAGACAGTACCTCATCCTGGGAATGAGACCAGTGCATAACAAGGTTTTTCCATTCAATGTCTTCTAAATTTAGCACAGGAGACTTCACCGGAAATTCGTTTATAGACTTGCCATCAAAGTGTGATTTCCTCAGGTAACACCGATACTGCTGCAATGCTTCCTTGAAAAGCACAAGCAAGCTTTGCTCGTCATGACTATCCAGATTAACCCTCGCCTAGTTACAACAATGTAATGTAAATCATTAATGTGTTCAATCAGCAGAAAACAGGAAAATAATAATCATTGATGTGTTCAATCGGCTAGAAAGGCTTCGAATACCAGCTCTCTTCAAGTGAAGGTGCGGTACTGTTAATATCGGTGTAACTCTCAAAGGCGACACGGCTCCCCACATTTCCTTGCTATTCTTATAGGATTCAAGTGGGCAGGCCACTACAAATCCTATTCCTATGTCTACAAGATCCTACGAATCAAAGAGGCTCAAAGTGTCCATCACAACCGACCGTATAGACCTCTACACTGCAAATGTCCCTGCTCATCTTCAGTACAAGGAACATATTGTACTACTATCATACTCCCTCTGTTCCAAAATATAAGTCTTGGTAGAGATTTCCACTATGGATCACATATAGATGTATCCAGATACATTTTAGAGTGTAGATTCACTCATTTTGCTCCATATGTAGTCCATGGTGGAATCTATACAAAGACTTGTATTTGGGAATGGAGAGAGTACATATTAAAGAAGAACGGAAGAGGAACATGGTAAAGAAGAGCAAGCAGATTTTGGATAATAAAATGTTGGTTGCGCAGTGCCCACACATGATGAACCAGAGCGCATTAAGAATGCAACTCCCAGCTGTCTCTCGACCATTTCAGGCGGTTGGATAAAGATCCTACGTCTCCTAACCCTTCTTCTTCCTCGTCTCTGATTCTTCCCATACAGAACACCGCACGGGCCGCCGACCGGACCACCGGCCCCCACCGCCTGTGTTCCTCCACCACCCGACCCCCCACCCCCGCCCCAACCCCCACCCACGTCGAGTTTTCTTCGTTCGGCAAGGCCCCACAACCACCCGAGCCCCTTCGATTGCACCGACGAACTCCGGCGAGCTCTAAAAAATCGACTGACCCAATTTTGAAATTTAGTCTACTGTGATTTAACTAGTGTGGAATATAAAAGGGGAAAATCATAAGCATTGGGAGTATAGTGTTGAGCGTGCCATGGCGGATCTGAAGGTGCAAACCGGACAAAGGCAACTTCGCAACCAAGACAAGAAATCAGAGTAAAGCAGTGGCGATCTATTTTCTTGCTGCGATAAATAAGTTGAGCAGATACGAAAGAGTACCGCCTCTGGTGCGGCACCGTGTATGCATCTGCTGAGAATTTGACGGTGCTGCGGTAGCGATGGATGTCGGCGGCGTGGAAGCAGATCTAGGAGGGTAGACGGTGGCGGCGGGGCGCGGTGGACGAGGCGGTCGTAGGAGCGGCGTCGACAAGGTGGATGACGACGGGGATGAAGCGAGAGGACGGGATGCAAGGATCCCGGTCTGCAGCCGTGGATGAGAGAGGTCGATCTCTTGTAATGGACAGCGGCGGCGGGGTATCAGCTCCGGCATGGTGGAGGAGGACGGCGGTGGATGGGGTGGCGGACGGCGGCGGATGGAGGAGGGTGGGGCGGAGAGGGTGTTTTGGCGCCCACGGAGTACGAATGGGGAAAAGGGATGTAGAGAGGAAGGGGGGAACCATGTATTCAGGGCGCGCTTGTCTCAAATGCAAGGAAATTTACAAACTTAGCCCCCGTTTCAAATTTCTACTACATCACAGCAACACTAGTCAGTTGGGGATAGGACGGTAATCTCGCATACACCGAATATTTGCCGACAAGAGTTTGTTTTTGGCGCCCACCGTGTAGGAATATGAATCGGGGAGGGAGTCGATTTCGGCCGAGGACACACTGTGTTTTGGCGCCCACCGTGTATGAATCCGGGTGAGAGGCGCGTTTGGGTGAAATTACAAACCTACCCCTATCGAAACCTATAGAAATCCAGCAGATAGGCTTTGTGTGGCAGGGATAGGCAGTAGTGATTTCCATCTCGCAGATTTTGGTTTCGGGCGGTTACTGCGATTCGTTCAAATTTTGCAGAGTGCACGTTTACCGTGCCAACTCAATTCGAATCCCGTTTGTATTCTATTTTTTTTCGGGCGGGATCCATTTTCAATTGGAATTACATTCTACATACATCATTTTTTTATATATACTTTCAAAAGCACAACACCATTTATACATAAATATGGTTTACAAATGGCATGATCTCAGATTCATAAGGTTGTATCCATCAATTTGGATTTTCAAATATTTGAAACCACTTTATGTTGAAATCCAATGTATGCATTCCTCGCTAATTGTCTCCAATTAATGTGTGTTTCACGCGGTTCTTTTTTACTTCTCAAACATGTATAATGTGTTTCACACACGCAACATATAGTGTAATCCCGTTTAGACATTAATTGCATATAAACCATGCATTGTTTGTAATTGAAGAATCTATGGATCACCAATATTGATAAATTATATAACATTACACGTGTGCCCAAATTCAAATGAATATGCATGTTTGATACACCAATTTGCGTTATGATATTATCGATGTCGTGATATCCAGTTTAAATATTTGAATCCCCTTTAATCCAGATATTCGTCTCATATAGCTATCACTCATGCTTATATAGGACTATCTCTCTGGACCTATACGCGTTCATCGTCTCTCAGGTATCTCTCGTGCTACCTGTATGTCGACAATGATCTTTTATCTTCCTAACACACTGATGGTACTCTCTCCCTCGATCTTCATCACTCTATCTCTCTCTAAGTATATCTCACTCCCTGCTATGTGTCTCTAACTATGATTCTCCATGTGGAATCTCTTTCTCTCACACAAACACAAAACTTTGTCTCCCGGGGTCTCATTTCTCTCTACTATTCCCATGTGTGCCACTTGCACACCCCTCATACAGAGATGTTCTTCGCTCCTTAGATATGAGAACCTACGACTCTTCCTCTTCAATATCTCTTTCTCACACACAAACACAAACTCTGTCTCCCAGGGTCTCATATTTCTCCATTGTTCTCTTGTATGTCGCTCACACACACCCTCTCTCCCTAGAGATATCTTGCGTTCCCTCGTATGTCTCTCTAGCTATCACTCTCGTTGTGAAATATCTTTCTCTCTCGCAAACACAAAACTCCGTCTCTCTGGATCTCATTTCTCTCTGATATCTGTTTGTATGTGACTCACACGCACCCTCTCTCTATCTCTCTCACACCCACACACATAACCCAGCCTTCTGATCCACTCGACTCCTATCTCTAACGCACACTAGCTAGCATCTTTATCTTTCTATTTATCTGTTTCTCCATCAACCTTCTTTCTCGCCCTCACTCTTGATTCCTATCATGCACACTACATATGTTTCTCTCTACATGCAGTCAAGTGCCCTCTCACACACATATATAACTTCACCCTTTGAACCACCCGACGGTCATCTCCAACACCCAAACTAGCGGATGTCCCTCTAGCTAGCATCTCCATCTCTGTATCTATCTGTAGTTTCTCCGTCAACATTTCTTTCTCGCACGGAGTCTTGCTTCCTATCACCCACACTATATATGTCTCTCCATACATATGCATTTATAGGTTGGTCTCTTTTGCACAATCGTTGCGCCTCACTCCCTCTGCTCGCCATAGATGCATGCTCCAGCCCACGCCACTATCTCTTAAAGACAAAAACACATGCTCAATTGTCGGGCCTTCTTCCCTGCATTCTCACATGCATGCATATTGTCATACCGATCCGTCTCTCCCATGTTGCTGATCTTATGACTTATGTCTTCTTTCTTTTATCTCGATCATGCGCGTGCGCACACACACACATCCCACGTATACATGTATACCTCTCACACATGCACGTTCAAGGTCTCTATGTCTCGATACGTAGTTAATTACCCTCAATCCTAACACCACATCAAATCATTCTCCTCTTTTGTGCACATAACTTCTGCCTGGATGGGTAAAACACACATTCACA
>LT934116.1:764019474-764039721 GCA_900231445.1 Triticum turgidum subsp. durum
CACATACAAACTAAGACTCCATCTCTCTCTCTCCTCTCTCTCTCTCTCTCTCTCACACACACACACACACACACACTAAGACTCCATCTCACACACACATGCTCTTGGCGGAGCATTTGTTCCTACCACCCTTCATCCAAGCTTACCCGTATGATAAACAATCACCTTTATTTACTTGCATAACATGGACAAATTCCACTTTACTTTATTAGTCAGCAAACTTATCATCTGTACCCTTATAAAAAAACGAGTTGGCGGTGATGGTGTGCCTGCCATCTTGTAATACAGACCATATGATCTATATCTGAGGATAGAAAGCAAACTATGATAATTTTACAAAAGATACCCGCACCTCTCTCCACATCATTATCTCCAGCAACCTCATTGCTCAGTAATTAAAAAAGGAATAAGTCTCTGGAACAATCTAGCATGCATGGTGGCCCCTGCCGCCTGCCGGCGCCGTCCATCCCCATGCCTCCGCCCATTCCGACCACCAGTCACCACCACGCTCCACTCCTCCTCGCCTTATCTCTCATCTTTCATTTTTTCGATGACATTCTCGAGATACCAGTTTTTTGATAAAATTCTCGAGATATCATTAGTTTTTACACATGGGATTACTCCTGCATGGGTCAATCACAACAGGTGTTCTGTAAAAAAAATGCATATTGATGTTCCATGCAACGCACGAGAATCTTGCTTGTAATTATATAACGCAAATCACGAGCAGAAGTGACATTTTTTTGACACAACCACGTTAACATGGCCACGTAAATCACTAGCTAAAGTAAATACCATTATACTTATATCCCGATGCAAAAGGTTGAGTACATGTCCGAAGAGTAGTGTCGCACACACGCACTATGTCTCTCAGAATCTCTCTCTCACACACACCAGTTACGTGACACCCACTTAAGCATACACGTATGTTACAATTTGTGCACCCGCACGTACACGTGATGCTGCGCATTTATT
Source organism: Triticum turgidum subsp. durum (assembly GCA_900231445.1). Taxonomy (NCBI): domain Eukaryota; kingdom Viridiplantae; phylum Streptophyta; class Magnoliopsida; order Poales; family Poaceae; genus Triticum; species Triticum turgidum. The sequence goes on from LT934116.1 coordinate 764,020,450, forward strand.
TAAGCCGGAAGGCGAACCCAAACAGTAGCTGCATTCATTCCCCTCCCGCCGCCTCTTCTTTGGTCGCCGTCGCCTGGTAGCCATGGGCCGGCCAAAGGTAACAACATACGCCATACTCCCGCCGGAGCGGCGCTTTAATTTGGAAATTTTAGTGGTCATGCATGCATCTTTTTGTGCTAGTACTCCTATATAAGGGTTGACCGGTCGCTTCCCGCGGACGTGCGCGGGCGGTGGAAGAGGAAGGAGAAGGGAAGCGGGCTGTGGAGTAACGTTTTTTACCATAATTTCTTAGGAAACTGAGTGCAATAATTGAGTAGTTTTGCAAACTACCGATACTACACCTGAAACGGTTCAAAACCTATACTCCCTTGCCAGCGCACGCTTCCCGCGTGAAACGGTTAGCGTCGCCCTAGAGCATCAGTGCCGCATTAATGCCCGGCCAGAGCGAAGGCGACCTCTCACTGGCACCGGCTTTGAAGTGGCGCGACGGCCGAGAGAGCGCCGCTTCCCGGTGCATGCGACTGCTCCGCGTCGAGACTGGCCATAGGCCCTGTTTGGATCCATGGGTTAGAGTTAGTTTGAGCTAGTTGGGGCTCAAATAGCCCTAAAGTACTCCCTCCATCTAGGTGAATAAGTCATCTTAGATTGTGCACCGTGACCAAGGAGGAGGGGAAAACTAGAGAACTTAATGTTTATTTACTAATTAATAGCATTGCATGCAATGAATTAACCACTACATGTCGCGTTTGGTAGTTTCAAGTCATTAAAAGCATGCACACCCACATCTCTTATTGGTTGATATGTCAAGAAACAAGAAACAAGGTAGAAGTTAATGCACCGCGCCTAAGTGTTCTGGGATTATTTGGTTTTCGTAAGATGACTTAAACACCTAGACGGAGGGAGTATCCAAGCATGAGGGTTTAAATTGGAGCAAGTTGCACCGAACCCACCAAAAAAAACTATCCCACCCAAGAGGTGATAACGGGAGATAGTTCTCATTGGGACCACTAAAAAATCACTTTTCTCTCTCCATGAAGTGTATTTATTGTCAATCTAACCCTGTAACCCAAACACCTCTTTGGCTACAGTTAGTTCAGGGTTAGTCATGAGTTAGTCTAACCTCTAGCTAAGTTACAGTATCAAACAGGAGCAGTATAGGACATGCAAGTTGCTCAAAGCATACATGCAAATTCGTACGTGAAAGGATTTTTTTATTTTTGAAAACGGAACGTGAAAGGATTTTTTTAGAATGCTCTTTGGCATGTCGCTAACATGTGATAGTTAACCGACCTCAATAGACGGCAGAAACGCTAGCCCGCCGCACTTTGATAGAGACGAGGAGGGAGAAGTGATACAGGCTGCTGAATTACTAGAGATAGGTGTCGCACGGAAGCCAAGAAATATGGTGATAGCATGGGTTAGCCATGTACTAGTATGATGTAACTACACCGGGCTGCCGTGTTTCGTACTCTTCCAGTCCACTGTGGAGATGATTGGTTAATTTTATATCGCTGAATAATATTAAATATTATGAGTGTTGACGCTCCACCACGAGGTTCCTTGCTCCTTCTCGGTCGTCCAGAATCTATGTTCTTCCACTCTATTTTTTTACGTGAGCTTTGTTCATCCTTTTGCTAACACGCGAGACATCTAGCATCAAGGTGCACGTGTTATGCAAGGATCGTTCCATCTATATGAAGAACACGTGGGACTGGAACTACGAGACGAACATGTACCCAGGAGTGGACGTACGAACCTGAGTAATATAGCGCAGTAAGTGAAGTAGAAAGGCACAAATGGTATGAACATGCGTGGCATATAGGGTGTGTTTGGTTGCGTTCTCGTCTCAGCATAGTTGTTCCCTCTTCATGCATGCTCAAATCAACACCCCTCTTCATGCATGCTCTCTTCATGCATACTTCTAGTGTATTTGTGCTAAACTAGTGTGGACTCATGCACCCTCCATTTACTCTACCAAACACCCAAAAGTAGGTCGAGAAGGGAACTCTTGGGCGGCATTTGTCTCTTACTACGTACTACCATTAAATGTTGTACGTGCAATGCACGGTGATGTTATGGAGTACGTGCCTAAGTACTCTACTACTACTATATTAGTTGGAGGCACATATTAACTTTTATATTTGTTTACGTGTATGCCCCGAGACCTTCCAACTAGACGTGTCTTTGTCTCCAGGTCGCACTTTGTATCGTTCATACCACTAAGTACTACTACGTGTGGTCTCCGACCCAGAAGTGGAAGAAGTGGAGACGCTCTACCATGCTGTTTTTTTACGCTGGGCTCTACCACGCTGTTCATGTCCCACTCCTTTCGCTGACATGTGGGACATCCAGCACGTGCCGTGTTTGGCACCCTTCGTCGTAAGAGTTGAAACGCTAGCATTCGTCATAAATAAAAAATAATTATAAATCGGCAGTGATACTATTTTTTTTGTGAACCAATCAGCAGTGATACTATACCACGCGGTTTCCTTGCTCCTCGATATCAGAAAGAATACTTCCGTTCACCAACATGTGGGACATCGACCATCCTAGTCCACTTGCCATGCACGCAGAACTCCAAGGGAGTCACCCAGGTCGTCACACCGCAGTAACATGACTAATGGGCCGTCAAATCACAGGCCCACTTCCCACTTTGAAGTTGCTCGGACGAAGGAACCATCATGACTTCGTTGAATTCCACTTCTTGAAGAAAACTACTGTACCATCAGTACTGCTAGCTACAGTAGTTACTCCAACAGAGGCCTCCTTTCGTTCATAGGATAGGAATATGAAAATCATAGGAAGTGAGCTGACATGCATCTCAATTCCTACAGAGAAAGAGATGCCATTTGATGCTTAGGATAGGAATTTTTTCCATTTAGTCTAGGCTAATATACTGGTAATTTGCTCTAAAAACTACAGTAGTAACTAGTACTAGTATTGGTACATGCTCATACTCAGACACAGACACACACACACACACACTAACTACTAGTACTACTACTTCTCACATGCTGGCCAGACGCCGTCGTTCTCCTTCCCGGCTTTGTCGGCGACACCCCACCATGCTTGGATCTCCGCCGACCTCTCCGCAGCAGCGCGTGCGTCCTTTTCTTTCTTGCGGCGGCGGGCCTCTCTTTTCTTGAGTACTTTCTGACTTTTCCGCTCCCTCTGTGCGGCTTTGGCCGCTTCTTGCTCTACCGCCCATTCGGCCTTGGAATCTTTAAATTCCTCCCACATAGTTGTGAGGTCGCGAGCGGTGATGAACTCGACACGGGGGGATGCCATCGCTTCCCTACCATTTTTTGTGCGGCCGTGGGCGGCGAGGAACTCGACGCGGCGGTATGCCATCGCTGCCTTACCGGTTAGTGTGCGGCGCGGTGGCATGAAAGACGCTTGGTGAGAGCTCTGGGGTGGAGTGGCCGGACAACCGTATAGTACATTGGTTTGTCAAGAGCTCAAGGATAGAAGACGAAGCAAATTTGGATCCCCCTTCAATCCTGGTCATTTATCACCGAGTAAAATGCATTGGCGGTCATCGAACTTGTCTTGATAGCTCACTTTGATCATTGTATACGAGATATGGTGATTATACGGTCACTGGCTCAGCGTATAGCTCCGTATTTGTCTGGTTGACCAGGCAAACAGTCCGCATGCGCCTCATCAGCTCGTGTTCTTTATCTATCTATCTATGCGGGCCTACCTATCTTGAAGATAGAAATAAAAACCAAAATTATGCGTATGTGACATTACTGTTTAGACGTTTGCTGGAGGCCTCCGCGAACACCGAGCATGTATTCACCTGGCTCAACACCAAGAGATCGCCCGCCCGCCGCGCACGGACTCCATGAAATATATGGTGATAATGTGAGGTGGTCCATGCTGGAGTCCGGACCGCTTCTGGAGCCCGCTCTCACCGCTCTGGCCCCTCAAGACGCCAGCTGCCCGCCGCATGCATGCATAGCAAGTAGTACTCCTTATCTGGAGGAGAGAGAGGCATTGACAAAGTCAAGGAGTGGGCTCTGCAAGCAGAGCTCGTCTCTACACGTGCTCCTAGGTATAAAAAAATAATTCTAAAAAAAGGCATAAAAACAATTGTGTCTTAAAAAAAGAAAGGTAAAAAACATTTGAGAGGAAATAGATAGAGAGAAAGTGAGAAAAAGCTATCACCTGGGCATTACATGAGGAAGGAGGGAGTGGTGCACATGCGAAGTTCACTAGGCTGTCGTGTTTCACACTCCTCCGTCGTAATAGTGGAGACAATAGCTTTCATCAAAAATAAACAATGAATACTCGTTGCTCGTCCTCTATATCAGAAAGAATACTTTCATTCGCCGACATGTGAGACGTCGACCATCCTGGTCCACCTGCCATGCACAAAATTATCCTGGTCTACCCCGGTCATATCGCAGGCCCAACCTTTCCCAATGTAAGTTGTTCGGACGAAGGAACCATCATGACTTCGTTGAATTCCGCTTCTTCAAGAAAACTTACTGTACCCGCAATACTGCTACCACACGCGAAGACTGGACGGCACTGTACCACGTCATATCACTGAAACCCACTAGGCCAAACTAGCCTGCCTAGGTCATCTATTTCGGAACGGAGGGAGTATGTCTCTGCACTGCTATGGTTTTGTGTTGCATGTTCTCTGTACTTTTGCTACGATTTTCCTACCCTATGAACGAAATGAGGCCTGAATGTATGTCGATTATTGTTTGATCGATCGCTAAGCCTACAATTTTAGGAGCTAGGGCTATTGGTCGATCGACAAGGGATAAGTATAAGCGTACCACGAGCTCATCAGCCCCAACGTTTCTCTTCGGCGAGTGTTTTGCATGTACTATAGCTCGCATAGTAGCTAGCCTACTAACACCAAGAATCATCAAACAAGCCCTGCTGATATGATAAATAGTTCAAACTTACATCTAAGCATGCCATATATTACATCAAAAGCTGGTGAGGATACATCTGTTTCCATAACTCGGAGAGGGTTCACATGATTCATCGCATGATTCACTATCAAACAAAAGTAGCAAGATCCTCCCACACAAGACAGTGCACTAGCCCTAAGATGGTTTGATAACATGCATCATTCTGGTAATTAAACACAGGGCAATGCAAACTACCCTGAAGGATTAGCACGACCAACTATTTCTTGTCATCGATCTCTCGGGCAATGACCACATCACGGACAGTGGCATGGGAATCGATTTCTGGGGCAATGTCCACAGGACTGACCACGACATCGGAATCGATCTCTGGGGCGATGTCCATAGGATGGACAGCGGCATCAGAATCGATCTCCGGGGCGATGCCAACAGAACGAGCCACGACATCGAAATCATCAAGGACGTCCACCGGCACCTGCACAACCCTAACATATTAGCAAGCACATTACAAATAATCAAAAACCACAAGTATGGTAATAAGCCATTATTTTTTACCTTGTGCAGCTCATCAGGGGATCTCATCCCTCCGGGGGCCATCTCCTCGTCCTCGATGGGGGCCATCACCTTGCCAGGGGAATACTGCTTCTCAACGGCGACTATCTCCTCAAACTCGATCTTGAGCCTCACATAGGTGGCAATCAGAGTTCCTGGGGTAGGCACGGTGGGGCCCTTGCTGTTCTTCCAACTTTCTTTGAGGAGTTCGTCCGCCAACGTCCTCAACTCTTGGGCCAGTGCTTGTTTCTTGGAGTTCTTCATCTCCATGGGTTGGCCCGCCAACATGGCCAACTCGTTGGTCGGTGCTCGCTTCCTGGAGATCGCTGTCTCCAGTGGGTTGTCCGCCGACAACTCTTTGCCTAGTGCTCCAGGATCCATCAATGAACTGACAAACAAAAAGCAATCGAAAGGAAACCACAATCGCAATGAAAACGGGAAAAGAATAGGATGTGAGAATCGGTCGGTGCTTCACAAAAAGAAGAGTCTTGGAATGAAAATATAGCAGCATAACCGATTCGCCCACCTTTCCTTCGTCGGTACAGAAGAAAAATGGCAGAAGTGAGTAGCCTGGAGTGAGGTTTTCTTCAAGAAAGGGAAGAAAGGGCTTGAATGAGCATTCCGGTGAAATGATGGTTGCTTCATCCAGTCCAACTTGGAGGCCACCTTACCACTGCTGGTAAAGGTGTGGGTTTTGTGATATGACGGGTCATGACGGCCACACTGGGATGACAGGTGAGTCTCGACTGTAGCACCTCGCTGTGATTTGGTGGATGGCACGCGGGCCCGGATGCTTTGAAATGTCCCGCATGTAGATAGAGCGGCTAGTCATATACTCCCTCCTTTCCGGTTTATAGGGCTCAATTCAAAAATTTCACCAACCACGGTAGATGGTGAGTGGTGGAATCCTTTTTGTAATTTGCAAAAGCACCCAATTAATGCTCTTGTTTTCTTCAAAAAATTATGTTTACCAATGTATTAGTTGCAATGCATGCATGCATAAAGTACATGCATTGGTCAATTTTCTCTTAATACCTGCATACAATTATTTAATGCACCTTGGAATCTGAACTTGTGATGGGAAACAACCAAATTGAGCCTTATAAAATGAAAAAACTAAGATTTTGAGATAAGCCCTATAAACCGGAAAGGAGGGAGTAGGAGTGCTCAATATTGTGCACCGCGAGCAAGGCTGAGAGGAAAACGAGAGAACTACGTAATTAATGCATGAGTTTAATTAGGGTAGTTTTGTAAAGTACGAGATACATTCCTCCAATCGCAAAATGCCTTGGTTCATGAGATTTGAGATTTGAGCCCTATAAACCGGAAGGGAGGGAGTACTGCACACGGTGTAGTCTAGTCACTTGTTGAAATCTCTAGAAAGGCAAATACTCCTTTCCGGTTTACAGGGCTATACTACTCCCTCCGTCTAGGTGTGTAAGTCATCTTGACTTGTACTAGAAAATAAGTAAGTGTAATTCCCCCTAAACAATAAAATATGTTGACATGGGGAGGAACATATTTACTAGTTATATCATCTGCAATTGCCTGAATCTCAAGACGTTCCTAAAACCAATCATATACTTTATTAAGATAGGTAACTAACCCGAGTCCCCCTCTAGGAGTCGTATATGAAAATTTCATCTCGTACGGCTCAAGCAGAAACACAAAAATTTTCAACGAATATTAGAAAAAAGGTTACGAAAACCAAATAGTCCCAAAACACTTAGGCGCGGTGCATTAACTTCTACCTTGTTTCTTGTTTCTTGACATATCAACCAATAAGGCTACTCATAGTGGGGAGTAACATATACTAGTATCATGCATATGATACTAGTATATGATACTACCTTCATAGTGCATAGTATCATAGATTACTATATTTATTGCCATGCATGACACAAAGTAGCATAGCATTTAACATGATGCGGTATCTACCTATATTACTATAACCCTCTCTCTCTTATTTAATTGTGTGCCACATAAGCATGTTTGCTAGTCCCAAGTGCATGTTACCGGTTATGTTACCCCCACTATGGCTAGCCTAAGAGATGAGAGGTGTGCATGCTTTTAATGACTTGCAATGGTTAGTTCATTGCATGCAATGCTATTAATTAGCAAAAAAACATTGGTGACCCCAGGAGGAAACAGTGCTAAGCGCGTGGACCTATGCAGAATGAGTATCAACCAATGGATAATGGAGTTTAATTATTAAACAGTAGCAATTTTGTCTCATGCAAGAGCCTGGCTAGTACTCCAAGGAACCGCACCACACGAGCGTTCGCAACTGCCACGTTCGGGTTGCGCTTGGCTCTTCGCCTCTTCGAGAAGACGAACAATGAAGTTACTCCTACTTCTACAGTATCGAATCCACTGCTGCATGTTCGTCCACCTTGTGTGGGAGGGATAGCGTGTAGCGAAAGCTTGTACTTACTGCTCCTGCCTTTGCGTCTATGACAGGTGGGCCCAACAGGTGGTTGGCCCTCCTGTCATGCAGCCAAAGGCAGGTGCAGTTAAGGCGAGAGGGCATTGTAGTAATCAAACTTCTCGGTCTTGTACGAGTTGACGCGACACATCAAAGCACTGCACTCGATATAATTTCAATAATTTGCGTTTACCGATGCATTAATTACAACACATGCATGCATGCCGTGACTCTCCTTTTGATACTTGCATGTGTTGATTTAATGCACGTTGAAGTAGTATGAATATGTGACGGTAAAGCTTCACAGTACATATTTTTTCACGCATTTATCCTCCTATATGTACTCCTAGGCTATTTCCACGTGCTGCCTTTCGCTGACATGTGGGACATAGAGCATCTGGGTCATAGTGCATGCACGACTCGGAGCATATGCCGGGGTACTTTACATTTCAGACCTCACGAATTACATGCAAACCCCCTGCAGAAGAATAAATAAATAAATGAATTACTACATGAAACCGGATTATTTTCGTAGAAACCGGAGCACGTTCATTAAATTTTGGACACAACACGTTTATAAAAACTACCTGACGGGGGAGATTCCTTTAGTTCTCTTTAAGTGTGCCCGAGGAGAACTAACCCAATTAGAACCTCTCCACCGCACTAGTTTTTTAGATGGGTTAGAGCAAACTAGCTCAAACTAACCCCTCCTGTTTGTATAATTTGGGGCTATTTCAACCCAAACTAGCTCTAACTCAGGGATCCAAACAAAGAGGAATTGTACTGTACATGCTACAGTCTGGACCGTGGCACATTGTTTTTTATGGCCATATCAGCACATTGTTTTCTACTGCTGATTCACTGGGCTGCCGTGGTTCGCACTCCTCCAACGTGAGTAGTAGTACTACTACTCCCTTCGTTCCTAAATATAAGTCTTTTTAGACATTTCAAATTGACTACAACATACGGATGTATGTAGACATATTTTAGAGTGTAGATTCACTCATTTTTCTCCGTATGTAGTCACTTGTTGGAATGTCTAGAAAGACTTATACCACATGATTCTTTGCTCCTTCTTACTACTCCCTCCATTCCAAAATATAGTGCGCCCATGCTTCTCGAGGTCCAACTTTGACCATAAATTTAACTAACGAGACCGACTGCGGCGGGAGAAAAAATTATATAATTGAAAACTTCTTTTGAATACGAATTCACTGGTATAACTTTTGCTCCCACCGCAGTCGGTCTCATTGGTTACTTTAATAGTCAAAGTTGAAGCACGAGCATAGATGAAGCACTATATTTTGGAAAGGAGGGAGTACTACGTACTACTTCGCCGACATGTGGGACAGCCAGCAGCATCCGGGTCGACGTAATACGTGGCATGCACTAGATTAGAGTGTGGAATGGAAGGGGGGCATCACCCCGGTCGTACCGCCAGTAATTCATGACTATAGTGAGTAGTCATATCACAAGTCTTTCCAGCAGTAACGCGCCGTCAAATCGCACAGCCCGACCTTTCCAGCAGTAAGTAAGTTGAATCCGCTACTCCCTCACCATCCTCGCCTCTCTGTCAAACCGCCTATGCGAAAACTGTCGCGCATACTGCCTGGGAAAGCCCCGCCCTCAACTTGTAACCACGCGAAAATAGTTCGAGCTTGTTCGTTCTATATAAATACTAGTACTGTATGTTTATTCACCTGTGGGGTTGTTCAATGAATGGAGGGCCGGGGAGCACAAGTGAACAATAGTTAGTCACCTTAAATAGAGAGTTTCTTTTCTTTAATGCCACGTACACAAATTGAAACGCTTGTTTTGGAGAGAGAAAGATAATCACTCCACTATATATGTACGCAGGGGCCTGAGAGCTTGCTTTACTAGGGTTGCTCTCTTCATTCTCTCATCCTCTCCAGATATAAACAAGAAAACGGTAGCGACATTTTCTCTCTGCTCACCGCTGGTCACAGATCCGTCGGATCCCTTCGGCTGGTGTGTGTAGAGGACTAGGTGCATCATTCACGCGGTCATCACCGGCGAGGGTGGAAACCCACAGATGCCGGAGGGGCCCGATCCTCTGCCCGTGCCGTTCTCTCTGACACAACACCGGCTCGGGAGGTCCTCCGACCCTTTTTCCTCCCTGCCGTATTGTCCACAGATCCGACCTGCCGCCGCCGACATCCCGACGACCCTCAGGTATAAGTTCTTCGAAAGCGGCCTTGCTCTACTGCCCCAGCTCCCCACGTGTCTGCATGTGCATCTTTTTCTATTCCCATCAGCTCTTCGAAAGCCACCTAAATTTTTAGTATTATTCGAGGTAAAGCTACTTCATGCATTTGAATCTAGGACTTTGTTCAAACAACGAAGAAAGGGGGAAAGTTGTAGCATGAATCTAGGACTTGATTCAAAGAGGAAATAATATGGTGAAAGTAGTAGAGACCGGATACCCAACCGGTCTCTTGGTTGAAAAGGGAAATAATGGGAAAACCCAATACAAACTGGATAAGGAACAGATCTATTATTGGTTGAAAAAAGGATAGAAAGTGGCGGCTGGTGGACAAGTCAACAGAGTATGTCCAGGATTAGATTTGTTGCCCTCACATAGTAAAAGGTCTCCAGGATTAGAATTGCTACCCTCACATAGTAAAAGGTCTCAGGATTAGATTTGCTGCCCTCACATAGTAAAAGGTCTCCAGGATTAGATTTGCTGCCCTCACATAGTAAAAAGGTCTCCAGGATTAGATTTGCTGCCCTCACATAGTAAAAGGTCTCCAGGATTAGGTTTGCTACCCTCACATAGTAAAAGGCCTCCAGGATTAGATTTGCTGCCCTCAGATAGCATGAATAAACTCGGCATCACCACTTTATGCCTCCTTGTAGGTACATTGTGCTGATGCGTCCACTGCCGCATGTCCTTATACCAACCTTTTGTTGTTGTTAATGTAAGGGCGCATGTAAAATGAAGCGATCACACTGTTACCTTAGGGACATGTCTAACCAGTGTTTTTGTTAATCTAATGCCTCCAGTGATAAGATGCAATTAAACTGTATTACAAATGGCACTCCTGCTGTTTTCCCCAGTATGATAAGTAAGTTGCTCCTTTACGCTGCTGAGTGTCCTGGTGTCCCCATCGTCCCATGCCCTTAAACCAACTCTTTAGCTGATGTTGATTTACTATATCTTCTAAACAAGCAATGCCACCATTAAAGTAATCCCATATTTGACGAATGTCATTGTTGTCGTAATGCTTCCGGTAACATGAAGCATTGCTGATGTTTTAAAATTTCTACTGTCCTTGCGTGATTGCCATGATCATAATTAATATGCTTCTTTTCATTTCGTGTATGTTTCGTATATTCTTATTGACCAGCAACTGTTTACTTTCTATCTTTTTGTGCAGATAGGGATATCCATTTCACCTTGTTGCTATTGTGACCTTTTGGTGAACTGCACAAAACACTTTTTTTGGAATGAGTGTCTTGTGCAGTTCAACTAAAATGTCACGTGGGCAACATCTCTCAATTTTGGTGGAACTGCACAAAATGGTGATTGGAGTTTCCAAAATCTCCGTCAAGTTCTGCTGGTAATCTCGTGCAACATTTTATTAGCCTTTGCAAGATGAGCCGTCACTGTCACCACAATGGCACTTTATTTTAGTGGAACTGCACAAAATTATAGTTGCACCTTACATGAGCCAGACAGCCAACCTTAATGTTGCTTAATTTTAGTGCAACTACTAAAGAAGAACCTGCCAGCTCACGAGAGCAAGTACTTCTTGCTAGCTGAATGATGCAATCTTTGCTTCATTTCAGGTGAACTGCAGAAAAAGGCGCATGAATTGAATCATGGAACTCCAGGCAGGCCTCATCCGAGTGGAGCTTCAGGTTGAGTGGCTCTTCTTGTTTCTTGATGTCTACTACACAACCTTCTTCTTGTAGACGTTGTTGGGCCTGCAAGTGCGCAGGTTTGTAGGACAGTAGCAAATTTCCCTCAAGTGGATGACCTAAGGTTTATCAATCCGTAGGAGGCGTAGGATGAAGATGGTCTCTCTCAAACAACCCTGCAACCAAATAACAAAGAGTCTCTTGTGTACCCAACACACCCAATACAATGGTAAATTGTATAGGTGCACTAGTTCGGCGAAGAGATGGTGATACAAGTGCAAAATAGATAGTAGATATAGGTTTTTGTAATCTGAAATAATAAAAATAGAAAGGTAACTAATGATAAAAGTGAGCGTAAACGGTATTGCAATGATAGGAAACAAGGCCTAGGGTTCATACTTTCACTAGTGCAAGTTCTCCCAACAATAATAACATAGATAGATAATATGACAAGCCCTCAACATGCAACAAAGAGTCATTCCAAAGCCACTAATAGCGGAGAACAAACGTAGAGATTATGGTAGGGTACGAAACCACCTCAAAGTTATTCTTTCGGATCAATCTATAAAAGAGTTTGTACTAGAATAACACCTTAAGACACAAATCAACCAAAACCCTAATGTCACCTAGATACTCCATTGTCACCTCAAGTATCTGTGGGCATGATTATACGATATGCATCACACAATCTCAGATTCATCCAACCAACACAAAGTACTTCAAAGAGTGCCCCAAAACTACTACCGGAGAGTCAAGAACGTGTGACAACCCCTATGCATAGGTTCCAAATGTCACGAAACCCGCAAGTTGATCACCAAAACATACATTAAGTGGCACATGATATCCCATTATCACCACAGATAATCACGGCAAGACATACATCAAGTGTTCTCATAAAAGACTCAATCCGATAAGATAACTTCAAAGGGGAAACTCAATTCATCAGAAGACAGTAAAGGGGGAGAAACATCATAAGATCCAACTACAATAGCAAAGCTCGGGATACATCAAGATCGTGCCATAGAGAAAACACGAGAGAGAACACGGGAGAGAGAGAGATCAAACACATAGCTACTGGTACATACCCTCAGCCCCGAGGGTGAACTACTCCCTCCTCGTCATGGATAGCGCCAGGATGATGAAGATGGCCACCGGTGATGGGATCCCCCTCCGGCAGGGCGCCGGAACGGGCTCCCAAGAGGTTTCTGGTGGCTACAGAGGCTTGTGGCGGCGGAACTCCCGATATATCTTCTGTTCTGGAAGTTTTAGGGTACAAGAGTATATATGGGTGCAGGGGGTACGTCGGAGGAGCTACGGGGGCCCCACGAGGCAGGGGGGCGCCCCCGGGGGGTGAGCGCGCCCCCCACCCTCGTGGGCAGCACGTATCTCCCCTGACGTGCACTCCAAGTTCCCTGGGTTGCTTTCCTTCCAAAAATAACTTCTCCAGTTGATTTCGTTCCGTTTTGACTCCGTCTGATATTCCTTTTCCTCGAAACACTGAAATAGGCATAAAGCAACAAATCTGGGCTGGGCCTCCGGTTAATAGGTTAGTCCCAAAAATAATATAGAAGTGGATAATAAAGCCCAATATTGCCCAAAATAGTAAATAAAGTAGCATGGAGCAATAAAAAATTATAGATACGTTGGAGACGTATCAAGCATCCCCAAGCTTAATTCCTGCTCGTCCTCGAGTAGGTAAATGATAAAAAAGAATTTTTGATGCGGAGTGGTACTTTGGCATAATTTCAATATAAATCTTCTTAATTGTGATAGGAATATTCAAATCCGAAAGATTCAAGACAAAAGTTCATATTGACACAAAAATAATAATACTTCAAGCATACTAATCAAAGCAATAATGTCTTCTCAAAATAACATGGCAAAAGAAAGTTCATCCCTACAAAATCATATAGTTAGGCTATGCTTCATTTTTTCATCACACAAAGATGTTCCCAACTTCTATACCCCCGATGACCAGCCAAGCAATTGTTTCATACTCAAATAATCTCAAACTTTTTCAACTTTCACGCAATAAATGAGCACGAGCCATGGATATAGCACTATGGGTGGAATAGAATATGATGATGGGGATTGTGTGGAGAAGACAAAAAAGGAGAAAGTCTTGACGAGGCTAATCAACGGGCTATGGAGATGCCCATCAATTGATGTCAACATGAGGAGTAGGGATTGCCATGCAACGGATGCACTAGAGCTATGAATGCTCAACAAAAGAAAACTAGTGGGTGTGCATCCAACTCGCTTGCTCACGAAGACCTAGGGCATTTTGAGGAAGCCCATCATTGGAATATACAAGCCAAGTTCTATAATGAAAAATTCCCACTAGTATAAAAAGACAACTTATGAGACTCACTATCATGAAGATCATGGTGCTATTTTGAAGCACAATATATGAGACCCACTACATGAAGAACAAGGTGCTACTTTGAAGCACAAGTGTGGAAAAAGGATAGTAGCATTGACCCTTCTCTCTTTTTCTCTCTCTTTTTTTGTTTGGGCCTTTCTCTTCTCTTTTTTTTATGCCCCTTTTTTTCGTCCGGAGTCTCATCCCGACTTATGGGGGAATCATAGTCTCCATCATCCTTTCCTCACTTGGGACAATGCTCTAATAATGATGATCATCACACTTTTATTTTTCTTACAACTCAACAATTACAACTCGATACTTAGAACAAAGGATGACTCTATATGAATGCCTCCGGCGGTGTACCGGGATGGTGCAATGAATCAAGAGTGGCACATATGGAAAATAATGCATGGTGGCTTTGCCACAAACACGATGTCAACTACATGATCATGCAATGGCAATATGACAAAAGTAATGTATGTCATGATGATGATGGTGGAAGTTGCATGGCAATATATCTCGGAATGGCTATGGAAATGCCATGATAGGTAGGTATGGTGGCTGTTTTGAGGAAGATATAAGGAGGTTTATGTGTGATAGAGCGAATCGTATCACTGGGTTTGGATGCACCGGCGAAGTTTGCACCAACTCTCAAGGTGAGAAAGGGCAATGCACGGTACCGAAGAGGCTAGCAAAGGCGGAAAGGTGAGAGTGCGTATAATCCATGGACTCAACATTAGTCAAAAGAACTCATATACTTATTGCAAAAATTTAGAAGCCATCAAAAAATTCAAGTACTACGCGCATGCTACTAGGGGGATAGATTGGTAGGACAAGACCATCGCTCGTCCATGACCACCACTCATAAGGATGCACAAGCCAGGTACACTTCATGTTTCAAATTTGTTACACAACTTTACCCATACGTGCATGCTACGGGACTTGCAAATTTCAACACAAGTATTTCTCAAATTCACAATTATCAACTAGCATGACTTTGATATTATTACCTCCATATCTCAAAACAATTATCAAGCATCAAACTTATCTTAGTATTCAATTTACTCAATAGAAAGTTTCACATGTCTTGAACACTAAGTATATTAACATTAAGCAAACTACCATGCTATAAATGACTCTCAAAATAATCTAAGTGAAGCATGAGAGATCAACAGTTTCTATAAAACAAATCCACCAACGTGCTCTAAAAGATATAAGTGATGTACTAGAGCAAATGACAAACTACTCCGAAAGATATAAGTAAAGGTCAATGACTAGCTTAATAATTATGCAACTATGCGAAGACTCTCTCTCATTTAATAATTTTAGATCTTGATACTTTATTCAAACAGCAAGCAAAGCTAAAGAAAACTACATTTCAAGGATAGCACAACTCATGTGAAGAAGCAAAAACTTAGGCTCAACCGATACTAACCGATAGTTGTTGAAGAAGAAAGGTGGGATGCCTACCGGGGCATCCCCAAGCTTAGATGCTTGAGACTTCTTGAAATATTATCTTGGGGTGCCTTGGGCATCCCCAATCTTGAACTTTTGTGTCTCCTTAATTCCTCTCATATCATGGTTTCTCTTTTTATCAAAAAGCTTCATTCACAACAAACTCAACAAGAACTCGTGAGATAGGTTAGTATAAACCAATGCAAAACCTTATCATTTTCTACTGTAATAAATCACTAAATTTATTATTCAACATTGCATACTAAATGCCTCTGCATATTTAATACTCCTATCTTCAAATAGAATCATTAAACAAGCAAACATATGCAAACAATGCAACCATAACAGCAATCTGTCAAAACAGTACAGTCTGTAAAGAATGCAGGAGTATCAATACTTCCCTAACTCCAAAAATTATGAACTAAAATTCCCACTGTAATAAATTTACCAGAGCTCAATATGCAAAAATATTCAACATTATACCACTCTCTGACTTTTCTAGGTAATTTTTGCAACAGCGGTAAACTTTCTGTTTTTCAAACAGCAACATGTATACTAGCAAAATAAGCATGGCAAAGGCTATCCTTGACTTCTTTATTGAAACTAAAGATGTAAAACATTATTCTAACTAACAGAAAGAAAATACTAACAAAATAAAATGACGCTCCAAGCAAAACACATATCATGTGGTGAATAAAAATATAGCTCCAAGTAAAGTTACCGATGAACGAAGACAAAAGAGGGGATGCCATCCGGGGCATCCCCAAGCTTAGGCTTTTGGCTATTCTTGAATATTATCCTGGGGTGCCTTGGGCATCCCCAAGCTTAGGCTCTTGCCACTCCTTATTCCATAATCCATCGAATCCTTACCCAAAACTTGAAAACTCCACAACACAAAACTCAACAGAAAAATCGTAAGCTCCGTTAGTATACGAGAATAAAACAACCACTTAGGTACTGTAATGAACTCATTCTAAATTCATATTGGTGTAATATCTACTGTATTCCAACTTATCTATGGTTCATACCCTCCGATACTACTCATAGATTCATCAAAATAAGCAAACAACACATAGAAAATAGAATCTGTCAAAAGCAGAACAGTCTGTAGTAATCTGTATCAAACGTATACTTCTGGAACTCCAAAAATCCTACCAAATTATGAAGTCCTAAGAAATTCGTGTACGAATCCAGAGCAAAAAGAATCCAATCAGAATCACGTTTTTGTGAATTAACAAAACTAATTTACTGGGTGTAAAAGTTTCTGATTTTCAGCAGGATCAACACAACTATCACCGTAAGCCATCCTAAAGGTCTTACTTGGCACTTTATTGAAACAAAAGCTATAAAACATGATTACTACAGTAGAATAATCATGTGAACACACAAAAACAGTAAGGATAAATATTGGGTTGTCTCCCAACAAGCGCTTTTCTTTAATGCCTTTCTAGCTAGGCATGATGATGACAATGATGCTCACATAAAAGATAAGAATTGAAACATAACGGGAGCATCATGAAGCATATGACTAGCACTTTTAAGTCTAACCCACTTCCTATGCATAGGGATTTTGTGAGCAAACAACTTATGGGAACAATAATCAACAAGCATAGGAAGGTAACACAAGCATAGCTTCAAGAATTTAAGCACATAGAGAGGAAACTTGATATTATTGCAATTCCTACAAGCATATGTTCCTCCCTCATAATAATTTTCAGTAGCATCATGAATGAATTCAAAAATATAACCAGACCTAAAGCATTTTTTTCATGATCTACAAGCATAGAAAATTTACTACTCTCCACATAAGCAAAATTCTTCTCATCAATAGTAGTGGGAGCAAACTCAACAAAACAACTATCATGTGATTGAAAATTAAGATCAAGATGACAAGTTTCATGGTTATCATTATTCTTTATAGCATACGTGTCATCACAATAATCATCATAGATAGGAGGCATGCTTTCATCATAGTAAATTTGCTCATCAAAGCTTGGGGGACAAAAAATATGATCTTCATCAAACATAGCTTCCCCAAGCTTGTGGCTTTGCATATCATTAGCATCATGGATATTCAAGGAATTCATACTAACAACATTGCAATCATGCTCATTATTCACATATTTTAAGCCAAGCATTCTATGTAATTCTTCTTCTAGTACTTGAGCACAATTTTCCTTTCCATCAAACTCACGAAAGATATTAAAAAGGTGAAGCGTTTGAGACAAACTTAATTCCATTTTTTTTTTGTAATTTTCTTTTATAAACTAGACTAGTGCTAAAACATGAAACAAAAAGATTCGATTGCCAGATCTAAAGATATACCTTCAAGCACTCACCTCCCCGGCAACGGCGCCAGAAAAGAGCTTGGTTGATGGGGTGTGAGTGCGTGCCCTTTTACCTAGCCTCCCCGGCAACGGCGCCAGAAAAAAGCTTGATGTCTACTACACAACCTTCTTCTTGTAGACGTTGTTGGGCCTGCAAGTGCACAGGTTTGTAGGACAGTAGCAAATTTCCCTCCAGTGGATGACCTAAGGTTTATCAATCCGTAGGAGGCGTAGGATGAAGATGGTCTCTCTCAAACAACCCTGCAACCAAATAACAAAGAGTCTCTTGTGTCCCCAACACACCCAATACAATGGTAAATTGTATAGGTGCACTAGTTCGGCAAAGAGATGGTGATACAAGTGCAAAATAGATAGTAGATATAGGTTTTTGTAATCTGAAATAATAAAAACAGCAAGGTAACTAATGATAAAAGTGAACGTAAACGGTATTGCAATGATAGGAAACAAGGCCTAGGGTTCATACTTTCACTAGTGCAAGTTCTCTCAACAATAATAACATAGATAGATAATATGACAAGCCCTCAACATGCAACAAAGAGTCATTCCAAAGCCACTAATAGCGAAGAACAAACGTAGAGATTATGGTAGGGTACGAAACCACCTCAAAGTTATTCTTTCGGATCAATCTATAAAAGAGTTCGTACTAGAATAACACCTTAAGACACAAATCAACCAAAACCCTAATGTCACCTAGATACTCCATTGTCACCTCAAGTATCCGTGGGCATGATTATATGATATGCATCACACAATCTCAGATTCATCCAACCAACACAAAGTACTTCAAAGAGTGCCCCAAAGCTACTACTGGAGAGTCAAGAACGTGTGCCAACCCCTATGCATAGGTTCCCAATGTCACGAAACCCGCAAGTTGATCACCAAAACATACATCAAGTGGCACATGATATCCCATTGTCACCACAGATAATCACGGCAAGACATACATCAAGTGTTCTCATAAAAGACTCAATCCGATAAGATAACTTCAAAGGGGAAACTCAATTCATCACAAGAGAGTAAAGGGGGAGAAACATCATAAGATCCAACTACAATAGCAAAGCTCGGGATACATCAAGATCGTGCCATAGAGAAAACACGAGAGAGAACACGGGAGAGAGAGAGATCAAACACATAGCTACTGGTACATACCCTCAGCCCCGAGGGTGAACTACTCCCTCCTCGTCATTGATAGTGCCGGGATGATGAAGATGGCCATCGGTGATGGGATCCCCCTCCGGCAGGGCGCCGGAACGGGCTCCCGAGAGGTTTTTGGTGGCTACAGAGGCTTGCGGTGGCGGAACTCCCGATCTATCTTCTGTTCTGGAAGTTTTAGGGTACAAGAGTATATATGGG
>LT934116.1:764039935-764071925 GCA_900231445.1 Triticum turgidum subsp. durum
CCCCCACCCTCGTGGGCAGCCCGTATCTCCCCTGACGTGCACTCCAAGTTCCCTGGGTTGCTTTCCTTCCAAAAATAAATTCTCCAGTTGATTTCGTTCCGTTTCGACTCCGTCTGATATTCCTTTTCCTCGAAACACTGAAATAGGCATAAAACAGCAAATCTGGGCTGGGCCTCCGGTTAATAGGTTAGTCCCAAAAATAATATAAAAGTGGATAATAAAGCCCAGTATTGCCCAAAACAGTAGATAAAGTAGCATGGAGCAATCAGAAATTATAGATACGTTGGAGACCTATCATTTGTGTTGTGCAAATAGGAATACTCAACTAATCAAGATTGCAACGCGCTCGGCCTCCTGTGATTTCTATAGATGATATTGCTTTCTACCAACTTGATGCTGAACTCCATTCCATTCAGGTTAAACAAAACTACGAGATGTGCAATTTCTTGGGAGAATCTTGCACTTAATAGCTTGCTTCTGTTTGAGAGAGGCAGTCCTATGCACAACTCCATTGTACACTTCCCTCATGGAGCTCCTTAGGTTGGAGCTTTTGCAAGAGGAAGATATTGTTTAGGGTCACCAGGTGCTCTCTTCTATCAGACATCACTCCTGCATTTTCTGTATTGTCAAGACATTTGTTCTTGTAGAGCATAATAACAAACAAGGAGAGACACTGATCTTCAATATGATTTCTCTTGATTGTGATGAGCCTTGCATCATGACACAGTAACATCTGCATGTATAAGAGAATAAAGTAATCAAGAGATGATGCAGTTTTCCCTTGACAGTTACAGATGTTGTGACGGTCAAGAGCATTCACTAAGTTCTTCAGTTGTATGACATGACTAGCCAAATGTTTTTACCTGTAATTGTTTGAGACTCTGACTGTTTCCTCTGTGCCTTTTTGTGCAAACAGGGATATCCAATTCACCTGGTTGCTGTCGTGACCTTTTGGTGCACTACACAAAACTCTTCTTAAAAGAGGTGACTTTTGTGTTGTTTAACTGGAATGTCAGAATGGAATAGTTGGTTCATTTTGGTGGAACTGCACAAAGGGAGATCTGTGTTCCAATCCTCATCATCCATATTGGCGCCATAACCTTCCTTTAGGTAAGAATGATATTTAATCAATGTGTTCATCTCTATTTTCCGAATGACATGAGAAAATAATGCTGTTTTTCACTAGTACACTTGTACTCCCTCACTGACAAAACTAATTCTGAATTAGAAGGCCAATCATGTACTTGGTTTCACCAACTGGTGAGGAGAAAGAGAAACAGAGCATGAAGAGGAGGAGGAATAAGAATAAACAGTGCCAAGGCGATCTTGCCGAAGCCAGAGGCCTCAGTCGAGGCCATTCAAGGGCTCCGGCAACGACTACCTTACATGTGAGACGATCCTCCAGGGAGCCCTTCCACTTCTGTTGTCTCACTTAATGAATTAGGAGTACTTAAGTACCACTAATTTATTACTGCCTAATTTTCCTGTTGGAGTTAAACAAATCTTTAGTAGGACCCTATGCTGAATCATGTACGTGTGTATGTTTGTCTATGGAGGTGAATCATGTGGTGGAGCAGGGAGGGAATATTATTAGTGTCATGACATAATAGTGCTATTGTTTTGCATGTCAATTTATTGCCATTGGTTCAATGAGGCAATGTTTTGCGTATTGTCCATCATGAATTTGATGCTACTGTTTGAGTAATATGCTAATGTCTTCCTATCCTTTCTTACTAAGCTAATGAAGGTTTCACCTTGTTCCTACTTGTGCAAACAGGGATCATGTTGTGCCAATCATACATTTTAGTGGAACTACACAAGACAATACAATGAACTGTATCCCAGCTAGTGCTTTAACTCTGCTGGAAGTTCTTGATAATCTTTCGATATGATCTCAGCGCTGGTAAACAAGAGTGATTTCAACCATACATTTGAAGTGCACAAAAATATATACTATTGTGTGATTCCAGTGAGTGCTTTATCATCTCTTATGGGACTACATGAATAAGCTTTTTTTTCTCAGGTTGGTACGGGCCTAAGGCCTTCATTCATATTAGTTTGCTGTCATCTCTATTTGTATCGTGCTACTGTCATGAGAAACTCCTTTATCTTTGCACGTTAAAGTTTTGCAACCTATGATAAATGGCAATGCTTTGAGTGTTGAGTTGAGCTAATTGGCACTGATTAAATAAACTAATACCTCTCCTTAAGCAAGACTACTATGTTGCTAACTTTACCCATTAAGATAATGAGGGTGCTTCTATTTGTTAGTGTATGTTTCATCAACTAGTCCCACTATTACAGTAATCTCACTCTCTCAATATATGTGCCAATAGGGATGCTCGATTTTGGTGGAACTGCACAAAAACTTTGGGTGCTTCATTGCCTCGACAGCTTCCGTCCTTTCCTATCAGTCGCTAAACTCCGCATGCTTTCTTCCTTTGCTGTCAGTCGCTTGGCTTATCTCGGCTTCCAGTCAAAGGAAATAGTAATTGATATGCTACCTCACACAGGTTGGTACTGGTATTTATCCTGGATATTGTGCATGTCATATGTATTGGTAATTTGGTATTGTGCTACTGTTTGCCGATTTCATAAAGGAGTAATTTGGAGCCTGAACTCGCAGGCAAATCATTACATCGGGTGATTTCAGTAGAACTGCACAAAGTGATCAGATGGACAGGTACTTATACTGCTGCTATGTACTCCAAAGTCCACTCAAACAAGCATCGATGTTGACAAGAAGTGCCTATATTCATTCGAGTATCAACCGGCGTCAACCAATTGTCAAACTCCAAGTATTAGGAGAGTGAACGCCAAAAATATTGCTTGGTGCATAGCCCAGAAAAACGAAGTCCAGTCTTTGGTCCCAACTTGTGCCTTTTGGTTATCGGCACATATGGTAGCGAACTATATGGCATGGAGTCTAAAGATTCCAGACAAGTTGGTTGACGCGTATATTCATCTGGCACTTAATCAGTCTGCACGCCAAGGATGCTCCATTTCAGTTGAACTGCACAAAAAATTTGGGTGGTTCATTTTCTCAACCGCCTCCTTTCTCGTCTGCAATGTAGAATTTTGGCAAGATACAGGACCAAGATGAGCCAGTAAACTAGTTGGATGAAAGTAGTGGCCAAGTTGCTCAAACCTCCCTCGACACGAAGCCATAATTTGAGGATAAACCTACAAGGAAAGTTCAGATTGTCTATACTGCCTCTTATGTACTCGAAAGTTTACTCGTACAAGAACTAATTTTAGCAAGAAGTACCTCCGATTGAACACCATTTACCAGTCTGTACCCTAGGTAATTAAAGTTCGTCCATGGATCATATTGGCTGTGATCTCAATCATTTGGATGCATAAACATACTGAACATGTGTATATCTGAATCTTTTTGTGAATTATGTATGAATATTGTCATGTAATCTATCAATCATTTGGATGCATATATATGCTGAGCTTGTGTATATATGAATCTTTTGAGTTGTTGATAGTGAATGTTGGCTATGAATATGAACGTGTCCTGTGAACCTAAGTTTGATATGAATGTTTACCTTTTCTTTTGTATTTGTGTGTGAACTTGTTAGTATGCCTACTATGGGGTATAAAACGCAGGTCTCTTATAAAAGTAATGCTGTGTCCAATTTATGTTTTCCCTTCTAACCACATTATATATATTTATATTATTACTATTATCGTATATTTTATAGAGACTTATATATACATTATAAAAACATCCCACGTGTTATTAACTTATAAAAGTAAATGTTTAACGGAAGTTGGCAAGGAAAATCCTGGTTGTTTTTGACTCACAGGCAAGGAAAATCCTGGTGATTACGTACTAAAGCTTGCGAAGATTTTAAGGACCAATTTAATAATAACGCTCTCATTTTTATTTTGAGCAATAACTCGCTAATTTCTTAATTATATATATAAAAATGTGTCTCTCCGGTTTATTCTTTGATATTAATTGCTCCTTCTAACATAACATTATATATATAACGAGCACACCTAATACGTGTATTTCAAGGAAGTGCATATGGGCTGGGATTTCTTAGAAAATATAAATGGGCCTGATTGACGCGAAATTATTTGTTCACCCAGCCCAGCAAATGGACTGTACATTCTAGAAAACATGGGTTAAATACATTTTTGCAGGCTGACATGTGGGCCAATAGGTCGAAGCCTACGCAGGGCGTTGTCAACTTGGTCAACAAATGATTGTGTCATCCACAGCCATTGGATTTATATCCAACGGCCGGCATGCACCTTCAATCTCTCGTCTTCTTCCTCCAGCGGCGCCGAGACCGCCTGGTCCGGCCTCCGGCGGCTAGCGGCTCTGCTTAGCACGCATCGCTGCGAAGCGCTAACCCCACCGCCGGCCAGGCTATCCCTCCACCCCTCGACACCTCCTGTTATTCTCCATAGACTACAGCCCCACGCCGCAACAGAACCAGTTATAACCCTTCTCCTCCTCTCAATCTGCGACTCCACTTCCGCGTTTTCCCATCTCCTAGTCGTTCCCGTCTGGGGCCTCGCCGTCGTCCACCGCCTCGCTGCGTTCAGTGCGACATGGTCAACAAACGAGAGTCATCGGAAGAGGACTATACGTGGAGAGCCTGACGGCTGGGACCCACGAGGTCCATGGTCGCACGCAAGGAAAGTTCCTCCTTATTAAGCTGAAAAAAATGTTTCCTCCACCTGACAGCTGGGACTCACCGGTTGTATCTTCGCACGGAAGGAAGTGCCTCCTTGTTTTGCAAAAAAAATATTCATCCCGTTGACAGCTGGGACCCGTCAGATTTGGTGACTGACTTGTGGGCCTACTAAGAGGACGTGTACGCACGGCTTTGTCAACTTAATCAACAAATGATTCTAGCAGCTGGACCGTTGGATGTTAATCCAACAACCGTGCTCCTTCTTCAACCTCTGTTCTTGCTCCTATCTCCCGTGGGCGGCACCGCGGGTGTGCTACCGCGCACCCGAACCAGTGAAGTTTCCCACTCCTCTCCATCTGCGACTCCACTGCCCCGTCTTCCCCATCTTCGGGTCGTTTCAGTCTGGATGCGCTCGGCACGGTGTGGTCAACATGGTCAACAACCGAGAGTCATTGGAAGATGACTGTACGTGAGAGGCTGACAGTGGGGACGCACCACGCCCATGGACGCATGCATGCAACGGAACACGACGAGGTCAACGTGGTCAAGGAACGACTTCCATCAGAAGTATAGGGACCATTTGGTTTGCTGGTTGTCCATGGGTGGATGGGGGATAGCCATATTTTAGGATGATACCAGCCGTTTGGAAGAGAGGATACAGTGGATATGGGCAGCCATGTTTAGAGAATATTCAGTGTAAAACCTGGTTGACGAGAGCCGTCATATTGTCGCGGACGAGGGCAGCCACTCGCGTTCTCCTCGTTGAAACGTTTTCCCCATCTCCCACCTCCTGAACAAAATCCTCACGCCCTGCTCGCTCTTGAACGAAAATAGCGACAGCGGCGGCGGGTGGGATTTTTGATTGGGTGGTGGCACAGTTGAGGAAAGGCGGCGGTCCCTCTCCCTTCTCTCCTTCTCTCCTTCCCGCTGAAACGACATGGTCATAATTTGTGAGCTCCGACAGCTCGCGTCGACACCAGGCTTAATGGGGCTGGTGGTGGACAAGACGGTGAGGAAGGAAGTCAATGGAGAGAGCTGGGTGGTGTGGCGGTGAGGGATGGGCCTGGGATGCTTCTTCTCATATGAAAAAATAGTTCATTCTTCATCTGTATGTGGTTAGGCAGGCCAACGCCAACAAGAGCACTGAATATTCAGAACAAATGATCATCTTGTTCGTGAATAGAACAATAACAATGTTATTTACATTGGCAGAAGCGGGGTTACTGTAAGTGCAACATGTGTGTGTGCGTGCGCTTTCACAAGTGTACATGTTGTTTAATTTTTTGAATAATTTTTATAATAACAACATGTTTTGGTTTTGTTTCCTTTATTATCGGATAGTTGATATAATGTTTTT
The DNA here is from genome assembly GCA_900231445.1 of Triticum turgidum subsp. durum. Taxonomy (NCBI): domain Eukaryota; kingdom Viridiplantae; phylum Streptophyta; class Magnoliopsida; order Poales; family Poaceae; genus Triticum; species Triticum turgidum. The sequence goes on from LT934116.1 coordinate 764,045,951, forward strand.
CTGAAACAACATATTTATCTTTGAATGGAATTATACCCATTTATGAAACAACATATTGCATGATTGCATGTAACAGAGGTAATCTCACAACTCTAAGAAAAAGGTCAACACGGAAAAAATGTATTTTGCGAAAAAAAACGTTTACCCTTGACTGCTGGGACCCACCTGACGGGCCACCGTATTTCGCAAAAAAACGTTCCCCCCGCTATCAGCTCGGACCCACCTGAAGTGCCTCCTTATTACGCACAAAAAAATGAATACTCCCCCGGCTAGCTGGGACCCACCTTGGTGGAAGGCTGACTTGTGGGCCTACTAAGTTGACGGGGATGAAGGGCTTTGATAACTTAGTCAATATGAACGATTCTAGCTCCAGTGACCGTACGATGTCCATCCAATGGCCGTAGTGCTTCTTCAACCTCTGGTCTTCTTGCTCCAGCCGCCCAAAGCAGCGCCGGTCGTGTCGCATGCTCCTGCCTCCCGTGGCCGGCTGTGCTGCCACTGAGGCCTCACGGCCCCCTACTATTCCCACAGTTGGCCAGGCCCTGCGGCAAGGGCAGCCTCACAGCGCAGCCGAACCAGTGAACCCTCGTACTCCTCTCCGCGCGGGCTTCCACTGCCGCGTCTTCCCCCTCTCCGCGTCGTCCCCTTCCTAGGCCTCGCCATCGTCCACCGCCGTGGTGCTCTGCGCGCAGCGTGGTCAACGTGGTCAAGGAACGACTTCCATCGAAAGAGTACTGTACGTGGAGAGGTTGACAGCTGGGTCCACGGCCACAGCCCAGTTTTTTTGTGATTTGCCAAGTAAGTCGCTTTGTCAGGCCTGTTGGGCTGCAAATTTTTCAAGACGAGGAGAGCTTTCATTCGACAGGCCGAGAAAATGGCCCATCAGTAATGAGAAATGGGTTGTACATTTTTAAAACACATCAAACCGGCAATTAGTTTCAAATATATATTTTTTCATTTCAAGATTTTAAATTACATTAATTTTTATGCGTGGAGAATTTGTTGGATTTTATATTGATATACATTTATTTTTAAAATTAGTTTGTATGTGAGTCGAAATTTCGGGATTAAAAACAGTTCGGACCGCACCAAAATATGCAAAATTTTGTATAATTTTTTAACCGTGGCCACAATATGGGCTGTAATGCTAACAAAAAGAATATGGGCTCCAAAAAAACCTTAAGAATTAGCAAATGGGTTGTAAATTATTAGAAATAATGGCATATGGGTTGTATGCTGTTTTCCACAGATTTGAGGCTTTCCTAAAAAAAGGTTGACGCACAAGCAGTGACTGTTGGATGTCCATCGAACGGCCGTCGTGCTTCTTCAATCTTTGCTCTTCCTGCTCCAGCCACTCAAACAAGCGCCGGCGGGACTGCCTGCTCCCTCCTCCCTGCGGCCGGCTGTGCTGCCGCGCAGGCCTCACCGCCCCACCGTACTCCCATCGCTGGCCTAGCCATCCCTCTACTCACCCACACCTGCTGTTATTCTCTGGCGACGGTAGACGAACCAGTAAACCCTCATACAGTCGTACTCCCCTCCGCGTGGGAAACAACTGCCGAGTCTTCCCTGCCTCCGTGTCATTCCCTTCCTAGGCCTCGCCGTCGTCCACCGCCCTGGTGCTCTCGGCGCAGCCTGGTCAACGTGGTCAACGACCGACATGCATCTGAAGTGGACTGTACATGGAGAGGCCGACAGCTGGGTCCACGGCCGCACGCAAGGAAATGCCTCCTTATTACGCGCAAAATAATGATTCCTCCACCTGACATCAGGACCCACCGAAAGGGGCTCTGTATTTCGCGAAAAAAGCGTTACCGCCGCTGACAGCTCGGACCCACCAGCTATATCTTCGCACGCAAGGAAGTTGCTACCTCTTGAGCACTGCGTTGGATTTCCCCGAAGAGGAGAGGATGATGCAGCAAAGCAGCATAAGTATTTCCCTCAGTTTTTGAGAACCAAGGTATCAATCCAGTAAGAGACCACGCACAAGTCCCTCGTACCTACACAAAACGATAGCAACTCGCAACCAACGCTTAGGGGTTGTCAATCCCTTCACGGTCACTTACGAGAGTGAGATCTGATAGAGATAATATTTTTGGTATTTTTGATAGATAGATGCAAAGTAAAAAGTAAAAGGCAAAGTAAAAACAAAGCAAGTAAATATAGTGATAGAGATTGATATGATGAGAATAGACCCGGGGGCCATAGGTTTCACTAGTGGCTTCTCTCAAGAGCATAGATATTCTACGGCGGGTGAACAAATTACTGTTGAGCAATTGACAAAATTGAGCATAGTTATGAGTATATTTAGGCAATGATCATGTATATAGGCATCACGTCCAAAACAAGTAGATCGAAACGATTCTGCATCTACTACTATTACTCCACTCATCGACCGCTATCCAGCATGCATCTAGAGTATTAAGTAAAAACAGAGTAACGCCTTAAACAAGATGACATGATGTAGAGGGATAAATTCATGCAATATGATAAAAACCCCATCTTGTTATCCTCAATAGCAACAATACAATACGTGCCTTGCTGCCCCTTCTATCACTGGGTAAGGACACCGCAAGATTGAACCCAAAGCTAAGCACTTCTCCCATTGCAAGAACTACCAATCTAGTTGGCCAAACCAAAAAGGATAATTCGAAGAGACTTGCAAAGATAACTCAATCATACATAAAAGAATTCAGAGAAGAATCAAATATTTTCCATAGATAATACTGGATCATAAACCAACAATTCATCGGTCTCAACAAACACACCGCAAAAAGAAGATTACATCGAATAGATCTCCATGAGAGAGGGGGAGAATATTGTATTGAGATCCAAAAGGAGAGAAGAAGCCATCTAGCTACTAGCTATGGACCCGAAGGTCTGAAGTAAACTACTCACACTTCATCGGAGGGGCTATGGTGATGATGTAGAAGCCCTCCGTGGTGGATGCCCCCTCCGGCGGAGCTCCGGAACAGGCCCCAAGATGGGATCTCATGGATACAGAAGGTTGCGGCGGTGGAATTAGGTTTTTGGCTCCTTTTCTGATCGTTCGAGGATACGTAGGTATATATAGGAGGAAGGAGTACGTCGGTGGAGCGTCAGGGGGCCCACGAGGTAGGGGGGCGCGCCCAGGGGGGCGCGCCCTCCATCCTCGTGACCTCCTCGGCCACTGCTTGGAGTAGGGTCCAAGTCTCCTGGATCACGTTATGTTGGAAAATCACGATCCCAAAGGTTTCATTCCGTTTGGAGTCCGTTTGATATTTCGTTTCTTCGAAACACTGAAATAGGCAAAAAACAACAATTCTAGGCTGGGTCTCCGGTTAATAGGTTAGTCCCAAAAATAATATAGAAGTGGAAAATAAAGCCCAATATAGTCCAAAACAGTAGATAAAGTAGCATGGAGCAATAAAAAATTATAGATGCGTTGGAGACGTATCAGGCATCCCCAAGCTTAATTCCTGCTCGTCCTCGAGTAGGTAAATGATAAAAAAGAATTTTTGATGTGGAGTGATACTTTGGCATAATTTCAATATAAATCTTCTTAATTGTGATAGGAATATTCAGGTCCAAAAGATTCAAGACAAAAGTTCATATTGACACAAAAATAATAATACTTCAAGCATACTAATCAAAGCAATCATGTCTTCTCAAAATAACATGGCAAAAGAAAGTTCATCCCTACAAAATCATATGGTTAGGCTATGCTTCATTTTTGTCACACAAAGATGTTCCCAACTTCTATACCCCCGAAGACAAGCCAAGCAATTGTTTCATACTTAAATAATCTCAAACTTTTTCAACTTTCACGCAATACATGAGCGCGAGCCATGGATATAGCACTATGGTTGGAATAGAATATGATGATGGGGATTGTGTGGAGAAGACAAAAAAAAGGAGAAGGTCTCACATTGACGAGGCTAATCAATGGGCTATGGAGATGCCCATAAATTGATGTCAACATGAGGAGTAGGTATTGCCATGTAACGGATGCACTAGAGCTATGAATGCTCAACAAAAGAAAACTAGTGGGTGTGCATCCAACTCGCTTGCTCACGAAGACCTAGGGCATTTTGAGGAAGCCCATCATTGGAATATACAAGCCAAGTTCTATAATGAAAAATTCCCACTAGTATAAAAAGACAACTTATGGGACTCACTATCATGAAGATCTTTGTGCTACTTTGAAGCACAATATATGAGAGTCACTACATGAAGATCAAGGTGCTACTTTGGAGCACAAGTGTGGTAAAAGGATAGTAGCATTGTCCCTTCTCTATTTTTCTCTCATTTTTTTATTTGTTTGGGCCTTTCTCTTTTTTTTATGGCCTCTTTTTTTCGTCCGGAGTCTCATCCCGACTTATGGGGGAATCATAGTCTCCATCATCCTTTCCTCACTTGGGACAATGCTCTAATAATGATGATCATCACACTTTTATTTTTCTTACAACTCAACAATTACAACTCGATACTTAGAACAAAGTATGACTCTATATGAATGCCTCCGGCGGTGTACCGGGATAGTGCAATGAATCAAGAGTGACATGTATGGAAAATAATGTATGGTGGCTTTGCCACAAATACGATGTCAACTACATGATCATGCAATGGCAATATGACAAAAGTAATGTATGTCATGATGATGATGGTGGAAGTTGCATGGCAGTATATCTCGGAATGGCTATGGAAATGCCATGATAGGTAGGTATGGTGGCTGTTTTGAGGAAGATATAAGGAGGTTTATGTGTGATAGAGCGAATCGTATCATGGGGTTTGGATGCACCGGCGAAGTTTGCACCAACTCTCAAGGTGAGAAAGGGCAATGCACGGTACCGAAGAGGCTAGCAAAGGCGGAAAGGTGAGAGTGCGTATAATCTATGGACTCAACATTAGTCAAAAGAACTCATATATTTATTGCAAAAATTTAGAAGCCATCAAAAAAATTTAAGTACTACGCGCATGCTCCTAGGGGGATAGATTGGTAGAAAAAGACCATCGCTCGTCCCCGACCGCCACTCATAAGGATGCACAAGCCAGGTACACTCTATGTTTCAGATTTGTTACACAACTTTACCCATACGTGCATGCTACGGGACTCGCAAACTTCAACGCAAGTATTTCTCAAATTCACAATTATCAACTAGCACGACTTTGATATTATTACCTCCATATCTCAAAACAATTATCAAGCATCAAACTTATCTTAGTATTCAATTTACTCAAAAGAAAGTTTCACATGTCTTGAACACTAAGTAAATTAACATTAAGCAAATTACCATGCTATTAATGACTCCCAAAATAATCTAAGTGAAGCATGAGAGATCAATAGTTTCTTTAAAACAAATCCACCACCGTGATCTAAAAGATATAAGTGAAGCACTAGAGCAAAAATTATCACGCTCAAAAGATATAAGTGAAGCACTATGAGCAAAACTATCAAGCTCGAAAGATATAAGTGAAGCACATAGAGTATTCTAACAAATTCCAATTCATGTATGGCTCTCTCAAAAGATGTGTACAGCAAGGATGATTGTGACATACTAACAAGCAAAGATGCAAATAATACAAGACGCTCCAAGCAAAACACATATCATGTTGGTGAATAAAAATATAGCTCCAAGTAAATTACCGATGGAAGTGGACGAAAGAGGGATGCCTTCCGGGGCATCCCCAAGCTTTGACTTTTTGGTGTCCTTGGATTATCTTGGGGATGCCATGGGCATCCCCATGCTTAGGCTCTTGCCACTACTTGTTCCATAATCCATCAAAAGAATTCACCCAAAACTTGAAAACTTCACAACACAAAACTCAATAGAAATCTCGTGAGCTCCATTACAGAAAGAAAACAAAAGACTACTTCAAGGTATTGTAATGAACTCATTCTTTATTTATATTGGTGTTAAACCTACTGTATTCCAACTTCTCTATGGTTTATAAACTATTTTACTAGCCATAGATCATCAAAATAAGCAAACAACACACGTAAAACAGAATCTGTCAAAAACAGAACAGTCAGTAGCAATCTGTAACTAACGCAAACTTCTGAAACTCTAAAACTTCTACCAAAATAGGAAGTCCTGGAAATTTTTTTTATTGAACAGCAGCAAAAAGAATCAATGCAAAAGGACTTTTATGTGATTTATCATAACTAAATTCGTGCGCGCAAAGTTTCTGTTTTTCAGCAGAATCAAATCAAATATCATCGTAGGTTATCATATAGGTCCTACTTGGCACAAACACTAATTAAAACATAAAACCACATCCAAACAGAAAGCAGATGGATTATTTATTCCTAAACAGAAGCAAAAACAAAAAACACAAAATAAAATTGGGTTGCCTCCCAACACTACAAGGATCCGGGTCTATTGCAACAAAAAAATTTGTTGCAATACATGCTGTTTCGTGGCGATAAGTACCTATTGCCACGAAACGACATTCGTTGGCAGCCGTTGCAACTGGACACATGGTAATACGTTATTACCACGAAAAGGCAATTGTGGCAATAAAGTGTGCTATTGCAACATTCATGCGGGAACTTGCCACATGTTTTCCCGTGGCAACACTCACCTGATGCCACAATTTGCTTTGTGGAGATAGCTTTAATGCAACATGTACCAAATTGTGGAGACTGATATGTCGTGGCGATAGACATTTGTGGCAACAACCTATGCCAACGACGGCCATTTCATGGCGCATTACTCTTTCGTGGCAATAATCAATTGTGGCAACAAACTATGGCAACAATCCTCATTTTCGTGGTATCAGGCATGTTGCCATGATCCAATATACTTGTGGCAATAAACTATGGCAACAATTCTTGTTTTCGTGGCATTAGGCATGTTGCCACGACCCACTGCGCTTGTGGCATTAACCTATGGCAACAAATATTTCAATTGTCGTAACAGGAAATTGCAACGTACTTCTTTTGATGGTGACAAATAGGTATCACAACAAGTAACATCTTTGTAGCGAGAAATTATTGCGACAATTTAAACTTTCCGTGGTGATACTCTATTTCAACAAACTTACTTTGGTGGCGCTAAACTGTTATCGCATCATGAAATTTTTTGTGGCGCGAAGCTATTACAACAATATAAAGTGCTCCGTTGCAACATTCTAGTGCAACAAAACAGATAGGCGTAGCAACTGAGATATGATGCAACACTATATTTTTAGTGGTGCTAGCATGTGGCAACCAAAAAAGGGTTGTGGTAATAGTCTATTGCAATCGTAAAAAAAATTACTGGGTTTTAATTACAATATTCAAAACCATACGTATAATATGTAGATTCATACAATTCATACTTCTGATAGAAAATATCTATCAAATAAAACAAATGTAATTTAGCCATCCTAATTAACTTCGAAGACTAAACTGCCCATGATCTAGAGTCCAGTCCAGCTAGTTCTTTGGATCCTGCAATCAAGAAATAAAAAAAGTTCTAGTTAATGAGTCAAACATAACATACGCCATACAATTATGCCAGCTCCATTCTTAAAAACTATTGCCAGACTAACTAGCTAATACTGTGTCAGCAAGCATGTAACTAAGGCATCAGAACAACTATACAAGTGTGAATGGCTAAGGCATAACCTAAAGTACATCTACTAAAAGGTTTTTTTTTTTGAGAAAAAAACATTGCTTTTAACTTAATGGTGTTGGGCTGAATCACCCAAAACACAGAGCAGCCACAAGGGCTAGTACATCGGCCCCCCATTCCAGTTAGGTTCTAACATCCTATCAAGACTAGCAAGCTCATGAGCAACAAAGTTTGCCGAGCGACGACATACATTTATTTCATAATAAGAAAACCATAATATGAGCGGGTACTTGGTATCCTCAATAACAGCAGCATAGGCCGACGAGTCCACCTTATTGATATTAAGTGCTTCCATCAGGAGTTGCGAGTCCGTTTAAAAAACGACCCTCACGACCCCTATATCAACAGGAAGAGATACTACATGGGACATTGCAGTGGACTCATCAGCGAAGGCATCATGCGCATGATCATGACATCCTGCTCGTGCATACAGAATGGTACCATCGTCTGATCGTACATCTACTCAAAGCTCCTGCTATTGATTTAAGTTATGACTAGATGTATAGTTTCAGTTAAGTTCATGTCCCTAGCTAGCACATATTTGTATTTTGTTTAAGTTGTGACTCGATGCAGCAACAACACATGGTAAAAGAGAAGCAGCTAGCTAATTATGAAGACCAATGACATATAAAATGCAGGTGAACATGAAAAGAAAGCAAGGTTGTGACTTACCATTGCTTTATACATTCGAGATTGCCTTGCTACAGCTTGTATGAGCGCATTTGAAGAAATAGCAGTCGGCGTTGAACCTGGAGTCTTATTAGGACTAGATGTCTGTGAAAGAATATTTTGCAAGTTTGGATTACTATTTTCTTTGTCAACCCTCTTCGTAGGAACCTGTAAATAGAAGTTCATTTTTAGCAATGCAAGTAAGCAACATAAATCTTACAAGATCAGAAGCATATGACTGTAATCACCATCACCTGTTGGGTTTCCATCTGTTTGCTCAATTCTACAAACTTTGCCATCATGTTTTTTTCAAATTTCAGTCTTGATGTTCGCTCTTCTTGCAACAATCTTTCCCTTTCAGCACGCTCTTCTTTTAACCTCTCCTCAAGTTGTTCTCTCTCAGCACGCTCCAAGTTAATCCTCTCTTGTGTGTTAGTACGTTCAGCTTGTAGTTGATCTTCTAAGTCATTGACCTGCTAGCTGAGCTGAGAGTTTCGCTCCTGGGTGGCTGCTGTAGCACGAGCTTGCTCTTCAATCTGGATACAAAACTTTTCAGAACCAGATGAAGTTTTGGCCATGTATCCGTACCCACGAGGCTGTGATGACTTGCATTCCAGAGTGTCTTTGTAAGCGGTCTGGAAAACATTATTTTTCTGCTCACTTGAAAGTGGACCTTCAGTTTCAGCTTCTTTGTTTTTAACCTCTTCAAGTGCTTGGTCCTAAAAATGATAGGAACAATTATAGGTGCAGCATCAATATTGACACTAAAAGATGAAACAAGAATAACACGGTCCAACGCATGAATAATCGCATCTGATGATGAAACATGCCGAATGCACACAATTGACTAACTGTAGAATAACCAAAAGTCAGTGTACTCACGTAAACTTTCTGGGAATCTGTGTTAGACCATGTTCCATTGTTTGTGTGGGTGAGTTCCCATAGAGCAATACAATCCGGCTCTTCTCCAGTTTCTAAGTTTCTCTGCAAGTAATATAACAATGAGATGCTTGAAACATGACACCATATTTAGCAGCAAGGCATACATATTTAATTGGACTCGTACTTTCTCAAAACTAACTTGCGAGTAAGATTTTGATCCGATTATATGTTTTGTCTTCTGTTTCTTATGGTTATCAGCGTTCTTTTGGCTGCGTTCCTATCAATTCATTGAAACCAGATATAACCAATGAGACTAGCCATTTCACCTTAACACATAATAGACAAACCGTGATCTTAGAGATAACCTGAAATTTTGAATCAGTGCCAAAGTAATCAATCATCCATTCCCACTTTTCTGGTTGTAAATCTTCAGGCAGATTAGCCAATCTAGCTGCATCTGTTTTGTATGCCTTGTAAGTGGAGCTTAGAGTTGATCGCCAGCCTCTATATCTCTCTTTCGCAATTTTGAGAACTTTTTCTTCTGTTTCTGGTGTATCTTCCAGGTCCCATCTGTCCTGTAAAGCATACAACAAATAAATATACATAAGCAGTGCATTATCGATGGTAAAATAAGATAACACATGTGAAAAATATTGTACGCACTATTATATTTGCAACAATGAGTCGATGAATGGTAGGGTGAATGTCCGACCACGTCCTCACTCCAATGAGTGGTAACTTTCTTTTCATTATGACTACCACGTCATCCTTGAACGAACGATAGTTCATTCCTACTGTACCACCCAATTTTTTAGAGAATGTAATATTTAGCTTTGCAGATCCATTGGCAAAACGCTTCTTAGATGCTTTAAAACCTTTTAGAACACCTCGCCCTTTCTTCTTCTGTCCACCAGCTTCTACAGCCCAAATCATACAAGAAAAATTGTATTACTCAGCATTAGATTGTAAGAAATGATGACACAAATGTAAACGAAAGCAAGTACCATCCTGTAATCGCGCACGGTTGCGGCGAGCATGGGATGGCCATTCAGCAAGGGAACACATGTCATTAGCAGACACTGGAATGTCAGATTGTTCTGGAGTTGCTGTAAAAGATTTAGTAGTCTTGAAGGTTTAGCTATTTAACCCACACCAAGATTTTATGCATTATAGGAAATGCTAAATAATTTACCAGATTTGGGTTGACCACGTTGGTTTTTGTATGCCGTTATACTTTCCATCCTTGTTAAGAGAACAGAGCCTTTCTTTACTGCACACAAAAACAATCATGGGACTTAGCATTAACAAAGCATTGATGTTCTGCACCATTCAGATAGGTGATTATGAAGTAAGGATGTTGTGTACCAGGAGCATCCTCCGTAAAATTCATCATTGTGCCCTTGTGTGGGTAAACCAGACATATGTGAATGAACATGAAAGGCAAAGTATCAGTGATAGGTTCATGAATATACTACTCTGAATCTATAGGAAAAAAATGCAATGTGACTCGTGTAAGACCAAATATCTATTAAAAATCAGCTTATAGTAATCTGAATCAAATGCAATGCAGATGATGACTAAACCTGAATCCTCTGCTCTGTTGACGCACATATAACATCTAATATATGACATTATGTCTTAAAATGTGTTGAAAGAAACTCATCTCGATCTACGCTAATTGCTAAAAAATATTTATAAGAAAGTGACTGTAGGATGTATAAGAAGAAACCAGAGTGTAAGAATGTGGATTTATTTTAGGCAAGCCGGATAGTATTACATCGAAAGCTAATCAACCTGATTCAGATATAAGAATTAATGTTGTATGCAGAGTGACAATGACGGTGATGGTAGGATTCTAAGTGTAATGTAAAGATTCAGACTGAACCCAGGGGGGAAACAAATGTAAAGTGGATCATGAAAGCATCCATGTATGTAGAAAAAAACCTGGTATTTGGCACCATTATTAGTTGGGGGATTGAACTCAGAAAGCCGGCACTTATCTAATAAAAATGCAAGCTAGCTAGCTTTGCACATACAGATTACAGAGTATGTCTATATCTTTCAGTTAATGGATCTAATGCTCAAAAACCAATCTAATGCTCACGACCCCCTTTGGCGTCCACGAGGAAACAGAGCGAACCAGGAGCAGAGATGGTGGAGAGGCCTGCAGGCACCTCGGGCACGCTGGGGTCGGGTGCGGCAGTAACCAGCGCCTGGCCACCATGTCACGACGCCGGCGTGCACAGCCGAGACGGCTGCGGCCATGAACCGGGCCGGGAGGCCCCGTCGAGCCCCAGTTCAAGGCCGAGGCGAGCTCCATGGCGGGCAGCCTCCAGGCCAAGGTGAGGCGCTGCGCCGACCCTCCAGGCCGCGAGCGCCTCCGCCGAGGCGGCCAAATCGAGGCGCGATGGGAAAATGCCACCGGCGGCGGCATGTCCCCTGCCCTGACTTCTTTTCTACGGCCAAGCGGCGAGCGGAGGAGAGAAGGCGCAGCCCCTCTGAATGGATCAGGATCGAGAGAGCCGCGCATCGATGAGGAGCTCGTGGGGGAGGGGGGTTTGATCCCGGACGGAGGCGGGCGCAGAGGAGAGGGGGGAGGGGGAGATCGAGGAGGACTGGATTTTTCAGCGATGGAGGAGATCGGGAGGAGGACTAACCTGACGCCGTGCACCTGACGTGGTTCGCTCTGTTGACGCCGTCATGACGCCGGCAGCACAGATGAACCGAGACGAGAGCTCAGATCCAATCGCCCGTGAAGACGCCGTCGTTTGGTCTAGAATTATATATTCATGGGTTGTTAGAAAGGTATTTAGCGGGAAGCTAATTTTTTGGTGGGAACAAAGACGCTAATTTGGGACCTTTTAGCGGGAGGTTAAAAAATATTGGCGCAAAAAACAGTACACCTAAATTAGGTGGTGGGAAAGTAACTCTTTCTGTTTAAAAAAAGTAATTAGTTTTTAGGTAATTTTCTAGGTTGTAAATATATTTCGAGATGGAGGGAATACTAAAATGTTTTGAAGACTTGCCATGTAAATGAAATGAAAAAGAATGCAAATTTGCCATGGCACAAACATACTACATGTTAATTGACATGGCAAAATTACCTGGGTGGATTTGCAGTAGTAAGTACAAAAGCAAAATCAAATCTCTTAAAAGTTGCAATGCTTAATGTGGTCATCATCAATCCTACAAAGTCAAAAAAAGGGAAACAAACACATATTTCTACAATCAACTCAAATTTGTTTTTTTTTACTACTCCATGTGAACATGGCCAAAGTTGTAGTGGTGACATGGCGAAAACTATATTAGAGGCATGGCAAACAGATTAGCAAATTTGCCATGGTAAAAAAAAATGTGTATGTCATGCCAAAAGTTATAGTGGTGACATGGAAAAAGCTATATTAGAGGCATGCCAAAAGCTATAAAATCCTTTTTGCCATGGCAAAACAGTGTTCAACAATATATACTTTTGATTCATGGCAAAATCTAGAGAAAATTCGATTCATGATTCATTTCAAAGCTAGAGTTTGTATGTACTGATCACATGGCAAGTTTACAAAATTTGCACTACAGACTAAATACAGGAGGACAAATGCCATGGCAAATTACTGAATATAATTCTCGCAGGAGGACAAACAACACTAAACAGTGCTAAACACTACACACTAGTTGCCAATTTGCCATATTGTACTAAATATCATGTTCTACACAATTTGCCATGCTCAAAAGAAACTATTCCAGAAAAAATATTGTCAAGATGTACCCAATGTGTACCCATGTGAACCAGAAATCTAAAGTCAAACAAATTGGCATGTCACTACTAAACAAATTCCCAAGTCACTGCTAGACAACATAAAAAAAAGGGGACACATGATCTTCTCCATCAATAGTCTAGCAATTCCTGTTTCAGTGCAATCAGTGTATGATGTGCTACCGAACAACTAAAAAGGAGTTCATTCTTATTTTGCATATTTGTCTATCATACATTTGCTCTCCTAAAGTTTTAGTAATATCCAATACCTTCCCACGTAAAGCTGTTGATGAAGGACGAGGAGATCAAGGACTCCAGAATTGATCTGACTGAGGCAAGAAACCTGAAGTGAACACCGGCCCCCTCTGCTCGATGCACATATCCTATCCCCGATACTCCCACTCCCTGTACAACAAAAGTGCAAAGTTTCAGTGTACATTGAGCTGAACCTGAACCATTCTTTGTGACGAAACTTCCTGTTCTAACTAAATCTGCACGCATGTGCTCTGCTGTTGTGCTCGTCCCAGGTCAGTAGCAGTAGGAGAGCTCAGCTAACGGCAAGGCACATGAGCACAGCTCGGGCGGCTACTAGGAGGCGGCGGAATACCTGGGCTCGGGGTGAATCCCGGCGAGCAGTTCACCATCCGCACATCACTAGAAGAAAACGGCGTCCCCGCCGGCGAGCAGATCCCCATTGGCGCATCGGCGAGCAGCTCGGCTGCGAGCCGCAAGGCCTCGTCCACCTCCTAGTTGACCTCCATGAAGCGCCGCGGCGTCAGCGTCAGCACCTCCGCTGCTCTCTCCCTCCGCGCCCCGCCTCCTCGAACAGTACCTCCATTGCTTCTCCCCCTTCCGCGTCCCGCAGCCTCGTGCGCCACCAGGCCCCGCCTCCCGGTGTAGGATGACGGCGCCGCCGCTTCAGCTGGTTGCCATCGCCTCCCTCGCGCCCAGGGCCTCGCGGACATCGCCATCGCCGCCGGGTTGGAGGTGGGCGCATCGCAGGGATGGTGCAGGCAGCGTCGCCCCGAGCGCGGCGGCCTGGTGCTCGCGGCGGCGCTCGGCCTCGAACCGCGACGGCGCCTCGCTCCGGTCGGCGAGGAGCTGAGTCGTAGCGCGGCAGTACCTGGTGCTCGGCTGTAGCGAACGCCAAATCCCTGGCCCCCTCCGCGGATCCCTCGTCGTCGTCGTCCTCGACCCCTGCCGCCGCGACTGTGGCGGGATCTGGTCAGGGAGGAGCCTCGTCGCCGGCGAAGGCCACTCCTGTCTGTATTGCGTGGCGGAGACAGAGCAGTGTGCTCTGAGCGGTGGAGCAAGGGGAGAAGAAGATAGGATTGATGCTGGCGTTCGGGATGAAGCCTGTTTTAGGGACGCGGCTAATCTGTACCCGAGCTTATATGCTCCCGTATGAATAGTAAAATCGAAAAAAAATCAAAAAATTTAAAAAATTCCAAATTTTTTTTGAGAGAAACATTGACAAAAGTTCTAAGTGCCTGCAAAAATTCATCATGAAATCACATTCCTAGAAGGCGTGGCAAAAAAAACAAAAATAGTATTCTGAAAAAGCTACTTTCAAACGCATTTTGAAGCACTGAATTTGTTTTTTTTGCCACGCCTTACAGGAATGTGATTTCATGATGAATTTTTGCAGGCACTTAGAACTTTTGTCAATGTTTCTCTCAAAAAAATTTGGAATTTTTTGAATTTTTTTTGAATTTTTTTCAATTTTACTGTTCATGCGGGAGCATATGAGCTCGGGTGCAGAATGTACTTTTCGCTGTTTTAGACTGATTTACCGAACGAAAACAAAACGTGACGTGTCGGACCTCAGTTGCTATGAGATTCGTGCCTGTAATCAATGGCACAGAGATTCTAAATTACGGGTCTTTCAGGAGTTATAGATTCCGAAATTTATTTGTAAAAAGTTATATCGTGGTGAAAAAAACAGCAAATCCGAGAATTGTGAAGGGGCGATCCGACGCCATCCTCTTCTCATCGTCGATATTTGTATAGCTGTCGCCATTTGAAGTAGCCAATTAACGAACGAAAAAGAGTTTCTCCGTTTATATTGTAAAACAATCATCACATACATCGAAGCAACCGATACAAACGGACGCTGCATATATCCAAGACAAGATACACGAATACCGGGCATGGACACATAACCTCAACGAGTACCAAACACCTATAAAATGTGCAAAAAAAGAATCACTTAGTGCCCGACGGAGACCACTGAAACCTCATTTAATATTGAGATTTATCGTCTTAGGAATGTGTTGTTTCATCTTGGATCTGCACTTAGGTTGGGATATGTCAAAAATTTGTGCCTTGGTCAGTTGGTCAAAGTAGCAAAAAATGGCTAGTTTAGAACTACAGGTCACGGAAACCTCATGCGATCCTCACTTTAAACTATTAGGTTATACTCTTGTCTCGAAACGTAAGTACTGATGGGATGGGTTGATGAGACAGTCGATCTATGTCGGTCTCGGTATAAAATTCCGATCTTGAGATGGGGTGATCTCAGCATCGTTCATCTTATCGGACAATCCGTGGAGGGTTCGTCCAAGCCAGAGTAGGTCGAACATAATTATGTCGCTTTTGTTCAAATGATAATCATAGAGATTCAACTATGTAAATCAAACAACCAAACCAATTTAGTTTTGAGTTTTATTGTGTTAGGACCGCGTCGGAACACCACCGAGAGGGGAATGTCTAGGGGTCGCCGCCGCCAGCGTTGTCTGGGTGATGCCCGAAGGCGGGCGCCAGCGACGGCGGTGGGGAGGGAGGGAAGAGGGGGGGCTTGGGAGGAGGGGCCGGGGGTGGATGGACGGAGAGCTCGGAAATGGATCACACGGTCTTGGAAGCTTTCGACGGAGCCGCCCCCGGATTCGTGGGAGACGAGTTCCCCTGAGCCTCGATAGCGGCGGGGAGGCGTCGATGGGAGGAATTGAACAGCCAGGTGACTATCCGGGACACATAAACGGTTAAGGGAAATTGGCTGGTGCCAGGACCCCAGGGTGTACTTGAATAGAATTACTATCTTCTTTCAAACAGAAAAAGAAAGGGGGTGAAAAAGTCATTCTTTTTGGAGCAAATGTTTACAAAAAAAAATGGGAAAAATTATTTACCAGTTGTATTCAGATAAGGCCACCCCCTTGTCGCGTCTTTATATATTCAATTTTAGATATAAAAAAATCTTCAAGTCTTGGACCGTCGCCTCGTCTTATCCGCCCCTTTTTTATGTATTCAGTAGCAAATATGCCCGTGTGTTGCAACGGGATAAGAAAAAAAATCATCCCCCGTGCACACACCGACGACATCAACAAATCTCTTAAAATCTTTCACGGTGTCACATGACAAACAACATGATAAGTGGTGTTACACAAAAAAATAATGATGGGATAATCTTTCACGGTGTTTCTAATCCATTAGATAACAGAAATATCTACCTAGTTGCCGTTATCACAAACAATATGAAAATCAACATTAAGTCACTTGATATTGAATAAAGTTGCATGCTAAACATATTTTGGAAATGATTAACATGCAAGAAAATAAAATATTTGAAATGTACACATTTTTCTGAGGGATTTTCATATACGACATGTACGATTTGAAGTTGCGGTTTGAAAGATATGAATATTTTAAAAATCTTTTAAATCTGCCGCGAAAAGGAAAAAGAAAATGCAAGAAAGGGGATTCGAACCTAGGTCTCCAAGTGCTGCAGCGGGATGCTCTGTCAGCTGTGCTATCGAAGTACATGTGTTATATAGTGGGACTTAGCATCTAATATACAGTATGTGCTGGAGCGTTCGCGTCCGATCAGACGCCCCCTGTGCCCCTGTCTGGTGGAGCGCGTAGAGCTCGCGCGATGGATCAGACGCGCCTCTGGTGGGTTGCGCCGCGCGAGATCTCTCCCCCTTTCCTTTGATCGCTTTTTCTGTTTCTTTCGCTCCTTATTTCCCATCTGGTGCCCCTTTTCCTCTTTCCTTGTTCCGCCGCCGCCCAACCCGAGCGCTGGCCGCATCCAGCAGCCACATCATGGCGGCGCGACGAAGCAGCCCACGCCGGTGCCTCCTTGCGGCTCCCCTCTCCCTCTAACCTTGCTCCGCCACCCGCCGCCCGGCGCCTTCCTCCCGTCGGCCTAATCCTCCCTGGATCTTGGCTGGTCGATCCTGCCCGTGGGCGTGTGGCTGGACCGCCCGACACCTCAACTCCGGCGCCAACGGACCTGCCATCCTGCTCACTTGCCCGGGTCTCCCGTCCGCTTTAGTGCAACGACCTGCAGCAGCTCTCCCCTGGTCAGCCGTGACTCTGTATCTTTCTGAATTTCTGTATACTAGCTAGAATTAGACAGGGTAGTAATGCATAAGAGGTTAGTTGGTTGGTTTAGTCAACTTAGAATTTATCAAGAGTGAAGATGTTATTCACCAGTATATGCACAACATGTCACTGAATTCTAGCTGTCTGAATGTTATCTCACGAATTTCAGTTATCTCAGAATATCACCAGTACATACTTGGCATCAGTGGGTGTACAAGTATACAGAAAAAATATCAACACATGAATTTCGGTATACCAATACTCTGAA
This sequence comes from Triticum turgidum subsp. durum, assembly GCA_900231445.1. Lineage (NCBI taxonomy): Eukaryota > Viridiplantae > Streptophyta > Magnoliopsida > Poales > Poaceae > Triticum > Triticum turgidum. The sequence goes on from LT934116.1 coordinate 764,063,439, forward strand.
TCAGTGAAGAATGAATGTGGATGTACAAGAAGCAAAATCCTTGTGCTATCCATGTCACTGAAATGACAAGAAAGACTTCCTGTACATCCTCGTTCATTCAAGTATTTTCTGTAGATCCACACCGATTCATGTGCAGCAAAAGAACTAGTATTTATATGTACACTCACATTCATTCTGTTACAGCAAAACATCAACAATTTCTGTGTCAAACATCAGCAAAACATTCACGTGGACCGCATTAACATACAGCAAAACTATTTCTTGTTCCATCAACCAAATTTTGCTTTACCATCTGACAGTAATACTGGTATGTATGTATCCCTGTTGTCTTGTCTTGTAATGCAGCTAGTGATGCTATTGACTGTAATGCAGCTACTAAAGCAGTTGTTATGTTTTTTTAACAGGACTGGCTTTACGGAGATAAGGCAAAAATGACACGAGATAAGAGCTGGATGGACAGGGAAAGAAATTCTATTGAGTGGCAAACTGGCATGAAGGATTTCTTGAATTTTGCCTTCGATGGTGCTCACCCGGACTCAACAGTCCCATGCCCATGTAGGAGATGTCTCAATAATGTTCCGAAAACGAAAAAGGAAGTTCATACTGACTTGCTGTTCAATGGGATGGATCCAACCTACACTCACTGGATATACCATGGTGAACAATCCGATGAGGGAAGCATGTCTGAAGATTCTGATAATGAAGACGTTGTAGATGACGGTGCTGGGGTATGTGACATGCTCAATACTCTCATAAGGGGCGCAAACATGGAAAGCAATGCATACATTGGTGAAGGTGCGGGAGACATTCATGTGGATGCTTCCAGTGGTGATGAAAGGAACCAGGAGCCAAATGCAACAGCCAAGATCTTCTTCGAACATTGAAAGAGGCGAAAAAAGAGTTGTACCCAGGTTGCAAGGATTTCACGAAGCTATCTTTCATTGTGAAGCTTTACCAAATCAAGTGTGTGTCTGGGATGACCAATAGAGCATGTGACTTAGTTCTGCAGATGTTCACACAGGTGCTGCCAGAGGGTCACTGCATTCCTACTAATCTCACAAAAGTAAGGAAGGTGATCCGAGATCTTGGGATGGACTAAAAGAAGATACACGCGTGCGTTAATGATTGCGTGCTATTCCGTAATGAACATGCTGATGCAGAAGAGTGTCCTGTCTGTCATGCGTCTCGATGGAAATCTACTCCTACCAGTGACGAAGACAATGCATCAGGCCGTAAATCAAAGAAGCCAGTGCCATAGAAAGTTCTAAGGTATTTCCCACTCATTCCAAGACTGCAAAGGTTGTACATGACAGAATATATGTCATCACATATGAAATGGCATAAGGAGGGTCGGGTGGATGATGGCGGAATGAGGCATCCTGCAGATTCGAAGGCCTGGAAGCATTTTGATAAGAAATATTATAAAAAATTCTCAAAAGATGCTCGCAGTGTTCGGCTTGGCCTTGCTTCAGATGGATTCAACCCCTTTGGGCTCATGAGTATATCACACAGTACATGGCCTGTCATTCTTATTCCATATAACTTGCCACCTTGGATGTGTATGAAACAACAAAATTGGATTATGTCAATGATTATTCCAGGACCAAAGTCAGTAGGAAATAACATAGATGTGTACTTGCAGCCCTTGATTGATGAACTGAATGTTCTATGGGAGGATGGTGCTGACACATATGATGCTGCAACTAAAAAAAATTCCAGATGTATACATGCTTGCTGTGGACCATCAGTGACTACCCAGCTTACGCAATGTTGAGTGGTTGGAGCACAAAAGGCAAGCTAGCATGCCCGTATTGCCACAAACATACAGATTTTTTATGGCTCAAGTATGGTCGAAAGCATTGCTACATGGGACACCGACGTTTTCTGCCCAGGACCCACAAATGGCGTCGAAACAAGTGTTTGTTCAACAACAAGACAGATAATAGAGAAGCTCCTGTGGCACTTACAGGTGAACAAGCTGTGCGGGAACTTGATAGCATTCAGCATGCACCATTTGGACGGTCAAATAAGAGAAAGCGACCGGAAACTAATAGCTGGCATAATTGGCGGAAGAAAAGTGTATTTTTCCAGCTCCCATATTGGAAGCACTTGCTTGTCAGGCACAATTTGGACGTTATGCACATCGAGAAGAACATTTGTGACAGCATTCTGGGGACTTTGCTTGAGATGGCTAAGAAATCAAAGGATGGTGTGAAGGCTCGTCTTGATTTGGAGGACCTGAAAATTAGGAAGGACCAGCATCCAAAGCCCGGCAAGCATAAGTACGACATAAAGAAAGGTTGCTATACTTTAAAAAAGGAAGAAAAGATAATGCTCCTCAAGTTTTTTCAGAGCATTAAGATGCCAGATGGCTATGCATCACACATTAAGTGATGTGTAGTCCTTGATCAGTGCAAGATTAGTGGACTCAAAACTCATGACTGTCATGTTATATTTCAGAAACTTCTTCCTATTGCATTGCGCAAGCTTTTGCCCGAGAATGTTGTTAACCCATTGCTTCAGCTGAGTAAATTCTTTTCTGATTTATGCTCCAAGGAGTTAAGGGATGAAGATTTGGAGAGGTTGAGCAAAACAATTCCAGAAACTTTGTGTCATCTCGAGATGATCTTTCCACCAGCATTCTTTGATATAATGATGCATCTCCCAATTCATCTTGTTGAAGAGGCCCGATTGGGAGGGCCTGTCTTGTACAGATGGATGTATCCAATTGAGCGGTATTTGCGTACGCTCAAAGGATATGTGCGTAACAAGGCTCAACCAGAAGGTTCTATTGCAGAGGGGTACATACTTGAAGAGTGCATGACTTTTTGCAGTCGATTCGTTGATGGAATGCCTACCAAGCTAAGTCAGTCTGAACGTCATGAAGACGGAGGTACAGATCAACCATCAACAGGAATTAGCATCATGAGTACATTTGATTACTCCAAGAAAGGTTTTGTTTGTGAATCATTGTCTTTGGCTGAGATTAATCAAATGAGGCATTTCATAATAACAAACTGTGAGGGAACTGCGCCATGGATTGAGTAAGGATACTTATGTATTTATTTCACATCAGGATATGCATTAATACTTTCCTATTCAACTAACAATCAGTTCTCTTTGAAGTGAACATCTTGAGGAGCTGACAAGTAAAAATTCTCCTAATCCTAAAAGGCAGCACAAGAGTTTGTTGGCTGGTTTGAGAGACGGGCAAGTTTATTTTGCATTTTCACTAATGTTCCTTGTAATAACGTACCAACACTGTACATTACACTCACACATGTTCTATTCCATGAAACAGATCACAGAACTCCGCAATGATGGGAAGGTCAGCAATCTTATTTATGCGCTAGCTAAAGGACATGATCACCTAGCCCGTGTATACAACCGTACAGTTCTGAATGGATATTTCTTTCGGAATTCCTATATCGAGGAGGACTTGAGTACCCAAAATAGTGGCGTCATAGTCAAGGGCGATGCAACCACAGGCAATATTGATTATTATGGGGTGATCAAGAAAATCATATTTCTTGACTTCCCTCCTGATAAGGAGGTTGTTCTATTCCAGTGTGACTGGTTTGATGTGCCTCCTGCCAACATAACTAAGAGTAAGGGGTATAACAAGGACAAATATGGAATTATTGACGTTGACACTACTCTACACCAATTCCAGGGAGACCCTTACATTCTAGGCCTCCAAGCTCAACAGGTTTTCTATGTGAGAGATGTGAAGAACCCTGATTGGGCAGCTGTTATTAAAATGAATCCACGCAATTTGTTTGCTCCTTCTGTTTTAAATGGTGTAGGCCTTGATGAAGCTGTTGAAGCCGATGAAGGTGGTGAGGCAGACGTACTGGATGTCGTCGATGCAGAAATTACAGTGCCAGAAATTATAGTACCCGAAGAGATCACTAGTTGGTGCAGAAATGATGACGAAGGATCCAGCGTTGATGTTTCAGTCATAGAAAATATAAAACCTGTTGAGTTTGAAGATGTCCAGCTCGTATCTGATGATGATACAGATGATGATGAGGCTTACGTAAATGATGGGCATGTTGCTCCTTTGAGACAAGAAGAATCAAATGATGACCAGGGGTTCTTTGTATAGTTTTTAATCTCCTGGTAAGGTGCTTTTCAAATGTTTAAGCCATGAATATAAGTCCCTGAACTTTTTTTATGGTTACCTACGAGTAGTATCTCTCCTAAAGTTTAATCTAATGTGAAATAGGTTCAAACAAGGCACCCCCTGCATAGTGTCATCTATTGTGGAAAATGAGAACAAAAGCTAGTGCCCAGCACTAACAGTTTGGTGATGAAGAGAAGAGAAGAGTATTTGTTGTTCTTTTAGTGATGTTGCTATTTTGACAGTGATGCTATGTACACACTGTTGCTATGAACTTGTGGTTTTTAGTGTTGTCACTATTTTCATTACTTTGCCGTCAACCTATGGTCTTTTGTGTGAACAATCTATACAAGTATGGCTGCTGAAACTTGTGTGCTTTCATGTTGAAACTTGTGTTATATATCTTGATGTAGTGTTGTTGATCTGCTGATGAATTCTTGCTGGAAATTAGGCTGAGATACAATGTTATGCTGCTCAATTGGTGGCTGAAGAGCCGTTTAAATGGAGCCTGGGAGTGCTCCAAAATAGCTAGTATGCAACTTTGCTCAATTTCTCTGTTTAACACATAATTTTATATGGAATCTCCTTTTTATTAATAGCACACATAAATACATACAATCACATCAAGCAAGATACAAAAAAATTAGGAAGAGAATGTGTGCTGCTTAGTGCTCACGACTCACCTTTGTGAGAAGGGCACTGAGCTTGCCGTCTTTTCGGTGTCGAGGATGACCTTGCTACCAGTGGAGGTCAGTAGGGCGAGTGAAGGGTGTCCGCGAGTGTGCAACGCTCCGCACGCGCGTAAGCGAGCGTTCCTCCAAATTGTGGTACCACCGATGTCCACTTTGCAATATATGTGACTAAAATGCAACTTAGGTGCAAGTTGTGGTACCTAATGTGTTAATACCTCTATAAACTAGTATGCCCCTTTAATCATATCCTAAGAAATAGTATGATAAATCAAGAGAAAAACCAGGAGCACTATAGAGAATATCCTTGCAATATCCTGCTCCTTTTTTTTGGCAACACTAGAGGATTGTTGCATTATGTTGTATGTATTACCATGGATGCTTAATTTGTCGCAATATGTAATAGTTATTGCAAGGCAATGAAGATGAGGCAAAAGCCACCCTATTACAACCAATACATGCTTTATTGCAATACAAAGCCATGGTTTTGCAACAGTATCTATGACTAGCGCCACAAGTCAGGATTGTTGCAATATATGTCTAAATATAACCACAAAGATGTACTTTGTTGCAATACCTAGCCTTTATTGCAACAAGATGACACATTCATGCAACGAGACAGAACTGTCGCAATAGCACTATCATATTGCAACGACGATGCAGCTTGTCGCAATACATGGCTTCTATTGCAACAAAATGAGTACTTAGCGCGATGAAACAAAATTGTGGCAATATGTGGATCCTGTTACCACAAACTGGAATTTTGTGGTAATATAGCATTTTATTGCAACAAAAGATAGTTGTAGCAATAATTTTTGTTGCAATAGACCGGAATCCTTGTAGTGTGGCAGGATGTTGTCAGTCTGGGCCCCCTCCAGCACCTTTAGTACCGGTTCGTGGCACGAACCGGTACTAAAGGTCCTCCTGCATATAAACCCTTCGTCCAGCTCGCTCTGTTCTTCCCCCTTTCCCCTCTCCTCTCCTCTCTGTTCTTCCTCTTCTCCCCTCGAGCTCATCACACATTTTGCCCAAAATTTGTCAAGATTTGAAGGCCCCCATCCATTCAAGTGATCACAAAGGTTAGCAACTTTGTCCTTTCATCTCTCATTACTAGATTAGCTCTTGCAATGCTTTATATAGTTACTAATTTGTGAGTTTAGTAATTTGGGAGGAAATATATATATGTGCTAGTATTTGATTTATATGCAATTTGTGGTCAAAAATAACACTTAGTTTGCATATGTAGGTGTGGTTTACTTAGTGCCTTCTAAATCTCCGTCGTAACCACCGTCGATCGCCCGCACCGTCCCGTCGCCGGCACCACCTTGTGGTGAGCCTCTTGTTCATGAAATTTTATATAAAAAATTGATGTTTGTGTGATTTGAATATATAGTTAATCATGTAATAATTATCTTACCCGTACGTTGTTTGTTATACATAGTGCCATGGTTTTGATATCCGTCCCCGTCGGCCCTCGTCCTTGTTATGATTCGGATGTGGTATATTCTCTTTTAAAACTATTTGTTGCATTTCATGTTTATGACAAATTATGCCCATCAAGTTGACATAGATATTTTTATCTAGGAGGTATGTGAACCGGAAATTCTAATCGACCCTATTGTCGAGAGGTTAAATTTAGTTGAAAGAGAAAACGAGCACTTGAAAGAAAAATTGAAAAGAATTGAGGGGGAGAAGATGGAATTGGAGTTGCATGTTGCCGATGTCGTCGATGATCACAAGATCAAGATGAAGAAAATGCGCTTGAAGAATAGAAAGATTAGAAAATATGCCATCGATAGTGAGGCTTGGTATCATTATGCTATTGGATCAATTGTTACCTTAGTTGCGATCTTGATCGCATTTGTTGTTGCATTTAAATGCTTTAGCTAGAGAGTTATTTGTTTGTTGCATTTAAGTGTTGTATGAACTTTATGTATGAACTTGTATTAATTTGGTCTATTCGGTGTTGTGTAATGAAGATGAGCCGACAATGGATGTACGATGACCGATGCTCTCCCCAGTTCGTTGAGGGCGTGCATACTTTTCTGCTTGCGGCTGAGGCAAACAAGCGGGCGGATGGTTTTATGCCTTGTCCATGTGCTTGCTGTAAGAATGGTCACAATTACTCTACGTCAAGAACCATTCACGTCCACCTGTTTGAGTTCGATTTCATGCCCCACTATAATGTTTGGACCAAGCACGGAGAAAGAGGGGTTATGATGGAAGACAATGAAGAAGAAGAGGACGACGACAGCTATCCTGCCATGGGTTCCCTGAATACGATGATACAACAATGAGGGAAGAAGCTGAGCCGGTAATACGGGAAGAAGCTGAGCCGGCAATGCGGGAAGAAGCTGAAGAAGAGGCATCAGATGAGCCCGTTGATGATCTAGGTCGGGCCATTGCCGATGCAAAGAGAAACTGCGCAAGTGATTTGGAGAAGAAGAAGTTGCAGCGCATGTTAGAGGATCACAAAAAATTGTTGTACCCGAATTGCGTAGGTGACAAGAAAAAGCTGGGCACCACACTAGAATTGCTGCAATGGAAGGCAGAGAATGGTGTATCTGACAAGGGATTTGGAAAGTTGCTGGTAATGATAAAGGATATGCTTCGAAAGGACAACGAATTGCCCGAGAGTACGTACGAAGCAAAGAAGGTTGTCTGCCCTCTAGGGTTAGAGGTGCAGAAGATACATGCACTAGTAGAAAAAGGGTCAAACATGAAGCCCAATAGTGCCGGTTTGAATTTCAGCCGGCACTAATGTGGCCAATAGCACCGGTTCGTGGCGGCGATCAATAGCACCGGTTCGTGGCGAACCTTTAGTACCGGTTCATGCCACGAACCGGTACTAAAGGTGATGTGTCAGCCTGCGGTCAGCCTATGGCCCCACCATCACCATTTAGTGCCGGTTCGTACCACGAACCGGTACTAATGAGGTTATGGCAAGCTATTTTTAGTCCCACCTCGCTCCCCTAACAAGCCTTTAGCACCTTAAATATGTTATTTCTCAAACTATCACAAGCACTTGGTCTTCATTGAACTCTATGTGTAAAATTTGTGGCCGCAATATGAGTCTTCATCGGTTTATAAATCGTTGATGACTCATATTGACAATTCAGATTGTACACACAAAGATCATTGATGATCAAAGTATTTTTGATGTTATAAGATCATATTGACAGTTTAGACTGTAAAGAAATATAAGATCATGATGTAAATGCTCTTATATTTTTTGTGTTCAGTATGCACCATTCAAAGCGACGCCATCAACTTTCAACCATTTCTGCCTTCATTTGCTATTTTTCATGCATTCAATGATTTGTTTTGAGAACTAAATGACCTGGAAATTGAAAAGCACTACAAATGAACTCTGAAAAAGTTGAAACTTGGCATGGTATCATCATTTCACCCACATAGATTGTTCAAAAAAGTAGAGAGGGTTACGGCAAAAACTGGATGCACTTCGTTTACAAACTGGACAATCTCTTTCGAAGTATTCAGGTTTCTGACGAAATTAAACTCATCTGTTACAAAGAGATTTCATTTTTTAAACTTATTACAACTCCAGAATTTTTGTGCATTCAATATGCATCATTCAAAGCGACGCCATCAACTTTCAACGATTTTTGCCTTCATTTGATATTTTTCATGCATTTAATGATTTGTTTTGAGCTA
>LT934116.1:764074146-764098426 GCA_900231445.1 Triticum turgidum subsp. durum
CACACACACACTACACGTACACTACACACACACACATACACACACACGTATACACACACACACATATTTTTTTACTTATTTTCTGTTTTCTATATATAATGTTTAGATGAATTAGAACTATCTAGTTTATTTTTAGAATGTTAGAAATGTTATCATCGATGAATTAGAAATATGTTAATGTTTATTTTTAGTTGAATTAATATATATAACTAGTTTATTTTTAGTAAATGCTTAGTTGAACTAGTTGAATTAATATATATAACTAGTTTGTTTTTAGTAAATGCTTAGTTGAACTAGTTGAATTAATATAATAACTTGTTTATTTTTAGTAATATAATGCTTAGTTGAACTAGTTGAATTAATATATAGAACTAGTTTATTTTTAGAAGATGCTTAGTTGAACTTGTTGAATTAATATATAGAACTAGTTTATTTTTAGTAAATGCTTAATTAGTTGAACTATTTGAATTAATATAACTAGTTTATTTTTAGTAAATGCTTAGTTGAACTAGTTGAATTAATAGATTTTTCTGTTAATAGATTTTTTTTCTGTTAATAGATTTTTTTGGTGATATTATTATTGAATATGCATGTTTGGTGATATTATTGTTAATAGATTTTTTTTTGGTGATATTTAGATTGTGTAATTAATTTTGTTCATAGAATTTTAATGATTTTTTTGTTCATAGTATTTAGAAAAAGGAAAGAGATGATGTACTTTTGCTTATAATTATTGAGTGCATGCTAATTTGAATACTATACTTTATTTTATGATTTGGTTTTGCTTATTTTATGATTTGGTTTTGCTTATTGAATGCTCATATTGGATAAGTTCTCCTTCATTCCCGTGTGCTAGACAATTTGGTATAATAATGCATTCGGGAATGAAAGAGGAGCTACTACGTACATCGATCATCGATAGTCAACCCGTGATTAATAATAATGATCTAGTTTAATATTTGAATTATGAACGTAGGCCGGAAATGTCGTACTCATCGGACGACGAAAACCGCCCGGCTGAGTGCGACTGGTGCCACGACGACCGAGGTATGTGCGACAGGTTCATTGTGCTGGACGAAGATCGGCGCTTCAGCATTAAGCTCGAGGAGACCTGCGATGTTCATACGATACGCAACGACGACAATAGTTTTTTTCGTAATTAAGCACGACTTCAACTATTTTAACGTGTATTTTTCATCTTTTCCAATTCGACTAGCTTATCCCATGCTTTGCAAGACGCTATGTCTTGGAGAGGATGGGTTTTGAAGACCATGAAAATTTCGAAACCAAAAAAATTATCCTAAGTACCCATCATGGTGTGGATTTTCAAGTAAAGCTGTACAATGCTCAGAGTGTAACCCATTTTGGTTGCAAAAATTGGGATGCATTTTGCAAGATGTATGGTCTTGATGAGGGTATGCTTGTCACCATGGATCTTGGTGATCCTACAATCGAGCAAGAGACACCTTCGATTTCGGTCCTTGTGGATACACCTCCAGTTCTTCCCTCATGTGAGCTAAACATAGTTATTAAGTAATTTATATTGTTTATTTCAAAATATATAGTTGACAACTTATCTCCATTGACAGCTTATTTTCATTCTTCAAAGAATGTGCGGAAGATGGTAGACAGAACGTACTACACCGAAGGCACCGAATTAACTTATCAGGAGAAAAATCATCTGGTCGGATTTTGTACTGATCTTGAGAATTACAATATCTACAATCAAACTCCTCAACATTATGGTCAATACGTGCCACTAGTGCACGTGTTGAACTACGGTAACTACCATGGAGATATCCTGGTAAGATTATTTTTTACTATTACAATATTCGTGCATCTTTTTGCACACTTATAAAACTAGTACATCATATCATTGCTAACGATGAAGTTATTACTGTGCTTTTCAACAGATAATCCCAAATGATTGTGTGCCTCATCTGATGTATACACGGGGTAGCCTTCATGTTTTGAACATACAACCAGGTCGTCCTACGAATCTCAACTGTCCATACCGGGTTTCTAAAAGAAGTGGAGACATGATAATCAAAGAATAGAAAAAATGTATGGACAGTCGTAAGGAGCTTCTTGGAAGCAACATTCAGCGAAGGGCAAAAATTGGAGACAGGATGATCGCCATTCTTCATAATGGAGAGTCAGGGTCTATATTGTTTTATGCTATTTTACCTTAAGGGTGTTTAGGTCCTACCTGATACTGATGATCATGTGCTAAGAACAATTATGTAGGGTTGGGTTCGATGACTATGAGGATGATGATCGTATGAGTAGCTAGCAGGAGTGATTCAGCTAGTTCTTCATGCTGCTCTTAATTAATACTTGTCCTTTCATGTCTGTGTTCTTCGTTCTGAACTTAAGTGATTTGCTTTTGTGGTGTTATATATGAACGCTTATAATATCATGACAATCATGTTGAACTCGATGATTGGTTGATCTACTAGAAATTCTATTAATATGCATAACGTCTACAATGTGTAGTATCGTAAAATACCAGCAAACGAAAAAGAATTAAAATGGAAACACAAAATTAAATGGAAACACCAAACCTTATAGTACCGGTTGGTGTTACCAACCGGTACTAAAGGGCTCCAGGCCCCCGGAGGTGGCTCGTGCCACGTGTCTGCCCTTTAGCACCGGTTCATGCTGAACCGGTACTAAAGGGGGGGGGGGCTTTAGTGACCACAAATTAGTGCCGGTTATGTAAACGGCACCACAGGGCCTTACGAACCGGTGCTAATGCCCGGTTCTGCACTAGTGATGCATGCCCTAATGATTGCATCCTCTACCGCGGTGAGTACGATGATTTGAACGCTTGCCCGGTATGTGGTGCATTGCGCTATAAGATCATCCGCGATGAGCCTGGTGATGTCGAGGGCGAGCGCCCCAGGAAGAAGATTCCTGCCAAGGTGATGTGGTATTCTCCTATGATACCACGGTTGAAACGTTTGTTCCAAAACAAAGAGCATGCCAAGGCGATGCGATGGCATAGAGAAGACCGTAAGAAAGACGGAAAGTTGAGAGTACCTGCTGACGAGTCGCAGTGGAGAAAAATCGAAAGAAAGTACGGGAAGGAGTTTGCAGATGACGCAAGGAGCGTATGGTTTGGTCTAAGTGCAGATGGCATTAATCCTTTTGGGGAGCAGAGCAGCAACCATAGCACCTGGCCTGTGACTCTATGTTTGTATAACCTTCCTCCTTGGTTGTGCATGAAGCAGAAGTTCATTATGATGCCAGTGCTCATCCAAGGCCCTAAGCAACCCGGCAACGACATTGATGTGTACCTAAGGCCATTAGTTGAAGAACTCTTACAACTGTGGAATGGAACAGGTGTACGTGCGTGGGATGAGCACATGGGGGAAGAATTTGACCTAAAGGCGTTGCTGTTCGTGACCATCAATGATTGGCCTGCTCTCAGTAACCTTTCAGGACAGACAAACAAGGGATACCGCGGATGCACGCACTGTTTGGATGATACCGACAGTATATATTTGAATAGTTGTAAGAAGAATGTGTACCTGGGACATCGTCGATTTCTTCCGAGCAGGCATCCCGTAAGAAAGAAAGGCAAGCATTTCAAAGGTGAGGCGGATCACCGGACGAAGCCTCGCCACCGTACTGGTGCTGATGTACATGATATGGTCAAGGATTTGAAGGTGATATTTGGAAAGGGTCCTGGCGGACAACCTGTTCCGAAGGACGCGGACGGACGCGCACCCATGTGGAAGAAGAAATCTATATTTTGGGACCTGCCATATTGGAAAGACCTAGAGGTCCGCTCCCAATCGACGTGATGCATGTGACGAAGAATCTTTGCGTGACCCTGCTTGGCTTCTTGGGCGTGTATGGGAAGACAAAAGATACACCTGAGGCACGGGAGGACCAGCAATGTATGCACGGAGAAGACGGCATACATCAGGGTCATGCAAGCTACGCTCTTACCAAAGAAGAGAAGGAAATCTTCTTTGAATGCCTGCTCAGTATTAAGGTACCGTCTGGCTTCTCGTCGAATATAAAGGGAATAATAAACATGGCAGAGAAAAAGTTCCAGAACCTAAAGTCTCATGACTGCCACGTGATTATGACACAACTGCTTCCGGTTGCATTGAGGGGGCTTCTACCGGAAAACATTCGATTAGCCATTGTGAAGCTATGTGCATTTCTCAATGCAATCTCTCAGAAGGTAATCGATCCAAAAATCATACCAAGGTTACAGAATGATTTGGTGCAATGTCTTGTCAGTTTCGAGTTGGTGTTCCCACCATCCTTCTTCAACATCATGACGCACGTCCTAGTTCACCTATGTGAAGAGATTAATGTTTTGGTCCTGTATTTCTACACAATATGTTCCCCTTTGAGAGGTTCATGGGAGTCTTAAAGAAATATGTTCATAGCCGTGCTAGGCCAGAAGGAAGCATCTCCAAGGGCCATCAAAATGAGGAGGTCATTGAGTTTTGTATTGACTTTATTCCTGACCTTAAGCCGATTAGTGTTCCTGAATCGCGGCATAAGGGCAGACTGGATGGAAAAGGCACGCTAGGAGGGGAACAAATAATATGTATGGACGGACATTCTCTCACTGAAGCACACCACACAGTTCTACAGAATTCCACCTTGGTGGCTCCGTATATGGATGAACACAAGAATTTGCTACGCTCCAAGCACCCGAAGCGGTCTGATGACTGGATTACACGTGAACAAACCAGGAGTTTCGCCAACTGGTTGCAGACACGTACCATGCATGACACCTCTATTGAAGATGACCTGTACTTGCTGTCCCAGTTACCATCTTCGAATATAATGACTTTCAAAGGGTACGAGATAAATGGTAATATATTTTACACGATCGCCCAAGATAAGAAGAGCACCAACCAAAACTGTGGTGTCCGCTTTGATGCAGAAACCAAGACGGGAAAGGAAACATATTATGGTTATATACAGGACATATGGGAACTTGACTATCGACGTGGTTTAAAGGTCCCTTTGTTTCGGTGCAAATGGGTCAATATGACACGAGGCGGGGTAACGGAAGACCCGCAGTACGGAATGACAACAGTGGATCTCAACAATCTTGCGTATGCAGACGAGCCATTCGTCCTAGCCAATGATGTGGCACAGGTTTTATATGTGAAGGACATGTCTACCAAGCCAAGAAAAAGAAAAGATAAGGAAGCGAATGCATCGTACGATGAGCCAAAGCGGCACATAGTTCTTTCTCGGAAGAGAAACATCGTGGGAGTGGATGACAAGACAGACAAGTCAGAAGATTATGAAAAGTTTGATGAAATTGCTCCATTCACAGTGAATATTGACCCGAGCATCCCGTTAAATGATGAAGATTTTCCATGGTTACGGCGCAAAGGGACACATGAAGAAAAAGTTTCACACCCAAAGATCTGGGATGTGATCGGCTTCACTATCATCACTTTCTTCTGTGTTTCACACCCAGGAGGGAATGTCTGTAATAGTTAGGGTAGTTATGTGTTTTGGCATTTGAAACGCGAAGAAATTTTATGTGCAAACAAATTCTTTTCATGCATTTACTGATTTTTTCCAACTAAATGACCCTGAAATTGAAAAGCAATTCAAATGAACTCAGAAAAGGTTGAAAGTTGGCATGGTATCATAATTTCATACAAATAGCATGTGCAAGAAAGTAGAGAGGGTTACGGCAAAAACTGGATGCACTTCGTGTACAAAATGGACAATCTCTTTCGAAGTATCAGGGTTTCCGACGAAAACTGAACTGTTACAAAGGCATTTCATTTTTTAAATAACCTAAGCATTACTAAATTGAATATAATGATAAAACACACTAATATTAAACATAAGAAAAAAGAATCACTGAATTTTTTTTTCAAAGTTAAGTTATTCACAAACTAGAGATTCACACAAATTTCAAATAATTCAAAATTTAAACTATTCAAATTTGAAATCTACCGGCACTAACAGAGAGTTTGTAATTTTTTGTACCTAAAGCAAAAATATTCACAAAGAAACTCTAAATACAGCAAAAAACAACTCAAAAATAAATAAATAAAAAAAATGCAAAAAAATACGAAAAAAAGCCCGCCTACTGGGCCAAAGCGGCCTGCATACGACTAGCGACACAACCTTTCGTTGGGCCAGGATGCAGGCCCGCGGAGGCCCAGTAGGCCCACAAGGCGAGGAGGACAGGTAGGCCAAGTAGGCCTGATTAGGAGAGGAGCTCGAGAGAGCTACCGCACTGGGGCTTATAAACCAGTGCGGTAGCCCCTCGACTAGCAAGGTGGGACTAAACTTCCGCACCGCACCTGCGCCAGCGCACCACCTTTAGTACCGGGTCGTGGCACAAACCGGCACTAAAGGGGGGGCCTTTAGTACCAGTTTGTGCCACCACCCGGTACTAAAGGGGGTCGCTTCCCGCCGCTTGGCCTGGCCAAAACAGGCCTTTAGTACCGGTTGGTGGCTCCAACCGGTACTAAAGGTGCCCTCTATATATACAACTGCTACGAAAATTTCAGTTTCCCTCTATTTTCCTTCCTCTGTTCCGTCGTCTTTGTCGCCGTCGCCGCCGCCCTCGATCGTCTCCGACGTCGCCGCTCGTCTCCGTCGCCGCCCCCGTCCCCGTCGCCGCCCCCGTCCCCGTCGCCGCCCTCGTCTCCGTCACCGCCCCAGGCCCGTCCCCGTCGCGCCGTCCCCGTCGCGCCGTCCCCGTCCCCGTTGCACCGTCCCCGCCGTCGCCGCCCCGGCCGTCGCCTCGCCGTCGCCTCTCCTCGTCGTCGCCTCGCCTCGCCGTCGCCTCGCCGTCGCCGTCGCCCGCTGTGAGCCCTCCAGCCCCGAGCCCGTACACACACACACACAAGCATGTTTAATTAGTTTAGATAATTAGTCTTTAATTAGTTTAGATTATTTAGATTATTATTTTGTATGTTTAATTAGTTTAGATAATTAGTGTTTAATTAGTTTAGATTATTTAGATTATTATTTTTTCACTATTATATATGTATGAATGCTTGTTAGATGGATATAATTAGTGCTTAATCAGTTAGAAATTAGTGTTATATAGAAATGTTAGAAATTAGTGTTATATAGAAATGTTAGAAATGTTAGAAATTTTAGTGTTATTTAGATTATTTAGATTATCATAATTAGTGTTATATAGAAATGTTAGAAATTTTAGTTATCAAAATCCAATCATTAAAAAAATGTTACTTTTTGCGGGCATATAGCTAGTATTTGTTCTCGACGATGCCCGGCCCGCATCCTCGCCGTCGACCCCTCTGCGACGACGTCCAGCCGACCCATGTTCGGGATTGGGCTTTGCCGGGCTGGCACTAGGAGGTGCTGCTTGGAGGGGTGCGCCGCTTGATGAGGAACCCGGCCGCGGGTCCCGTCGTCGACCCTGATCTCGTTTGGTGGCATTCGCGTGGGCCAGTTTCGGTGCGGAGGGACCCGGCCCCGCCGGAGGTGGTACGTCGCCGTGTCAGGGAGGAGGACGAGCACGTCCATCGCTACATGGTTGCGTTAGAGTGTGGCAGGTTCTCCAATACGTGGCAGTATCTTCGGGGACCTCACTTCAGCTATGATCCTGTGAGGGTTCCTTCTCTTTGGGTGTCCACCGCCCGCGCCGGAGGAACCGCGAGTGTCCTAGATTCTTCTGTAGTATTCGATATTTATTAGCTAATAGCCAGTGATGTACTATTCAATATTATATATTATTCGAGATGATGTATTCGAGATTATATCTATTATTCTAGACGATGTATTCGAGATTATATCTATTATTCGAGACGATGTAATTTGAATACTAAATTGTTTTATATTTCTTTTGGATTAGTTAAACAAAAGCTATGGCAGACAATACCGACAAAGAGGGAGAACAGACCATGTTCGATATGATACGCGGGCCAGATGATAATCAGAATGAAGAAGATTATGACGGCTCCGAATTTCTAAACAACACCGGAGAGGGTGATATGATATTCGATCGCGACGACGAAATTGATGAAGTCATGAACTACGATTATGACGATGACGAAGAACATGTTGATCCTGAAACAACAAAGACCGGCGAGGTATATATATTTATATAAGCAGGCATCTGGTGATCATCCCATGTTTTAAATGACTTGAAGATATATTAACGAATCGATCTTTGTTCTTTCAGCCATCCGGATCGAGCAAATCTTCAGGCAAAATGACGAAACGAGGCCCGAACAAAAAGTTGAAGCCGGGCGTAAAGTACAATATCGAGGCATGCAGCCCTACTGGCAAACCATTAGCGCCTAAGAAGATTGCGGACAAGTTCGTTCGTCAGTGCGGAGTTCTTGTGAAGGACCAACTCCCGATCAAACTTCAAGAATGGAGAGAGCCAGCAAAGCCACGTCCAGATGTTACTTTTGTCGACAAGAATCAAAAAGATCTGCTTTGGGATACTCTCATGGAACATTTCACCCTACCAGATCATTTCACATAAGCAGATGTGCAGAAAGTCAAGGAGGCTGCTCCTAGGATGATGGCGATTGCATTCAAGAACCACAAGAATCGTGGATGGAAGAAGTACGTCAAGGGAGGAAGGAAGACTCCAGTATTTAAGGGAACACTAGAGAACCAATGTGATCATTGGGACGATTTCATGAAATTCAAGGATTCGGAATTAGCTAAGGAACGGTCGAGAATAAACAAGAAGAATGCCGAAAAAAAGGATAAGTTCCATAAGCTCGGGCCAGGTGGCTATGCGGTGGCAATGCCTAAGTGGGATAAGTCTGAGAAAGAGATGGAGGATGAAGGTGTCACTCCGGCTACTAAGAGCTGGCCCCCCAGGGTCAGGACTTGGTTCCATGCGCATGGGGGGGAGTTGGACCTGGAGACAGGCAATGTTTCGACGAGGGCAAGTCTGAAGGGAGCCGACGATGCGATACTTGTTGCAATAGAAGAGGCACGAACGGGGGTGTTCCAGCCCAATAGAGAGAACGACGAGCTTACGCGTGCCCTGGGTAATCCTGAACACCCGGGAAGAACACGAGGCAAGGGCGCTATTCCGTGGTATGAGGGGTTTTCAGATTGGAACACCGACTACAGAACCCGTGCGAGAAAGAAGATTGCGGAGGAGAAGAAGAGGAAGATGGAGGAGGAGCAGAGGAAGCGGGACTATGAACGCCTTCAAGGCCTAGAAGCAAGTTAAGCGGAATTGGCAGTCAAATTCCAGCGGCAGCAGGAGCAGATCGACTCACTTAACCATCAAAGGGGGTCTCAGCAGCTGCAGCAGCTAGCGGATGATCCAGCATTGGATAGCACCGGCCCATCCATGCCGAGAAGCAGCGTGGGTTCGGCCGCCCCGGACGACGCAATGCTGGGTAGATACCCCGTGGATGACATCACGGAGAACACTAACTGCGAGCTACACGTCAAAATGAAGAACATATCAATGAAGGTGGCGGACGGCTATGCTTTCACAAATCCCCCCGAGGCAACCTTCCATTGCAACCCGATTCCAGCGGGCTATGCTCGTGTCTTGGTTGATGAGGTGGTGGACCCACCATATTCGGGGCTACAGCTTGACATTGCTGGAGGTGACGGCGAGCGCTTTCTCGGAGAGGCCAAACATCGTATCATCCTATGGAAAAAGGATTGCATCATCTCTCGAAGGCCACCGATACCGCGTCAGCCGACTCCTCGTCGAAGTCCGCCACCGAGTCAGCAGTCTCCCGCTCCTGCAAGTCCACCAAGTCCGGCAAAGTGTCAGGCCACTCCTCCTCCTCCAAGTCCGGCAAAGTGTCAGGACAATCCTCCTCCTCCAAGTCCGCCACAGCGTCAGATGTCCACTCCTCCTCCAAGTCCGGCACAACCTCAGGCCACTCCTCCTCGTCCAACTCAGTCCCGTCAGCCGTCTCCGCCGCCTCAGCAATCGTAGAAGAGACACCCCGCAGCTATGGTGCGTAGCGGTACGAGTCGAGGTAGTACAGGAAGTATAGGCGGAGGCAAGCGATATAAATATGGTCCAAGCCTCAAGCCTCTTCCGCAGAGGTCTTATGACAGGTCCGAGGAGAAAATGACAGCCATATCGAAGGCCGAGGTGGAAGGCCATTTTGCACCGAAACTGCCACCGCCGCCAAGGGAGAAAGTGCCTGAGGAAATGATTGACCACTTCATTCGTATGGCTCAACCACCAGCTCCCAAGCCTGTTGACATAGACTATGAGTGCCACATCAGGAAGTTAAATCGAGCATGTCTACAAAGGGAGGCGAGCACGTCTACATCAGGATCGAGCAAACAAGAAGCAGCTGCCAAAAAATGTGGGAAAACCATTCCCCAGCTGGGAGAACAGGCGGCGCAATTGATCCCCTCGCTTGTTGTGCCAACAACAGGTGACAGTATGCGCGCCCAATATTATTGTGGGCAAACAGTGCATGTTCCCGAGGTGGGCAATGTGGTAATAACGGAGGAGCATATAATGCAGGCTGAAGTTCTCAACATCAATGTTGGACAACTCCTCGAGATCGAGCCCATGCCTTTGCTTAGAGAGGATGAAGTAAAACGGAAATATGTCCGGGGCCAACCTTTGGTCGCGCCAGACAAGGTCAAGAACCTCCCAACAAGAATGTATGAATTGCATCAATGGTACATGAACATTACCAAGATTTCAGATCGATTGTCCCTCATGGTGAATGTCAAGCAGGACCATTACTACCATGAGAAAGTTGTGTCCGTTGAGTATTCAGAACTGTTTCAGTTATACAATCAAGACGCACTCGACAAATCTATCGTCAGTTGCTATTGTCTGTAAGTGATTTCTTTCTATAATTTAAGTCTCAAGCTAGCTGTAGTGATCCTTTTGATCAATCATTACCTGTAATTATCCTCACTATATTCTTTTCTCTAGTATTATGCAGGATGAAGATATATGAAATGAGAAAAGGTGGACGCTTTGGCATTGGGTTCATTAACCCAAACACCGTTAACGAATACACATGGAAGATAAATCAACGTTATGCAAAGGAAGTAGAGGACAACATGCTAGAGTTCTTGAAGCGCCTCAAATACAATGAAGATATACTACTTCCTTACAACTTCCAGTGAGTCACACTGTCTTGTACTACAAATTCTCTGTTTTTGCCTACTAGCTAGCTACATGTTTTTGCTTACATATGCCCGCTTAATTAAGACATGCAAACGTGTGTGCATGCAGATATCACTGGGTCTTGTGTATCATTAAAGTTGACGCCGGAACAATTGAAGTACTGGACTCACTAATCTCAGAAAAAACTGACTATAACATCTTGTATGGGATAGTCAACAGGTAATTTCAATCATTATTAACTATATATCTCGGCCTATTTCGTTCGTCATTTCATGATATGAACTATTTAATAACCCCTTTATTCATTTTCTTTGTCGGCGGGCAGGGCTTGGACAAGGTTCATCGCCGTCACGCCCGGCGAATGGAAAAAAAAGCTTAAATGGTTTCGACCCAAGGTAAGCAATTAAGTAGTACTATAGCTCTAGCTAGCTAGCTGCCATCTCTTTAATTATCATGCTTGATTAATTTTTATCTAATCAAATTCCATTCTCGTAAAGGCCCTGAAGCAGGCGCAGGGGACTGATCTGTGTGCATTCTGCGTTTGCGAGAACATTCGCATGATGGCGTCCGAAAGGAGCAGATCTCAAAGACAGGAACGGGTACGCTTGTCAGAACACTATTCATAATTTTTACACCATTATCGATATCTAGTCACACAACTAATACACATGCATATTGATCTCCTTCTTAACAGTTCAAAGAGGTGCGGGAGAAGCTCATAGAAACGGAGCGCGTAGAAGCACTTCAAGAGGAAATAGCGGGATTTTTGCTCGACCAGGTCATAAATCCGAAGGGAGAATTCTATTACCCGCTACCGCCCCCATGAAAACCACTTCCAATTGTCATCGTGCTCCGAAGGCACCAATTAGGCTAATGCCACTGGCTCCGAAGGCAACATTCATATGTAGGAGAAATTGTATATAGCTATACATGTGTGTATGTGTGAATTAATTAATATGGTGGTTTGTGAGACATTGATGATATATATATGCATGATTGGTTCTACTAGAAATTCTATTTATATATATATATATATATATATATATATATATATATATATATATATGCATAACGTGTACAATGTGTAGTATCGTAAAATACCAGCAAACGAAAAAGAATTAAAATGGAAACACAAAATTAAATGAAAAAGAAATCATAAAACTAAAAAAACCCAAACCTTATAGTACCAGTTGGTATTACCAACCGGTACTAAAGGGCTCCAGGCCCCCGGAGCTGGCTCGTGCCACGTGGTTGCCCTTTAGCACCGGTTCGTGCTGAACCGGTACTAAAGGGGGGGGGGCTTTAGTGACCACAAATTAGTGTCGGTTATGTAACCGGCACTACAGGGCCTTACGAACCGGTGCTAATGCCCGGTTCTGCACTAGTGGTAGCAAGTATAGTAGGAAGATGATGCATAGTAGGAAGATGATGCATAGTATTGATGAATTTTTTCTTATGAAACTGAAATTATTAACTCCCTCTATAATTTGTAAGACATCCAGTAATTTTCCTAAGTAATTGAGAAGAATTTATATACCAGAACATAATAAGAACCCTAATTAGTACAGTTTCCGTTAGCACACTGGTAAGATATAACTTACAACTTTACAAGTATCTCTAGTCAAGTCTGATATTGCTTTTGCTTATATGCGGTCAATTTCTCAACTTGATAACTAGTAGATTAGTAGTTTATATATTGTCACATTGACTAGGTTTCATACAAAAAAAATCCAGGTTACATAAATTTGTAATTTTATATGGCAATATTATATAGTGGTGAAAGGCTCAGCTCTGTCTGACTAATGCTATGCAATGTTATAAAATGGATAACAGTTTGGGTTGGTGAATGTGGATGATTTTTTTATCCTGTGAACTTGAATGTTGCAATGCTGTTTTCCTCAGAGGCTACTGTCAAAAACTTGAGCAAAGATAGGCCCTTGAGTTTGCCGGAATGTCGATTAACTTCCATTCCGGCAAATTCGGGTACTCCATATGTCCTATTTTTAGCAAAGGTCATGCTAAAATTTTCCGTGAATTTTAGCATGACTTTGCTAAAAATAGGACATATGGGGTACTTGCGACTAATGCATGGGCCGGGGTATCTTAGTACTTAGTTAAGTAGGATCAACTGCCCTGCCATTCTTGCAGCATTAAACCATAGGTGGCAATAGAGCCAAGTGATTAGGCCCAACTTAGAATTCTCCTTAGCAGCGACAAACCCTAGATGATAAACCCAACATAGGTGGCAATAGAGCCAAGTGATTAGTGCCAAGTGATTATGCCCAACCTAGGGTGCCTCGGCATCGATAAACCCTAAATGATGAAAACTTAACTCGGCTGCCCCGGATGCCTCGGTGTCGATGAGAACCTAAATGATGTACGCTTAGGCTTTTAGGGTGCCTCGGCGTCGACAAACCCTAAATGATGAAAGCTTAGGCTTTTAGGGTGCCTCGGTGTCGACAAACCCTAAATGATGAGACCATGATCTTGTTCCTTGACAATAACCAACTTTTTGACCAAACTTTTTTCCTATTTAGAGCGAAACATGGCCACAACGATGAGGTCGGTGGTTCGGGCGGCAAGCAATTCTGGGAGCTATCCCAGGAGATGGAGGAACAACCTCACCGTTATGAGGACGCCGCGGAAGACACCGATCCTGATTGCACAACCCCTAGTGGCATCGGGGATGACACCACTGATGGTGCCGCCGAGGATGCCACCACTGATGATTGCGGCGCACACACAGATGGTAGCCAATCGAAGAAGCAAAGGAAGGACCGGCGTCCGAATGCGCTCCGCACCATCAAGGAGGAATTCACTCAAGTGGACTCCAACGGGAATCCAACGGAGCCCAAACATATAGTCAAGGGGTACTCGGTTCAGCTCGGGTGCATTCTCCGGAGCACCGTCTCGATCAACACCGAGAACCTTAGGCATAAGGACCGAGGGAATTTGCACAACCTCCTCTTCACGAAGCTGCACGAACGATACAAGTTCCCCGCCGAATTTGAAAACACACGCCTCCCAGGGAATAAAGTGAACAGTGCCGCCCTCACAAAGATGAGCACGGCCCTGTCTACTTGGAGAAGCGCGGTGAAGAAAATGATTGATAAAGGTGATAGTTATGAGAAGACCAAGGCGAAATATCCTTTGATGAGCGAAGATGAGTACAAGGAGTTCAAGATCAAGTGCTCGACCAGTGCAACCTCCGAATCAAGTCAGTGGGGGAAAGAAATGCGGGAGTTGAACTTAGGGGAACACAAACTCGGTCCGGCGGTTACAGAGTGGCGGAGCCTATATGGGACAAGGAGGACGCGAAGCGTGCCGAGCAAGGCCTACCGCCCCGCTTCGAGAAATACATCGGTAACAAGCAGACCAGGAACTATGTCAGGGCCCGGTACCAGGAGGACCCGATAACAAAGGAGCTTACCACGGATCCGAAGACCAGGGCGCTTGAGCTTGTTCTGGCAAGGAATACACCCCCGCGTAATTAGCTCAATATGGTTGCACTCTAACTAATCCCCAATATTTCTAAATGGTTCACGTTCCTTTCGCAGGAAACTGAAAGCAGTAGCACGGGGTCGTCTTAGAGCTCCCCTTTCGACAGCCCTTTAAATAGGGCATTGAACATAATGAAAAGCAAGGATAAGCTCACTAAGCCGACGTCAGCTGGTCATGTGGCCGGCAAAGGCTTGTCCACAAAATGGGGGTCATACTATACCGCTAGTGTGCGGAAGGAGAAAAAGGCCAGCTCGGAAAGCCAGACGCGCGAGGTTGAAGCACTCAAGGCACAAGTGGCGCGGATTCCGGAGCTTGTCCAAGAGCAAGTGGAACAACAACTGGGAACGAAGCTCAACGCCATGGTGCCTACGTTGATTCATGGGCTGACGACGTGGATTGCGGGCGGCCAACAGGGGCCTCCCCCGGTTCCCAGCTTCACGGCCAGCAACTCGCGCAACGCGCAGGCGGCGCCATTGGTGTCTCCGGCGGAGGCGGTATTCGTGTTTCCGACGCCGGCACGGGCATTAGAGCTTAATGCACCCGGGTGTACGCCGGCCGGCACCTCGCCAGCAAGCTCCCCCTCCGTCAATTGCATGCCCGCCGTTGGCGGTGCCTCGACATTAGCCGAGCTCGACGGCATCACGGTAACTAAGCCTCTCGGCCGATGACTTCATCTCCTTGCCTTTGACTGGGCATCCCTGACGCCCTGTACATGTTTTCGCAGGGCACCACCGACGTTCCTTGCACTCTTTTGCACTTCGTGGGCGCCGAGTTGGTCGATGTCGCCAAGGGCAGAATCGTTCAACCGGGCAACCGCATGTTCCACGGTAATCCGATGCCACCCACAGTGTATAGGGTTGAAGTGGTTCGGGTGCTGCCAGGCTGCGACGAGTTGTTACCTCCGGTTCGACCCGCTGGGGCCGACGAAGAAGATGAGATGACCCTCAGCGCCTGCGTAAACTGGTCGCTGCTTTGGCCGAAGAGCCAGATTCGTTTGGGGGCGGGGGACACCACCCCACAGACAAGACCGCCAGTCGTGCCGGCGCCAAGCCATGGCAAGAACGCCGCAACGCTACCGGACCTGCCGGACATCCCTATGTCGGACATCCCTATGGCACAGGATCCGGACAGCCCTATGGCATAGGATCCGGACGACGACAACGACGACGGTACATTTACCAAAGTTGATAAGTACTTTGCCGAACATGGGTACGCTGACGAGTTCTGCGGGCCTCTTTCTCAAGAACCCAACCAAGACGACCGCAATCTAGCTGGTACGGCGGAGAAATCCAATTGCAATAGGCGTCGTCTGGCGTTCAGATCTCAGGACACGCCTCCAGCTCCCGCCATCACCGAGCCTCAGATAGCTGAGGTGAGAAATATTATCAGCCCCAACACGCTCAAGAAGGCGGTCTGTGAGCAGAACTCGGTCCCATTACAGGATATCAAGAAGAAGGGATGGAAGCGAAAGACTAACAAGGGCGCCGGTGCGAGCCAGCCGGCACCGAGTTCGATCCGTGCTCAGGATGGGCCACCTTCACCTAAGGATATCTCGAGGAGGGTGCATGTGGCGGGTAGGGCGATGCTACCGCCAAATATGCTGAATGCTGCAACCGGTGCTATGCGGAGTCTGCACGACAGTGTTCTTTCTTTGGAGAAGCGGCGTCTCAGAGAGAATGATGTGGCATACCCGGTTTTCGTGGCCAAGGTGCCAGAGGGCAAGGGCTTTGTGGATGGCGACATCGGGGGTACGATCGTCCTGCAGTTTGATGACATCTTTGCTATGTTTAACCTTCATCCGCTGCACTACACCTTCGTTCGGCTATTTTCACTGAGTATGGAGATGTGGATCATTAGAGACAAGACCCCGGACATCGTGATAGTCGACCCCTTCTACATGCGTGCCAAGCACTTGAGCAGCGCTGGGGACCGCCAAGTTGCGAGTTCACACCTCGAAGGCGTCATTCTGGCAAACCCAGATAAGGATAACTTCCTTGTGGCTTACTTTCCCGAGTAAGTCATCCCTTAACCGCCCCGTAACATATGATTTCTTAGATTTCAATCGTTCTTTTTTTTCTAACATTCCGTGTTCTGTGCAGTGACACAGATTGCACACTGATCCTCTTAAGCCCGAAATATTCCATGGCCACGTATTTCGACCCGAACCGTAACTCCAAGATAGACTACACAAATGTCAAGAAAGTTCTTGATGATGTTCTCCCCGGCTACGCCAAATCTGGAGGCACCTTCACCAGGGCAGTTCATAAGTACGGCAAGCACACCTTCTCACACAATACGAATTTCTGCTGCGTCAAGCAGCCGCCTGGCGGTCAGAAGGATGCCTACTACGCCCTCCATCACATGCGGGCGATCGTAAGGGACCATCATCAACTTCTGCTACCAGATAGTCTCAAAGATTGGGCCGCGAGGTTGTCGGCAACCCAGGACGCGGACCTCAAACAAGAATTCTTTCGCATCCAGTCAGAGTTTGCGGACATCATCCATCAAGATGTCCTTCATACCTCGGGGCAGTTCTACCTCAAATATCAACTGTCCAACAATGAGATAGATGGAACGCTACAAATGCAGGGTGGCAATGACCGCGATTTCATGACCATCACGATAGACGATGGCTTCATCCACGCTCCTGTCCGATGAGTTGAGTCAAAAGTAGTGATGTGTAGTTCTGAAACATTGATTAGCTCATGTTGTAATTAAACTTTAATGAATCCTTATGTCTCTTTGGTTTGGACAGTCATTCAACTTAGATGTAATCGATGCTATTTATTAGTAGGACCATGAATCGTGCTATTAGTGTCTTGCTTTTCTCTTCCTATCCTTTTGTTGCATACTTATATATTGCTTATGTATTGTCTGTTGTTTGGCTTGTGCATAGAGATGCCGTCGTATGTCGTGTACAAGGGTAAGGTTCCCAGAGTCTACGACGACTGGGAGGAGTGTCGGAGACAGGTTCACCGTTTCAGCGGTAACAGTTAGAAAGGATACACCACTAGGGCGGAGGCCGAATCTAGATATGCCCGCTATCTAGCGGGAGAGAGGAGGGAGCGTTGGAGGAACCGGATGAGGACCAGTTTGATCGCGATGATGCTCATCGTGATGACCACAAATCTCTTTTATGTGATGGTAGTTTAGATGATCGATATCGACTTGTAATGTGAATACAAACTCGGTACTCGCGGTCTTGAGACTTGTAATGTTTTATCTTTGTTCGCTCTTTTGAATTCGGAGACTAATATGATGAAATGTATTCGGAGACTAATCTTCTATTGTATTCGATAATCTGATGTTGATGTGTGCTGCTGTCTATATTCTGTCCAATAATATATTTTGTAACCTGTGCAAAAATCAGAAAAGCAAAAAAAATAAAAAAACCAAATATTCATACTAATGGTGCATCAAGGCAGAGTGCGCCATTAGTATGCCAAAGGATACTAATGGCGCATCAAGGCAGAGTGCGCCATTAGTGTGACAAAGCACATGGCTACATATGGCCCCCCGGGAGGCATACTAATGGCGCATGGAGTTACATACTAATGGCGCACTGCCTGGTGCGCCATTAGTGTACCAGATACTAATGGCGCACCAGTGGTGCGCCATTAGTAAAAAATTCTAATGGCGTGCTACTAATGGCGCACCGGTAGTGCACCATTAGTAGGCAAAACCGGTGCACAGTAGGCCTTTTCCTAGTGGTGGGGGCGGCGCCCCCCCCTTTCCTTCCTCTCTCCATCCTCTTTCCCCCTCCACTCCTAGTCCAACAAGGAAAAGGGAGGGAGTCCTACTCCCAGTAGGAGTAGGACTCCCCTGGCGTGCCCCCTCTAGGCCGGCCGCACCTGCCCCCTTGCTCCTTTATATACGGGGGCAGGGGGCACCCTAGAGACACAACAATTGATCGTTGGATCTTTTAGCCGTGCGCGGTGCCCCCCTCCACCATAGTCCACCTTAATCATAATGTAGCGGTGCTTAGGCGAAGCCCTGCGTCGGTAGAACATCATCATCGTCACCACACCGTCGTGCTGATGAAACTCTCCCTCAACACTCGGCTGAATCGGAGTTCGAGGGACATCATCGGGCTGAACGTGTGCTGAACTCGGAGGTGCCGTAAGTTCGGTACTTGATCGGTCGGATCGTGAAGACATATGACTACATCAACCGTGTTGTGCTAACGCTTCCGCTTTCGGTCTATGAGGGTACGTGGACAACACTCTCCCCTCTCATTGCTATGCATCACCATGATCTTGCGTGTGCGTAGGAATTTTTTGAAATTACTATGTTCCCCAACAGTGGCATCCGAGCCTGGTTTTATGCGTAGATGTCATATGCACAAGTAGAACACAAGTGAGTTGTGGGCGATATAAGTAATACTGCTTACCAGCATGTCATACTTTGGTTCGGCGGTATTGTTGGATGAAGCGGCTCGGACCGACATTACTCGTACGCTTACGCAAGACTGGTTCTACCAACGTGCTTTGCACACAGGTGGCTGGCAGGTGTCAGTTTCTCCAACTTTAGTTGAACCGAGTGTGGCTACGCCCGGTCCTTGCGAAGGTTAAACCGGCACCAACTTGACAAACTATCGTTGTGGTTTTGATGCGTAGGTAAGAACGGTTCTTGCTAAGCCCGTAGCAGCCACGTAAAACTTGCAACAACAAAGTAGAGGACGTCTAACTTGTTTTTGCAGGGCATGTTGTGATGTGATATGGTCAAGACATGATGCTAAATTTTATTGTATGAGATGATCATGTTTTGTAACCGAGTTATCAGCAACTGGCAGGAGCCATATGGTTGTCGCTTTATTGTATGCAATGCAATCGCCCTGTAATGCTTTACTTTATCACTAAGAGGTAGCGATAGTCGTAGAAGCATAAGATTGGCGAGACGACAATGATGCTACGATGGAGATCAAGGTGTCGCGCCGGTGACGATGGTGATCATGATGGTGCTCCGGAGATGGAGATCACAAGCACAAGATGATGATGGCCATATCATATCACTTATATTGATTGCATGTGATGTTTATCTTTTATGCATCTTATCTTGCTTTGATTGACGGTAGCATTATAAGGTGATCCCTCACTACATTATCAAAGTATAAGTGTTCTCCCTGAGTATGTACCGTTGCGAAAGTTCTTTGTGCTGAGACACCACGTGATGATCGGGTGTGATGGGCTCTACGTTCAATTACAACGGGTGCAAAATAGTTGCACACGCGGAATACTCAGGTTAAACTCGACGAGCGTAGCATATAACAGATATGGCCTCGGAACACGTAGACCAAAAGGTCGAGCGTGAATCATATAGTAGATATGATCAACATAGTGATGTTCACCGTTGAAACTACTCCATCTCACGTGATGATCGGACATGGTTTAGTTGATATGGATCGCGTGATCACTTAGAGGATTAGAGGGATGTGTATCTAAGTGGGAGTTCTTAAGTAATATGATTAATTGAACTTAAATTTATCATGAACTTAGCACCTGATAGTATCTTGCTTGTCTATGTTGATTGTAGATAGATGGCCCGTGATGTTGTTCCGTTGAATTTTAATGTGTTCCTTGAGATAGCAAAGTTGAAAGATGATGGTAGCAATTACATGGACTGGGTCCGTAACTTGAGGATTATCCTCATTGCTGCACAGAAGAATTACGTCCTGGAAGCACCGCTGGGTGCCAGGCGTGCTGCTGATGCAACTGACGACATTAAGAACGTCTGGCAGAGCAAAGCTGATGACTACTCGATAGTTCAATGTGCCATGCTTTATGGCTTATAACCGGGACTTCAACGACATTTTGAACGTCATGGAGCATATGAGATGTTCCAGGAGTTGAAGTTAATATTTCAAGCAAATGCCCGGATTGAGAGATATGAAGTCTCCAATAACTTCTACAGCTGCAAGATGGAGGAGAATAGTTCTGTCAGTGAGCATATACTCAAAATGTCTGGGTATAATAATCACTTGGTTCAACTGGGAGTTAATCTTCCGGATGATAGCATCATTGATAGAATTCTCCATCACTGCCTCCAAGCTACAAGAGCTTCATGATGAACTATAACATGCAAGGGATGGATAAGACGATTCCCGAGCTCTTCGCAATGCTAAAGACTACGGAGGTAGAAATCAAGAAGGAGCATCAAGTGTTGATGGTCAATAAGACCACCAGTTTCAAGAAAAAGGGCAAAGGGAAGAAGAAGGGGAACTTCAAGAATAACAGCAAGCAAGTTGCTGCTCAGGAGAAGAAACCCAAGCCTGGACCTAAGCCTGAGATTGAGTGCTTCTACTGCAAGCAGACTGGTCACTAGAAGCGGAACTGCCCCAAGTATTTGGCGGATAAGAAGGATGGCATGGTGAACAAAGGTATATGCAATATACATGTTATTGATGTGTACCTTACTAATGCTCGTAGTAGCACCTGGGTATTTGATACTGGTTCTGTTGCTAATACTTGCAACTCGAAACAGGGGCTACGGATTAAGCGAAGATTGGCTAAGGACAAGGTGACGATGCGCGTGGGAAATGGTTCCAAAGTCGATGTGATCGCGGTCGACACACTACCTCTACATCTACCTTCGGGATTAGTTTTAGACCTAAATAATTGTTATTTGGTGCCAACGTTGAGCATGAACATTATATCTGGATCTTTTTTGATGCGAGACGGTTATTCATTTAAATCAGAGAATAATGGTTGTTCTATTTATATTAGTAATATCTTTTATGGTCATGCACCCTTGAAGAGTGGTCTGTTTTTGATGAATCTCGAGTAGTGATACACATCTAGTATTCTTAAGAAGTTGATCCCCACTACTAGCAATTCTCTCTACATGCACATTGTCCACATCATCACGATGCCACGTCAGCGCTCAGTTTCAAAAAAAACTATCCACCTATGCAATTCACTTCTCCAACACCAAATATATGCGATGAACAATTTGTGTAATTTGATTTTTCTTTTGTACTTATTACCCATGCCTGGTCCCTGAACCGAGAGATTCTTTTCCACTACTCTGTAACCAAAGAGGCGAGCCAGTCGAGCAGTTTCCTTCTTCCACGGACCCGTTTTACTCCCGAGCCATAAAAACGCACCACCAGACGCAACTCCTCTCCCGTTCCTGTCTCAACTCGTGCTTCCAATCCCCCATCCGATCTCTCGCTTTGTCTTCTCAATCGCCGGTTTCATCACGGTGCACTACGCCTCTTCCCTCACCTCCTTCTGCCGCCCCCCTGCTCCTTGCAGCTGGGTTACTGGTTACCCATGATCTACCATTGCGGAGAAGCTGCAGATCGTTGGAGAGCGGCCATGGTCTTTGCCTAGAGAAGTCGTCAATGGTGCTATCTTTTGTCGTTGCCCGAGTGGAAGGTGGGAGGAGCCATATTTGGGCCTTTTTTGCCCTCATGAGTTCAAAAATTAAGTAGCTGAACCCTTCCATCCTATTTTTCCATTAGTGAGTTTAGCGATTGGTGTCTTTCCTGATTCGTTTGGTGATAATCTACAAATAGCAGATTGGCTAGCAAAGAGACCCCCCCCCTTTGATTTTTGGAGAATAAAAATGTTCTTTTCCCATATTGTATACCTTCTTTTGGTGTCATAAACTTTATGCAGGCACTAAATTGTTCTGATTCGAGTATGTGCAATCAAATTTATGCATGAACAAAGTCTTACGCTAACAGGAAGCAATTTGTCCCCTTTGAACTATAGCTTTATGTGCCACTAGTATCTGTAAGTAGCCTCTCTCAATATTTTTTTAGTTAAATATCTTGATGTATACGCAAAGCATCATAAATTCTCTTGCTGCTTTCCGAACAACATACTGGAGTCATTGTCTTCTTTCGTGCTTCTAGTGGACTGGTTATAAGCATCGCGTCTAGCTGGTAAACAAAACAACTCAAGCAATTTTAAAGTGATGTGTTACTTGGTGCAGTCTATCTCTGAAAATTTTCCTACCTTTTATTTTCTTACTATAAAGATTACTTCCCACACACGCAACAATCTGAAAGTATATGCAAATTTTATGTTTCTAAGTTGACTCATATACATGTTTTTACTGCAAAATCATGATGGATCACTTCCTTTTTTTCATTGAAATTCCAACACAGTTCATCCATACTTCCCTCTGTGCAAGTGTTCCATGTAGGTTCTAATTAGGTAAAGATAATATACTATTTTGTAGATTATTTCGTTTGGTCAATGCCAGATCACTAAAACTGAACGGTGTTCAGAAATTATGAACTTTTTTGCAGGGACAGAAATTACTAATACTATAGTCTCTTAAGACAAGGATTAACTCTATTGAACATTCATGTGCTACTTTTGTCCATTTTATTTGCTTAGCCACAATGAAGTGTTCCCGATGCCGCAAACTCCTCCAAATATCACAAAGATATACATGAGTGTGTAAAGACTGTCCAGGTACACACGAAAGATCCCCAAATAATTCAATTAAGGTGTATAGATTGATCTTATTTCCCCTGATAGATTGTTTTTGCGCAAAACCCTAGATTTCATCAACCCTGTTACTGAACCATTTCGGAACGCAATGATATTGTCCAATCGATGCAACTCATGTTCTTCCATTTCTTTTTTAGGATCATATTTGATACTATCTTACTATGTATCATGTATAGCTGAAGATGTCCAATGAAATTACTCTGTAGAAGTGCAGAAGTTTGCCATGAGGGCATTTCATCCATAATATTCTTTGTCATTCATCACGTCTTCTTATATTAATTAATTCTAATGTGAGATAAATGTATCCTCTCTAATAAGGTGAAGTATCTTGGTATTTACATGTTGCTTTTGTCTTTACAGTTTCCTTTTGGCAAAAAATATGTGTTAATATTTGGCATTACTTCAATACGTATGCATACCGCTACGGACGCTACTCATTGTTGCCTACTTTGAGGAAAATGAAGCAAGGTAAAATAATTTTTACTACCACACCTATATACATGGTATCCAATTATATTTTCTTATATCTCTGTTTCTCTAACTGATTTAGCTTGGCACCACCTTTCTATGCCATTTTTGTAAAGGCAATGCACCGATCGGTGGATTAGTTTCTTGTTTTTCTACAGAATTATTTTATCCAATCAATAATATTAGTCACAACTAAGGAACTTGAAGTTTAATGATACAACTAAACAATATAGACATATTTAGAAGGTTAAGCTTTATGATTCACTACAAAAAAAAGACACATCCGTGACATTTTGGGCCGAACGAAAAAAAATTCTGTCATACATATGACACTTCTATGACGATAATTGTGACAAAACCCGGTATCATCATAGATGTGGTAGGCTCCTACTTCTATGACAAAAAATCACGACAGAACATGGGCTTTTCGTCCTGGGCCGGCCGGAGACGCAGCTGCATGACATTCTTTGGGCCGTCCATGACGGAAAAACCGTGGTATAAGCGAGGGGGAGGAAACTTTCGGGGAGTTCCCGGTTACGGTGGGAGGTCGGGGGCCAAGCGATGCGCGTTTCTCTCGTACACGTACGCGCGTGTGTGCGAGGCGTTGGCTCTAACTGAACCTGAGCGAGGCATTGGGCTCTAACTGAACCCGAGCGATTGCACTGCAGGCTACGCCGTACTGAACCCAAGCGATCGATCGATGGCTGTTAACTGAACCCGATCGAGCGATTCCTTCGCTACTGCTGCTAACTGAAGCCGATCGATGCTG
>LT934116.1:764098767-764204792 GCA_900231445.1 Triticum turgidum subsp. durum
GCGCGGTGGAGGCTGGATGAACAGGAGCCTGTGGAGGCTGGAGGAGGTCAATGGTAGCCCGTGGAGGCTGGAGGAGGTCGACGGTGGAGATGAACAGTATCTCGTGGAGTCCCGTTTTGCGGTACGCCGCACCCCTCCCGATGAACAGGAACCCCGTTTCGACCGTAGGAGGTCCGTTTCGTCCGTTTTGCGGTACGCCACACCCCTCCCGATCAACAGGACCCCCGTTTCGACCGTAAGAGGTCCATTTCCTCCGTTTTGCGGTACGCCACACCCCTCCCGATCAACAGGACCCCCCGTTTCGACCGTAGGAGGTTCATTTCCTCCGTTTTGCGGTACGCCACACCCCTCCCGATCAACAGGACCCCGTTCCGAACGTAGGAGGTCCGTTTCCTTCATTGTGCGGTAAGCCAGGCCTCGTTTCCATCGCCTGTTCCATCCAAGCCAGGTGGCTCCCACGCGTTCTGTTGCCTCCCGATGAACACGACACATTCCGTTGCCTCCCCATGAACACGACGCATTCCGTTGCCTCCTCATGAACACGACGCATTCCGTTGCCTCCCGATGAACACGACGCATTCCATTGCCTCCCCATGAACACGACGACGACGTTGTTTCTCTGTTCCGGCCCAGCCATGTACATGAGCCCTGGCCGTACGTATGCGCGAGTAGGCGTTCGAGACCCTGCCCGTATGTACGTACGTGGCCGTATTTTCTTTCTTGCACCCTCGCCGCTGTACGTACGTGTACATGCTACGTGCGCGCCTCTACTACGACACGTGCACGCCTCTACAACGACTAGTATGTATGTACACGTTCGCGACCAGAATGACAACGCTACGTACGCTTTGACCAGGTGGGTCCTGACTGTCAGGCACTTCCTTGCCTGCGAAGATGTAGCTGGTGGGTCCCAGCAGTCAAGGGGGCGAATCGTTTTTTTTGCCTGGACGCACTTCCTTGCGTGCGAAGACGTAGCTGGTGGGTCCCAGCAGTCAGGGGGGTGAATCGTTTTTTTGCCCGGGCGCACTTCCTTGCGTGCGAAGGTGTAGCTGGTGGTCCCAGTAGTCAGGGGGCGAATCGTTTTTTTTTTGCCCGGACGCACTTCCATGCGTGCGAAGATGTAGCTGGTGGGTCCCAGCAGTCAGGGGGAAATGTTTTTTTCGCGAAATACAGTGGCCCGTCCGGTGGGTCCCTGCTGTCAGGTGGAGGAATCATTATTTTGCGCGTAATAAGGAGGCACTTCCTTGCTGCGGCCGTGGACCCAGCAGTCAGCCTCTCCATGTACAGTCCACGTCCGATGGAAGTCGTTCCTTGACCACGTTGACCACGCCGCGCCGAGAGCACCATGGCGGTGGATGACGGCAAGGCCTAGGAAGGGGACGACTCGGAGCCGGGGAAGACGCAACAATGGATGCCCCGAAGAGGAGTACGAGGGTTCACTAGTTCGGCTGCGGTAAGAGGCTACTTCGCCGCAGAATAAGAGGGGGTGTGGGTGAGTAGAGGGATGGCCTGGCCAGCGGTGGGAGTAGTAGGGGACGGTGAGGCCTCTGCGGCATCACAGCCGGCCACGGGAGGCAGGAGCACGCGGCACAACCGACGCTGGTTTGGGCGGCTGGAGCAAGAAGACCAGAGGTTGAAGAAGCACTACGGCCATCGGATGAACATCGTACGGTAACAGGAGCTAGAATCGTTCATATTGACTAAGTTGACAAAGCCCTCCATCCCCATCAACTTGGTAGGCCCACAAGTCAGCCTCCCACTATGCTGGGTTCCAGCTGGCAGGGGGAGTATTCATTTTTTTGTGCATAATAAGGAGGCACTTCCTTGCGTGCGAAGATAGCTGGTGGGTCCGACATGTCAGCGGGGGGCACGTTCTTTTTGCGGAATACAGAGGCCCTTCTGGTGGGTCCCAGATGTTAGGTGGAGGAATCATTATTTTGCGCGTAATAAGGAGGCATTTCCTTTTGTGCGGCCGTGGACCCAGCTGTCAGCCTCTCCATGCATAGTCTACTTCCGATGGTGTCGTTCATTGACCACGTTGACCACGCCGTGCCGAGCGCATCCAAGGTGGTGGACAACAGCGAGGCCCCGGATAGCAACGAGCCGGAGATGGGAAGACGCGGGAGTAGAGTCGCGGACGGAGAGGTGTACGAGGGTTAACTAGTTCTAGTGCGGTGTGGTTCGGCAGTCGGTGGAGAAGAACAGGAGGTGTGGAGGGGTGGAGGGATGGCCTGGCCAACGGTGGAGTAGCGCTTCATAGTGAAGCGTGCTAAGCAGAGCTGCTAGCAGCAGGAGGTGGGAGGTGGTCCCGGCAGCGCTGGAGGAAGAAGACGAGAGATTGAAGATGGATGCCGATCGTTGGATGTAAATCCAACAACTAACATGTCAGAATCATTTGTTGACTAAATTGACAACGACTTGCGTTGGCTTCGACCTATTGGCCCACATTTCAGCCTCCAAAAATGTGGCACGTATTCAACCCATTTTTTTAGAATTTACAGTCTTTTTTTTGCGCGGTAGAATTTACAGTCAATTTGATCTTTTTTTTGAATTAAGCCATTAGCTGGGCTGGGTGAACAAATAATGTAGCGTCCATGCGGCCCATTTATTTTATTTCCTAAAAAATTACAGGCCATTTGCACTTTCTCGAAATACACGATTTTGCTGGGCTGATTCTAATTATAATGTTGGGTTGGGCCAGCAATGTTATCAAAAAATAAGAAGGGGCTGAGCATTTTGTTATAAATATATTTAAATAATAAGTGATATTATTACATTCGTCCTTAAATCTTATCAAGCTTTTGTACATAATCACTAGCATTTTCGTGCCAAAACAATCCAGGATTTTATTTGTCAAGAAATTATTTTTTAAAGTTAATAAGATGTGGGATATTGTTTTCTTACATATGTAAGTATCTGTTAAATATATGATGACAATAAAAATAATATATAAAATAATTTAAATATATATAATATAGTTAGAAGGGAAACATAAGTTGGACCTCGCGTTCCTATTCTTATATAGAAAAATAGAACAGACCTCTGCGTTTTCTTCAAAAAAATACATAAATTGGGCTGCCAAAAATAAAACCTCGGATGGGAGGTCCATAGGCCGGTTGATACATGATGGCCCTAAGAAAATACAAACAGGCCTATGGACCTCCCATCCGAGGTCGTGGGCTGCACATGTTAAAAATGAAAGCCTAGACGGGGCAGCCCAAAACCACGTCCAACACTTGCCAAAACTTCGTCCCTCGTTTTCTCTGTGTTTCGCACACTCGACATTGTGTGGGCATTTTGACTGTGCATCATATGAAGATGTGCTATGCATGAATGTTGATCAGCATGATGTTAACTGGCTGGTAGTTCCATTTTCGACCATGAATAAAACTTCCAACATGATGTTAACCCTGTTTGAAAAGGCCGTGTTAATATAAATGCTCTGCCTCTGAAAGTTGCAGTTTCTTATCTGAAACTGAACTTGCAGTTTCTTCTCTGAGAATCACATTGTCTGCACTTTTATACTCCTATGAAACTACATTTTTTAAGTGCTAAAAATAGATCTCTAGAATTCATAAAATACTTCATATGCTCAATACTGCAAATCTGAAATTCAAAAGACATTCATATCTGAAAGTACTCTCAAAATAACACAAAACACAATTCACAACCTGCAAATACTGAACGGCGAGGGAGACCTGCCCGACTACTGGGCTGGGGGGCAGCCCACTCCTATTCCTCGGCGGCAGACAGCCGCCCCGTGAGACAATGTGAACGGCGTGGGAGACGATGGTGGGGAAGCGTCGTCGGGCCAACTGCTTTTCTCCTCTTGCAGTTGGGTTCGGTCGATGAAGACTCCACCGGCTCGCTCTGGCAGGACACCCTCACAAACGGCACCCTGTAGATGCTCGATCCTTCAATCTCTGGTGGATGCTCCATCTGGGATCGATACTCCCACCACCGCTCCCTCACGATCAGATTCGGTGAATCTGTTTGCTCCCTGGCCCAGAGGAGCAGCTCTATGTACTCCGGCGCGACTCTCTCCAGGAGTATCGCCGCCTTGTCGCTCTGTTGCAAATATTTGGCAATGGATGTCACCGTCGCCGCTAGTTGGACCTTGTTGTCAAACCAAGACTGTATCTCCAACATCCTAGCTAGCTTCACAGGGTCGCCGTCTGCGATCCTCACGTGTCAGTTGTACTCCTCCATCGATCTACTTCTCCACAACACCTTCACTCGCTGGTGGTGGTTTTTGAATGGAAGAGGAGAGGAGCAGCGCTGGTTTTGGATTAGAACGGGAGAGGAGCGACGCTGGTTTTGGACTGGAACAGGAGAGGAGGGGCGGTGCTTTTGAAATGGAAGAGGACAGGAGCGGCGCTAGATTTAGATTGGAACAGGAGAGGAGCGGCGGTGGTTTAAGAGGAGAAGAGCGGAAGAGCGGCGCTGGTCTGGGAAGTATTTTTTGTTGTTTTGCGTATTTTGGGTCAAAGTTTGACCACGTACTGTATTTGACAAGCAAAATGTGAATGCATGTCACCAAAAATTGTATCGTTTGGTTCATATTTGAATGTACTTTTAAATTATATTATTTTTGCAACGTATAACATATATTTTATGTGCGAAAATCATGGTCAATTATGACCCAGAATAAAAGGGAGACTAGTTAATGTGGGGTCGCTTTCTTAATTGAAGGGTAAATTGATTTTGATTTTGATCCAGTCACAGCGCGCCGGCCCTCTCGCCCAATCCTAAATTGCTGCCGCACGCTCCTCTCCCTCTTCTCCATTGCAAAACCACCTCCTCTCCTCTCCATCATCTCCATTCCAAAACCACCGTCTCGCCTCTCCCTCTTCTGATCTTCTCCATTGCAAAACCACCTCCTCTCCTCTCCATCATCTCCACTCCAAAACCACCGTCTCGCCCCTCCCACTTCTGATCTTCTCCATTGCAAAACCACCTCCTCTCCTCTCCATCATCTCCATTTCAAAACCACCATCTCGCCTCTCCCTCTTCTCTATTGCAAGACCACCGTCTCTCCTCCCATCTTCCAAAGCTAGCACCGAACAACTTAGAAGGACATCTATGGAGAGGATGCAGCAGCGAATCAGGCAGATCGCCGGTGGTGACCAGGCAAAGTTAGCCAGGTTGAAGGAGATCCTTAGTTGGTTTGACAATGAGTGGGAGATTTCGAGGATGGTGCGGGCCATGTGGCAATGTGCGAAAGAGCGAGACGGCGGCGATGAGGGCGGTGATGTACATGTACTCCTCGGCGGCAGTCATGCCGCAGTCCTCCAAGTTCATCGAGTATCTCCTCTGGGCGATGGAGCAGACAGATTCGCCTGAGCCGACAGTCAGGCGGAGGTGGTGGGCATACAGGTCGAAGGTCGAGCACCCAGAGGATAACGAATCGATCGAGTATGGTGTGCCGTTCGTGAGGGTGCAGAGCCAGCCGGAGCCACAGGAGTATTCGTTCTCCCACCGCAAGAGGAGACCGGATGGCGGGACGTCGCTTCCCCACCGTTCTCCATGGTTCCCTCGACGCTCGCCTCGTTTTAACATCGGCAGTAGGGTTTAAGGTAAGCTTCGCACTAACCTAATCTTCCACCTGCTCATGCTTACAATCAGTGTGACAGCTAATGAAAATCATTCTTACAATTAGTCTCCGAGTACTACGCCAATCACCCTAAAATAGCTCTGGACCTTTGGGTCAAAGTTGTGACACAGTGTACAAATAAAGAAAAATAGATTGGTGCTTCTTTCAGAAAAGAGTACTCCCTAGAAAACTGCCAATATAAGCTACTAGTATTTGGTTAGAGGATTTGCTGCCGAGAAAATCCGTCCACAGAGAGCGCCACACATCCCATTGGTGGTGGTGGATGCCAATGCGTGCATGCAGCATGGTTGGTGTCGGTAATTTTTACTTGGCACACCTTGCAGTCTGCATATATGCCGGTTCCATACGTACCTTTGTGCAGTTCCACCAAAATGCAGCTGAATAACCCTATTTGCACAGATAATGAAAAGCGTGATTACATTATAGTGGCACTACACTAGTAGAAAACGGAGCTTTAATACCGGTTCATAAGGGCCTTTAGTGCCGGTTCTGCAACCGGCACTAAAGAGTGGAGACTAAAGGCCTCCCCCCTTTAGTACCGGTTCGGCACGAACCGCCACTAAAGGCCCACCACGTGGCATGAGCTCGCGTCGTGGTATGGGGGACCTTTAGTACCGGTTGGTGTTACCAACCGGTACTAAAGGTATTTTTTTTAAAAATTATTTTTTGAAAATTTTGGAAAAAAATTGATTTTTTTCGATTTTCAATTTTCTGAATTATTTGATGATTTAGTCTCTAATCGCCCATCTTAACTGCTCAAGTGCGGATCACTCATTCCAAATCGTCTAACTTCCCGTCCGGTCACCCATCCCTCTCACTACTCCAGCCTGAGCACGCTTAACTTCCGGGTTCTATTCTCCCTCGTTTCCAAGTCTGCACTTGTTGTTTTCCTGATAATAGTAAGGTGTGAATCCTATTAACCCTCAGGAGTTTAGCTTGAGCATGAAGTCACACGTTTCACTGTTTGAGTTTGAAACTATTATTCTAAAAAACAATAATTATGTAGTAACACTAATATTTCTTGAATAAGTAGTTTGACCATAGTTTGACCAGATTTGACCAAAATCCAAAAAAAACTGATATACTTATTTAGTAACACTAATATTATTGCGTAATTATTTAGTAACACTCTATATTTCTTGAATCAGTTGTTTGACCGGTTTGACAAGATTTAACCAAAATTCAAAAAAACATAAATTAGAGCATATCTTTTTTTCCTTTTAGAATTTTTTCATTTCAAAAATTGTCCTGAACCCTAAACCCGGGACTTAAAACGTCGGAAACTCTATGATAAACAGTAAAAACTAAGGGTTTAAACCATAAAACCTAACCCTAAATTCTGAAATCTAAACCCAACCCTAGAAACGTCTAAAAACGTCTAAAATGTCCAAAAACTCTATTTTCCCTTTGGAATTTTGTGATTTTAAAAAATTGTCTAAACGGAAAACTTGTTGTTTCAGCGGATCAATCTTTTTGTTCTGCAAATTTTGATATATTATATGTATTTTTCTGAATTAGGATGATTTAGTTATGATTTTTTCAAGTTTGAAAATTGCCCTATAGTCCCGGTTTGTGTCTCCAACCGGGACTATAGGTTAGACCCCTTTAGTGTCGGTTCGTGGCACGAACCGGTACTAAAGGTTGGCCCTTTAGTACCGGTTTGTGCCACAAACCGGGACTAAAGGGGCTCGTGGGGCCCCGGCCTGACGCCACCCTGCCACCACCCCTTTAGTACCGGTTCGTGGCACGAACCGGTACTAAAGGTTCAACACGAACCGGCACTAATGCATAGCCGTTCGAACCGGTACTAATGATACCATTAGTACCAGGCCAAAATCGAACCGGGACTAATGTGTCTCACATAAGGTCCTTTTTCTACTAGTGCTAGTTGATGAAACACACAAAATAAATAGAAGAAAATATTGCGATAGTATCATAGTATGCCATGTTGCGAGGGTGAGATGGGCCCTACGACGCCTCATACGGTACGCCTCATACTGGACATCGTCCCAAGTCTCCTAGATACACCTTCTGCCAGTGATGAACATCAGTGTACATCGGTAGTTGTACAGCGGTAGTACAAGGAGGCGCCTTAAGACATTCAAATCTCTATTTTTGTACATATCAACTAAAATTAAGCACCCCAGTTTGCAGAAACGCTTAAACATTAACAATGGGACTAGTTGGTGAAACATACTTTAACAAAGAGAAGCACTTTCTTTATCTACATTGGAAATGAAATGATAGAGATGACACTCGCTCTATTTTAACTGTATTATTACTTCATTTTATCAGTGACACTAGGGTCGAGCAGGTGACAAACGAGGTGTACCGTGCGTCGCAAGGATGGAGGTCGGGGGTGCTTAGACTGGGATGCTGAAGCTGGCTCTTTCAGTGACCAACATTGATGATTCAATTCATGGGACCTTTTGGTGTAGTTCACCTAAAATGAAGCAATGTCCCGTGAGCTGGCAGCTTCTTCTTCAAATTTTTTTTAAGAAAAGGGCTCCAGCCCCGGTTCCATTTCCATTAGAAAAGGAAACCCACAGAGCTTCTTCTTCATTAGTTGCAATAAAATTGAGCAACATCAAGGTTGGTTGTGAAGCTCCTGGAATGCTCAACTATAATTTGGATATCATTTGTGCAGTTCAACTAAGATCGAGCGTGAAATGTATATCTCTGTTTGCACAAAAAAGGTGGAAAGGAGGGTGACTAACAAGTGATGAAACATGCGTCAAATGAAAAGAAGCATGTTCCTTTTCTGAATGGTGATCCTACAAGGACAGTAGCAATTTCTAAAGCAGTGGCATTGCTAGATATTAGTGTGGGCATTAGGATTAACTATGACAACAGTTAAATACGACATTACTTTGGGCACGGGAGAGTAGGCGGACCAGGACAGTTACATTTCTAACGAAAAGAACCAACTTATCTTAATGGGAAATTTTAGCAGGACATGTAAAGAAGTGTCATTGATTCATATTACTGGAGGCATTACATTGAAAACAACATTGGGTTAACGTGTCCTTACTTTTAACAGTGCGACTGCTACATTTTACCAGTGGCATTACATAAGAGTGGCTCGGGGCAATAAACATCAGAAAAGGATATCTGGGTTGGTCCCATTTTTGTTCGGTATAGCCACCTTATACTGTGTGAGGCTAGCAAATCTAGTGCTGGACTTACTCTGTTAACTTGTCCCCCAGTCCCCACTTTCTTTCCTTTTTCAACCAATAGATCGGGTTTATATTGAGTTTGTACTGCGTTTCCCTTTATTTTCCTATTAGACCTAGAGACCAGTTGGATAGCCAGTCTCAGCTACTTTTCGCCCCCATTATTTCCTCTTTCGACCAAGTCCTAGATTCAGGTAACAAATCCTCCCTCACCCCCTTTCTTCCTTGTTTGCATGAACTAGTTTTACCTCTTAAATGTAAAAAAAATTAGGTGGTTTTCGAACAGCCGACCGATCCTATCTACGAAGGGGCCTGAGAAATAGTAAAAGATACAAATGCAGTGACGTCAGGAGCTCGGGAAGTAGAGCAAGGCCGGTTTTGAAGGAAGTTATACCTGATGGTCGCCAGGATGTCGCTAGCGGGAGGCCGGATCTGCCGACACTACGGCAGCAAGGAAGAAGGGGTCGGAGGCCCTCCCTCGCCAGCGGTGCTTGGGAGAGAACGGCAAGGCAGGCTGATCGGGACGCGCCCAGCAGTGGGTAAGAGACGTCGCCGAGGACGACCGCGTGAACGTTGCACCTTCTCACCTTCCCCGACGGAGAGGATCCGGCTGGATCTGTGACCAGCGGTGAGCAGAGAGAGAGAGAGTGTGTGTGTGTGGCCACCGCTGTCGTGTTTAGATCTGGAGAGGCCGAGACAGTGTGAAGAGAGCAACACTAGCATGCAAGCGCGGAGGCTCCTGCCTGTATAGTGGAGCAGCACTAGCTTTCTTTTGTCTACCGGAGCCGGCTTGACCTCGTCAATGACTGTCGAGAAGTATTCATGCACGTGGCCCAGAGGCGCAGTTGTCGTCATTTTGATCTGAAGCGTCGGATTATAACATATAACACGAAAAAATGCCACATGACAAGAAATATAACCTCACTGCCCAAAGGAGACAACATGAATCCCGACAGATAAACTAGACGAGGAACAAAGCTCAAATTAAAGATAAACTCGTAGAAAAGGGGTCCGTCGATAGATGTCCTAATTACCATAGCCGGCTTGACCTAGATGGCAGCCGAGTAGTCACTGTTCGTGCATGTGCCCCCAATGACTAGCCCAACTCAGTTGTCGCAGTTTAACCATTGCAGTGATCCGAAGCACATGACACCTAATTTTGCGAGATGACAAGAAACCTTTTTTTAGATTTCTCACCACAACTACAGCCATGTACAACACAGCCTGCACGATATGTAGACGATAGCCAATCCAGGCGTGTCTGCTGGAGTCTGGTCACATGCATGGACGAACTGATCTTCCGTGTCTTGCAGGGATCGTCTAGGCACCAACGTAGTACAACACTTCTCTAGTACTATCGCTCGTCTCCCTCTTCTATTAAGTCACCCGACTTGCGGGGCCGGGGAGTGTGCCTATGGTCGGTTCTCAATTGCCGTCCCACATGTGTGTGCGAACACAATATGACGTGCGTTCCATTCGGAGAGCAGCGTGCCAGACCGACCGACCGTCTGGGGTGCGACGCGGACGCGACGGGCGTGCTGTATACTCCGTACATGTGTACCGCCGTTTTCTAGATGCTTTGCTCCATGGCGCGGGCGCAATCCATGGATACAAAATTAGTATACTGTATACTATTTAAAAGTCGAGGGCGGGGCTTTTCCTGCGCGGTAGGCGGCGGGGCAGTTCCGCCTAGTCGGTTCGACAGAGACGCGAGAAGACGAGGGAGTAGGCTACTGCAAACGTAGGGTTGTGTGATTTGATAGCGAGTTACTGCTGGACAGGTGGGGCCCCGTGATTTGACTTGCCATTATCATTTTAACTGCGGCGCTACGACCGGCGTGAGTCTCCCGATTCCTGACCACCTCCATACAGGTGCCTCTCCCAATGCTCCACCATGTAGACTAGCCACAATGGAGAGTAAGGGGGTGTTTGTTTCCAGGGACTTTTTTGTGTAGGGACTAGAAAAGGTCCCTCTTAGAGACTTTTTTACCAAACGGGAGGGACTTTTTAGGGACTAAACTAGGCATTTGGGACTAAATGAAGAAGACTCTCAAGGAGAGTCTTTTTTGGGACTTTTTGAGACTTTTCCAACAATGCCCCTCCATGCATTCATTGGCCTGCCACCCCATGGTGTTGTTTGATTGTTATTTTTCTATATACTAGGGGCAACATGATCATTTAATAACCTCTAGGAAGGGACTAGGGACTTTTTAGTCTCTGGAAACAAACAGGGAGTGACT
Source organism: Triticum turgidum subsp. durum (assembly GCA_900231445.1). Taxonomy (NCBI): domain Eukaryota; kingdom Viridiplantae; phylum Streptophyta; class Magnoliopsida; order Poales; family Poaceae; genus Triticum; species Triticum turgidum. Next base: position 764,109,795 of record LT934116.1, read on the forward strand.
TTTTAGGGACTATGGACTTTTTAGTTGGGACTAGAAAAAGTCCTAGGACTTATGAACCAAACAGGGCCTAACATACACTAGTAACATACACATTTTCCTAGACTATGTTACTACCTCAATAGTGGGTAGTAGTAACATAAGTGTGGTAACATGCAAAGCTTTATTTATTAGGTTATAGACTCATATTGCATTGGGACATGTGATGTTACAGTAACTAGCTAAGTTACTAGTACTACATCTCTCCTCATTAACTCATTCCCACATAAGCAAATTTGCTGAGTTGGACTCGATGTTACTACCGAAGTTACTCCCACTGTGGCTAGTCGTAGTAGAGGCTGGCTCTTGCATGAGAGCCAACTTCTCCACTTTTTCCTTGCCTCTCTTTCCTCCACATATGCAAAAATGCCATGTAAAGCGCACTATTGTACTTACTTGCTCCTACAGGTGCTTAAGCTTGCCACATAGGCATAAAGTCTGATGTGGCAAGTTAATCAAGAAGAGAGAGACTAGTTTGGTGACCCAAGGAAGAAACGGTGCTAAGCGCGTGTACCTAGGTGAAAAGACAATTTTGAGTGTATAGCTAATTAAATGAAGCAAACTTAGCAACACCATTTCATTGGAAGAGGTCACTCCTTGGCAAATGCAATAAATACTAGTACTCCCTGTGTCCCATAATATAAGAACTTTTTGGCACTACACTAGTGTAAAAAACGTTCTTATATTATGGGACGGAGGGAGTACGAAGAAAGAGATAGAGAGTTGTAAAAAAATGAAACTTATAGCCAACCTTATAGCCAACCTTGTTGTAGTATGAGTGACTAAGTGATGACTATGTATGACATGCCAACATCAGATAGCCTAACGCACCGTGTTAAATCTCCATGGGCGCGACCGCGCAAGCGACGCGACGGTCGTGGTAGGCGCGACCATGATACGGGCTCCTGGCAGCCCTTGGATCTAAGATCAAACGGTCGCATGCTAAGTTGCTGAAAATTTGCAGAATAACCCTCCAGGATAGGATATTCACCCATAGGTCTAGAATCACGCCATGCAACCGTTCGATCTCAGATCCAAGGGATCTCAGAAGCCCGTATCATGGGAGAATGGAAAGCCACTACTCTGCCGTTCGCACGCTAGCAGTTCGCTCCTACTCGTCCCCGCACGTCCTTTAATACTACGACGGTTCGCTCCTAGTCGTCCTGTCCATTCACATTACGGCAGTTCCACTAACCTAACCCTCCTCCCAAATCCATGGTGTCCCAAATCTCCCCGATCGGCGGTGAGTACAAGGTCAGAACCATCACCGGCGATGACTTCGACGTCATCTACACCCGTTCTTCCGCGACGGTGAAAGGACGCCTTTCTCGCTTCAGACGCATGTTCGAAGACTCAGATGATGAGTGGGTCGCTGGGCTAGATGTTGAGTACACCACAGTCCTAGGACGAGAGAAGGATCTAAAGGACGAAGAGAGGAAGAAGCCCGCCATGATCCAAGTCTGCGTGCATGACTTATGCTTGGTCTACCACATATGCCATGCCGACGTTGAGTGCCAGGATTTTAAGGACTTCCTCGAGAGCAACCTAGTCAAATTCGTTACTGTAGACTTTGGTAATGACAAAGAAGTCCTGCGTCGGATAGGCCTTGTTGTAGGCAACACCTTCGACCTCCAAAAGAATGGCTGGTGTCCTCTCGTCAGCCTTCAATGTTGACCCTGGCAGGAGCCATGGTTCATCCTTCGTACGGTAAACTAGAGAAACCTCCATACACGTTTCATCGTCATGCATGGCAGTGGAATGTACTAGATATAGACCACATCCACTACGCTGCAATGGATGGCTACCTTTGTTTCAATATCTACAAGGGTTGGATGAAGAGCAACAGCCAAGTTGGCGGTTCAAGCAAAGACGTATCGGCCAAGAGGAAGAGGGACAAGGACGAAGTCGAGGACGTGGATGAGGACTTCGAGTAAGGTGGCAATGTCGTTGCTCATGGTGGTTCTAATGCAGTGTCTACCGGGATAGTTGCAAAGTTTAATTTCAGGTGTGCTTAATTTAATTTGAGGGGTGTGTTGTGCTGAGCCCCTAGCAGAACTATGTTATGTTTCTTCTTGTTACTTTAACTCTTCAGTACGTACATACTAGTATTTCTTACATTTCATCTTTTAGTTGGTATAGTACTACCACTCGTTTCTTCACATTATATACGTACAATATATATGGCCAACATCATATAGCCAGCAGTTTAGTTGTCAAAGAATTTCAGGGTGCTTAGTTTTGTCAAAGAATTCCAGGGTGCTTAGTTTTATTTGAGGGGTGGGTTGTGCTGGACACCATTATTGTGACTAGCCTTTTTAATAGTACTATATGCATAATTTGGCGACGAGCGCTCTCTATATGTAACACCTTTTTTAATTTCAAGTTTTGCTCCATGGCGCAATCCATCAATACTACTGCTATACAAAAGTATACATTTTTTAAGGGCTAGAGGGAGGGGCAGTCTAGCTTGGTCTGTTTCACGAGAGGCGAGGGCCTTTGTGATTTGACGGCTCATTACTGCTGGAAGGCGGGGCCTTGTGATTTGACTGCTTGTATAAATGCCCCGACGACCTGATCGAGGAGGAGCAAAGAACCGTGCGGTATACTCAAGTTTTCCACTGGAGTAGTACTGCGACGGAGGAGCACGAAACACGGCAGCCCAGTGCCATATGGCGATAAAAATGATCTAATTTGCTAGTCATCTCATTGTTAGCATTGTTCTATTCATTCCCTCAAAAAAACCATTGTACTATTCATGCCTCGCAGAGAACGTGACACGTGCGGCGAAACACCCGAAGCAAAAGATGAAACACAGCAGCAGAAGAAGAAGGTAGATTATCACCCCAAATGATCTAATTCACCGCGGAGTCGTAACTGCTTCTTCATCACCTCCACAACCTCCATCACCTTGCGCGTCTCCTCCGCCATCTTCATTCTGTCCATGACGCGGGATTTCTCGACGCGAGCCTTCATCATCTGTTCCACGGCCGCATTACGTACCTTGACAGCAGTCAGGTGCTCGATGCGGAGCTTCGCCAACTCCTCCTTCTGTTCCATGACGAGGGCCTGCAGCATCTTCATCGAGGAACTACCATTCTCATGCAGCTTCTTCCAGCCGGCGTTCTTCTCCTTCAACAGGTCGATCTCGTGGCAGAGCTTCGCCTTGTCCTCCTGAAGTCGCAGGATTTCGCCGGTCGCCTTTTTCTTCGAGGCAATGCTCTTCTTCAGCAGCATCACCAAGCCGGCGGTCAACTCCCCCTGCTGATTGAGCTCAGCGGGCATGTCGTCGAGGCTCTCCTTCAGCAACTCCATCAAGCCTTGGATGTACTCGTTCTGCTTATTGAGGTGCTTATTGAGCTAATCGGGCATGCCTTCGAGGGATAACGACTCCAGCTCCGCTGGCTCGCCATGTTCGCCTCCGTGGCTAGGGCGCTCCTGGGAACCATCGCCTGCCCGTGAGAGATCTTTCGAGGTCTCTGCGTGGCGGCGAGCCCTCTCTTTTTTTTCCGCAGCCTTGGTTGCCGCTCCCTTGTTATGAGTAGTTCTCGACCTAGAGCTCTGCTCACCGGCCATGACAACGACGGACAAATAAGAAGCACTTATGAGGAGGAAAGGTAGAGTAATTTTCGGTTAGGTAGTTCCTCTTTTTATAACCTAAGTACTAGCACTAGTACTAATACCTGCATAGTGGGAACACGTTCAGGTTTGGTACGTACTAGTAGGTGTGAGCAGTCTTTCGAATGTGATGGGAACAAGGTAAAGATTAATTGATGGTTTTGGTTTCGAGGCCCGAAATGGCTCCCGATGAGTTTAGCGGAACATAAATTTCAAGTACTACACTGCTCAAATGCGTAAATATTATGTTACTGTCAAAAATAGGCACAAATACGAAGGAGACCAATGGAAGTACTACTTAGCAACCCACGATTTAACTACTCGCATGCGCGCAGTGGTGTAATAATGTCTTTCTTCCGCCCTCACGTCCACTCAATTTGCATGCGCTGTATTAATTGACCATCAATGAAGTGAACAACTTTACACGCGTCAAATTATCACATGGGGTGGATCTTGGTACAAAATTGCGTTCGCCCATGTACCCGCGTGTGCATGCGAGGGAATGAGTGCGTGCGTGGCGTGCGTGCACATCTTCGCTTCGTGCATGTACCGCCAGTATGGCTCAGGGAGGACGAGTACATTCTTCTGGAACCAGCAGCACGTCATATGATCAATCCACGCAAGGAGGTCACGACAACGCCTCCACATGTGCCATGTGGCTTCATGAACTGTAAGAGAGACACTGTGAAGCGTGCCATTGGTATTCTAATTTACGTGTTTTGCACATACTCAAAGTACTAGTAAGGTACACGTGCATTGCACGCATCAGATTTTGCAACCAAATTATGAATAAATACCACACTATAGCATGTAAGCTCTGAGTCATATATGCCTGATGTAGCCCTTCGTTTAATTCTTATAGTTCATCTCATTCAAAATCAATTAGAGGGTGCTTGGATACGTTTTAGTCCCATGACTCAAAGTAGTGAGACTAAAACATGCTTGCCTCATCCATGCTTGGATCCAAATACTAAGGAGACTAAAATCAAGTTAATGAGCATTTATTATCCTCCAAACCCTCCAATCTAGAACTCGCCCGTGTTAAAGGAGAGGAGTTAAATGAGGAGAGAGAGGACAAATCCACATTTTAGTAGGGGTACCCCTGACTAAAAATTTTTAGTCTCAAGACTAGTTTTAGCCCCTCTTTAGTCAGGGGTGCTTGGAACTTTAGTCTCTTAAAGAGACTATTTTTAGTCAAACTAAAATAAGTCCCTTGGATCCAAGCACCTCTTAGTTTTTGTAAAAAAGCTAAGAACGCGGGAATAGGAAAAACATGGGATTACAGTGTAATGTCATCTTGAATCCTACAAGATTGTACGAGTGTTTGATTGTGCATGGAAAAAACGCAGACTTCTTTCAAAGAGGTTTGAGTGGATGGGATTTTTCCTATGAAATCTAGTGCAAATGAATCATATGGAAAAATTCCTATGGTTTACAATCCTACGAATCAAACAACCAAGATAGGAAAAATTCCTAATGATTAGAATCCTCCAAAATTCCTTTGAGAATCCTTTGAATCAAAGAAGCCCTTAATCTATTTTATGATTCATGGAATTGTGCGTTGTAAAGCATAAAGTAAAAACAAATAATGGCAATTCAACTAGAAAAAAGTTTGGGCAGTTATGATACGGAAGATTCTAGAACAAAAGAGAACCACTGTTGTTTTGAGGTTTGTGCATTATGCTTAAGTTCAACCATGGAGTCTGCTAGATTGTACATGTGGCAAAATCCGGTGGGGGGCTAGAAGATGGTGCGAGGGGCCGAGTGGAGGGAGACTATGAAGGAATGCACAAGTACGAGATCGATATTTAGAGAGAGGGGGCGAACACGTGCGTTGTTGCACGCAGTGGCGGAGCCATCAAAAATAAATGATCTAGGGGGCCAAGCATTGCTAATCCTTTATGAGGAGGGTGAATTCATGAAATTAAACCTTTTTAGCAGCAATTGTCTAATGATCACATTCATATTAGCCTCGATATATAGTGATGTTAGGGGGGGCAGGGCCCTTACTGCCCCCTGTCTTCGCCATTGTGGACGCGTGTGAGAGATGAAGCGAAAGGCATGGATGATGAGAGGGGGACGTTGGATATATAATTAGTGTGGGTGTATTAGCTATATATGTTAATCCTATATAGAGAGGTATAGATTGATCGATGTGGACGTGGGAAAGAGGGTGAGACCTCACTGGATATATCGATTGATCGGTTTGTGTGGAAAACTATGAAAGACCTAGCTATATACACACATACATAGAGGAACATCGATCGTTGTGCATGCACGCGTGAGAGATAAAGAATGCCCGATATGATGGAGAGGGGGATGTGTGTGGGTGTGTGCCTTCATGGGAGACCGACCTGAAGAAAAAGATTGCATGCATGCGATGGATAATGCCGACTGGTAGTGTGTGTGCATGCATGCACGAGAGAAAGTTAGTGGTACAATTATAAAGAGAAGACTACTGTGTGGGTGTAAAAGAATAGGTGAGGTCATAATGAATGTAAAGTTGAATTCAAATATTTGAATAAGAGATCCTGATGTTTGAAACCCATGCATGCATGAATATAACGGAGATCTGCGGTGTGGTTTGGAAACGAGCATGTTGTAATGTATACACATTGAACAAGGTCAGACTGGTTTGAATTTGAGATACCGATGGCAGACATCATTTGGCCACGTCGCATCCGTGCATGGACACACTATTCTAATTGGAGATGATGGGCGGCTTTCGCATCACATATCTATATGTATACCCCTATATATATATATATTATATTTTATATTTTTTTATATTGTGTGCGGGTAACTTTAACTTTGAAAGATGGTCGTTGGATGAGGCGAATCCGATGGTCCAAAGATGGCAAATTTGAGCACTATTGGCCGTTGGATATCATCTAGATTCCACCAGATTTCGCCACATGTATAATCTAGAAGACTCCATGGTTGAACTTAAGCATAATGCACAAACATCAAAACACAAGCACTTCTTATTTGTTCTAGAATCTTCCATATCAGAATTGCCCAAATGTTTTTCTACATGATTCGCCATTATTTGTTTTTACTTTATGTCTTACAACGCACAATTCCATGAATCTTAAAATAGATTAGATTTCTTATAAAAACTAGATGATTTTGAATAAAATGAACTATAAGAATTAAACGAACATCTACATCATGCATATATGACTCAAAGCTTGCATGCTATAATGTGGTATTTATTCATAATTTGGTTGCCAAATCTCATGCGTGCAATGCACGTGTACCTTACTCTAGTCTAAATGGTGTTTGTGTGTGTGTTGTGCGTGTTGAGGTGCAAATTGTATTTTTTTTGGTACACATTAAGCTTGTTCTTCCGAAATTTCAAGCCGCGCCTTGTTATGCCGAAAATTCAAGCTAGCGTCTCTGTCTATCGTGCTGCGAAACTCCCGCCTCTTCAACCCGCGCCTTGTTAGCCCGAAATATTTAAGATATATCTTTGTCTCGTTGTGCTCCGGCAACTCCCTCCATCTCAACCCGCGCCTTTCTATTCTGAAATTACAACATGCGCGAAAACTACCACCTCCTGTAAAATCCCGACACGCGAAATGCCGTGGTACCCCTGAACCGAAAGAACCGCCTCAAATTGGTGGGGGTACTTTCGTAACTTACCCCACATTTCGGACAAGCGCGTCTCTAAGACATGGTTCCCCACTGCCATCCCATCCGCCCACCCATTCGTACACTGAGGCCACGAAAACCCGCGACGAAACCCCACACCCTGCTCCGTCCGCCACCCAACCGGAGCCTCTTCCTCGACGACATCGTCCATAGCAACACCTCGACGTCCCTCATCCACCGTACCGGATGAGGATCCGTCGTTGATCTCATCATCCCGCCGGTTCAGCCATCCCGTCCTTCACCTCGAAGGAGCTGCCCCGATGTTCCCCTCGTCTTTCGCACCACCTCCATTCCCACACCGCCGTCTTCACCTGCACCACCGGAAGAGCATCATCATCACCGTTTCCTCGGATGAAGATGCGGCCTAATCGGCGCCACCAAAGAGGTTGTACACTAATCACCGCATTTTCTTCTTGATTCGGTCTCACGGTGCTACCGGCGCTCGGTCCCGAACCGACACGGCGCAGCTCCATCCACGGCGGCGTCGCCGGCCACTTCCTCCATGACGTCGCTCCCTTGGCGGCGACGTCCACATCAGTAGGAGCTGCTGCTGCTTTAGCTCTCGCTCGCGCTGCTGCTCTGCTCTTGCTCTCGGTCCCCTGCCTGGTCTGCTCTTGCTATTGCTCTTGCTATTGCTCTTGCTCGCGCTGCTGCCCTCGCTCTTGCTCGTGCTTGCGATGCTGCTGCGATTTGGCTACACTTCAGTCGACTGAATCGACTTTTGGGTCAGTCGGTTTTCAAGGGATGGGCTCGCCGGGGTGAAGGAAGAACCAGCCGCAGCGGGGAGGGGGGCTCGCCGGAGAGGTACCCCACTATCTATCTTAGGGTTCAGGATGGGGGTGGTGGTCGCCGGCGGTGGCGGGGCGTTGGCGGGGCGGTAGCGTGGGGATCGCCAGAGAAAAAGCTCGACATGGGGAGGCCTAGAGGGATGGCTGGGGCGGCAGCGGACCGGCGGTGGGGAGTGTTTTTGGGGCGGGCGGGGCGGCGCACCGCCGACCGCGGGCGGCGGGGGGCTGCTGTTTGGCCGGTGGTTGCTGGCGGCTCAGGGGGTGGAGGTTGAAGATGAACCGCAGACCCTTGATTTCGTATCCAACGGCTGCAAAATCGACTGACCAGAGATGAAAAAGTCAGTCGACCGACGTGTAGCCTCACCTTGCTAGTGCGTTCAGTTTCGACAGCAAAATTCAGTTTCGACAGCAAAATTCAGTTTCGACAGTTAAGTTCAGTTTCGACAGTTAAGTTCAGAGATGAGCGGCTGATGTATTTTACATCTAGCACTTTGTGGTTATGTATTTTACGTCATGTATTGGAGATGCTATTAGAATTCCACTCAGGTTAACGTTGTTCGTTGTCTCTTTTGTCCTTCTTCAGCCTCGGCGTCATACAACTCACTGGAACTGCTCTAACGACGAAACCCTCCATCACAGTGGAGCAGTACCTCGGGCTCCATCTCCAGACGCCTAAGATCTTCTTCCCCTCCTCCGACAACAAAGTCAGTCGGAGCATCCTCACCGGCCAACCCAATTACGCTGAGATCGACATGGCTTCGCCAAAGAGGTTGTACACTTGTTGCATCTCTTTTTTACTCTACATGTTATATATATTGTCCATTGAGCACTCGTAGTAATGGGAAATACGATTATTTTATCCTACTATATGACGAGCAGTGAGGTACCAGGCAACTTAGCTATCCGTGATGGACTCTCTTGAACGCCATCATTATTTATCTCTGCATGTTTCAGCTGTGCATTTGTCGATGGGCCTGGGAGTTGATCTAGTATGGCAGTGGCCTGGGTCCAAAGTAACTAGAAAAAAAAATTAGTGTAGGATTTTCCTTGCTCAAGCCTGCCTACTAGAATCGCTAGTGCTTGAAAGGAAAAGTGAATGAAAAACATAGGAATTGGAAAGTTTCCTATGGTACTACTTTTCATGAATTTGGTGCAAAGGAATGGAGCAAAGGAAAACTGTAGGATTTGTTCCTTCAGTGTCTCCTTGAAAGAAAAACCGTAGGAATTCTAATTTCCACTTCTCCTTTTCATATTCCTATTCATCAAGCACAAGACTAAGAGATAGTAGCATAATAGCATTATAACCGTACATTTTCTTGTGGTTTGACTTAATCTCACCATGCTTTTTTGCATCATGTGATCTTCCAATTGTTGTGAATCAAACACCCATGTCGGACGTGCGGTCTCTATAGTGATCCAGCAAGCTCCTGCGTGGTGGCATGGAAGTCTTCCTGAAGACTCCACCACCCGCGCCAGCCCAGCAACCAGCCAACATGGCACTACAATGCCTCGTCAGCTTGGACGCGCATCAAGGCCAGGCGAGGCGGCGACAGCTGGGACGAGCTTCCTTGCCGTCCCCGATAAAGCAAGAGGATGCATAAGCGGCGCATTGAATGTGTTTGTCCTGTGATGTCAGGCGATAAGCTTGTACACTGTAGATACCTTCCACCTCCTGTGTGCCACTGTGGCGACTCCTTTGACATATAAAAGGAGGCCCGAGGCGTACTGTGGAAGGGGGGATCGGACTCCGGATCCTCAAAGGGATTGGGCTTTTTGGTGCTCCTCACGCCCCATGGCTAGTTCAAGAACACAGATAAACAAACCACCAAAGCAGGAGTAGGGTTTTACGCATCCTCGCGGCCCGAACCTGGATAAAGAAACCGTGTGCTATCTGTTTCATCCGCTCTTCTCACGACCCCGCGCCCCGCGACCGTATTAGGGATTCTTGTGATCCCATAGGTGTCGTTCCACACTAACATCTTTGGCGCGCCAGGTAGGGGGCGCAGTTGTGAGAATCCGGCCTAGCAGTTGACCAGGCTGTTCTTCATCGCCATGGCTCCTAAGAAGAAGACGGCCAAAAGAACGACGCCAGTGCGGCAATAGAAAAGCTAAGTCATGCGAAACTTTAGATATTTCCTTTTTATATAAGGTTATTCCCCTTGGAGATCTTGTTCTTTGTATGGAAAACCTGGACGCAAAGGGTCTCTCCCGCAATTGGCAACGCCCTTGTTCTGTTTCGAGTCCGCTCAACAGCTCAAGCGGCTGCGTCGAGAGTGGCAGGGTAGCCTTCCGCAATTGCCAATGCTCTCGATTCTGACTCGAGTCAAGCTCAACAGCTCGAGCGGCCGTGTTAAGGGCGGTAAGGTGGTTCGCCCGGCAGCAAGAACACCCAGCAGGCCATTGGGGATCCATCCCCAAGACACCGCCCTGGGTTTACGCGCCGGCAAGCCTACCCGATAAACGTAGGGTGGACGTACAAAGAGAGGTTGAATAGGAAGACAACATGCACTATTTATTTGAGATTTCTGCATAGACCTGTATGCCAAGGAACCTTCTCAGGGTTAGTTGCGCTCCATGTTGCCCTGAGTCCGCTCGGCAACTTGTGCGGTTGCGCTAGAGCCAAGAAGGTAAACCTTTCCGGGAGGCGACGTTCCCGAATAGCCACTAAGGGCCCATTCCCTCAAGCGCTGCTGGCTGGATCGTACGCACCGGAAAGCATTCCAGCAGGCATAGGGAATATGTAGCAGAAGTCAAAATTTACAAGTGAGTTAAGTGCACTTCAGATGCTAATCACTTGTCATGTTTAAACACAGTTATGGCCCGGGGGCTGGCAACGCCCTTAGGACCAATCTTCTTGGTGTCAAGAACGACGAAGTTCTTCGCCATAAGCCTTTCCGGCAACGATCTTGCCGGGAGCCGGTGTCAAGCACAACAAAGTTCTTCCCATAAGCCTTCCCGATGACGATCTTGTCGGGGGCCGGTGTCAAGGACGACGAAGTTCTTCACCATAAACCTTCCCAGCGGTGTCGAGAACTCCGGAGTTCTCCACTGAATTCGGGCATCGAGAACGTCAAAGTTCTCTGCTGAAGATAAAAGCCTTCCCGGCAACAAGCTTGTCGGAAGCCGGCATCAAGAAAGTCAAAGTTCTCTGCTGAAGATAAAAGCCTTCCCGGCAACAATCTTGTCGGAAGCTAGCATCGAGAACGTCAAAGTTCTCTGCTGAAGATAAAAGCCTTCCTGGCGACGAGCTTGCCGGAAGCCGGCATCGAGAATGTCAAAGTTCTCTGCTAAACATGAAAGCCTTCCCGGCAACAAGCTTGCCGGAAGCCGGCATCGAGAATGTGAAAGTTCTCTGCTAAAGATAAAAGCCTTCCCGGCAACAAGCTTGCCGGAAGCCAGCATCGAGAACGCCAAAGTTCTCTGCTGAAGATAAAAGCCTTCCTGATGATGAGCTTGCCGGAAGCCGGCATCGAGAACGTCAAAGTTCTCTGTTGAAGATAAAAGCCTTCCTGGCAACAAGCTTGCCGGAAGCCGGCGTCGAGAACGTCAAAAGTCTCCACGAGAAACATAAGACTTCCCGGCAACAGCCTTGCCGGGAGCAAGAAAGGAAAAAAACCACACTCTGGCATCGAGATCTATAGAGTTCTCTGCCAGAAAATTTCCATGGAAGTAGGCTCGGGGGCTGGCAGCTCCTTTGAGTGCAACAACAACTGTGACCCATGCCAAGCTTGGTCCCATCTCCAGCGTCGAATTCATGAAGTTCTCCGCTGCAGCCAGGCCCGGGGGCTACTGTCGGTGTAGTGAAAACCAGGGCTACACTAACCGCCGGGCATGGGCCATGACTGTATGCAATTACACTAAAGAGGATCCATCTTCGCCGACAAGCGCTACATCGGCAAGCAAGACTCAAGCCACCTTCCCGGCAAGGAGCATCCTGCCCTGCCAGGGAGGACAGATACAAGGCAAAAAGAAGCAGCCAAGCCTGAGAACCAGAAGACAAGACGACCGCAAGGCTCCTTGCTGAGGATGCCCACGAGGCCCCGGCAAGGCCCCTTGCCGAAGACGGGCGCAAAGCCCCGGCAAGCCTCTTGCCGAGGGCACTCACAAGGCCCCGGCAAGACCCTTGCTAGGAAGATACGCAAGACCGCGACAAGACCTTGCTGAGGACATCGGTGGGGCCGTAGCCAGGCCCACACCTACCAAGACTCCACTGCCGTCGCCATGCAGCTGCCAGCTCGACCAGTTGAGAAGGCGCCCGCGTGGCGACGTGCGGTCTCTACAGTGATCCAGCAAGCTCCTGCGTGGTGGCATGTAAGTCTTCCTGAAGACTCCACCACTCGCGCCAGCCCAGCAACCAGCCAACGTGGCGCTACAACGCCTCATTAGCTCGGACGCGCGTCAAGGCCAGGCGAGGCGGCGACAGCTGGGACGAGCTTCCTTGCCGTCCCCGATAAAGCAAGAGGACGCATAAGCGGCGCATTGAATGCGTTTGTCCTGTGATGTCAGGCGATAAGCTTGTACATTGTAGATACCTTCCACCTCCTGTGTGCCACTGTGGCGACCCCTTTGACATATAAAAGGAGGCCCGACGCGTACTGTGGAAGGGGGGATCGGACTCCGGATCCTCAAAGGGATTGGGCTTTTTGGAGCTCCTCACACCCCATGGCTAGTTCAAGAACACAGATAAACAAACCACCAAAGCAGGAGTAGGGTTTTACGCATCCTCGCGGCCCGAACCTGGATAAATAAACCGTGTGCTATCTGTTTGATCCGCTCTTCTCACGACCCCGCGCCCCGCGACCGTAGTAGGGATTCTTGTGATCCCATAGGTGTAGTTCCACACCGAAAACCCAGATTGGCAGAAATCCTGTGTTTTTAAATTCTCTGTTTTGCACGTGCATTCCTATCCTATTCCTGTCTATTTCCTATCCCTGCATGGTTAGAATCCTCAAATTCAAACAAGCCCTTACTCAATTACTTCTGTTACAGATATGTGTCAAAGAAAACCTTGTGTGGTTTGTCCTGCTCCTGCGGCGCTGTGTTCCACCCCAGCTCAGCTTCTCCAACGACAGAAGGGTTCACCACAGCAGGGATCCACTCTCCAGACTGTCTTTTGCCGCCTCAGATCTTCTTCCCCGCCGCCGGCAGCCACGACAACAGCATTACCATCATCAACTGAGCAGATGACCTTGAGGACTACACGAGTCCACAAGAGAGGTCGCACTCTTCCGTGTCTGCTTACGTTATGCGTCGCTTAATATGATGACATGCTACATTATCGTCATGTTCACCTATTAGACTTCAAGTCAGGTCCAAACTAATACTGAAACTTGAGTTTTTAAATGGTTTTGGGGTACATATTGGGGCAGCAATCAGTACTATCTGTCTACTATCTGGTTAATCTCCGGTTTCTACTATGAGTTTCATGTTGGGTGCAAACAAACATTAAAGGAGCCATTATCTGTATTTTTTAACTAAATCTATTATCTGCCTACTATCATTGGTTTTGGGTCTATCCACAGTTTGCTACCATCACTCTGGATTTGTGCATGCACTCCTTACATAATCTCACTATGTTCTATTCCTATGCATGCCAGTTATTGTACACAATGGAACTGATCATGTAGAGCAAAAGAGACGAGCCTTGCGTGGCAATAAAATTTCATGCAGACGTTGTTCCATGGTGGGCGCAAAGGCAGCGCCCCCCCCCCCTCCACCCATTTTGGATCGTAATCAAGAGGAAGATAACTATTCTGAGGGGGATTCAGAAGGAGAAGACCACTCCTATTTACCCCATGAGGTCTTCGCTCTAACTTGGCATGCTGATGTTGGTAATATCATGCATATGGTGCCTTGCATTGCTTACTGTATACATTAAAGATGTCATCTGCTTAGTTTAGACATGCTTTGTGTCAATGCCATCTGTTTAGTTTCTTTATCGTATATGTGAATCATGCAATGCCATCTTGTCTAGCCAGGCATCATATATGCGAATTTTGCAATGCCACCCTGGTTAGCCAGTCATCTTATATGTGAATTATATCATGCCATCATTTTTTTATTACGTGTTATATTTGTCAACAATTTTAGTACATTCAATTACTCTTCCTGTGCATCAGCCATTCGGCACGGTCATGGAAAAATCTGGAGTGGAAACAAGGTCTTCAGAGCAGACAATGCTATCTAACGAAGCGCATGTCTTGCTGGTTACCGATAGCTCCTCAGAGGAGGATTGAGAGACAGATGACCAGTCATATCCCCCCCTCCGAGGTGCATGCCCTAACTTGGCAGGGTTATGTTGCTCATACCGTGCATATGGTATCTTGCATTGCTATGTCATTTGCTTAGTTTAGACATGCTTTGTGTGAATGCCACCTGTTTAGTGTCTAATTACCATATATGTGAATTATGCAATGTGATACGTCTCCGTCGTATCTATAATTTTTTATTGTTCCATGCAATATTCTACAACTTCCATATACTTTTGGCAACTTTTTATACTATTTTTAGGACTAACATATTGATCCAGTGCCTAGTGCCGGTTCCTGTCTGTTGCATGTTTTTTGTTTCGCAGAATATCCATATCGAACGGAGTCCAAACGGGATAAAAACGGACATAGCTTATTTTTGGACTATTTGGAAAATCTGGAAGAAAAATCAACGTGAACCAGTGTCCGAGGTGGGCACGAGGTAGGGGGCGCGCCCCTGACCCTCATGGCCCACCTGTAAGGCGGTTGATGCCCTCCTTCGGCCGCAAGAAAGCTAATTTTTGGTAAAAAATCAGGGTGAAGGTTTGAGTCCAATCGGAGTTACGGATCTCCGGATATAAAAGAAACGGTGAAAGGGCAGCAGAACAGACCGCAGAAACAGAGAGAAACGGAGAGATAGATCCAATCTCGGAGGGGCTCTCGCCCCTCCCACGCCATGGAGGCCAAGGACCAGAGGGGAAACCCTTCTCCCATCTAGGGAGGAGGTCAAGGAAGAAGAAGACGAAGGGGCCCCCTCTCCCCTTCTCTTCTGGTGGCGCTGGAACGCTGCCGTGGCCATCATCATCATCACCGCGATCTACACCAACACCTCCGCCATCTTCACCAACATCTCCATCACCTTCCCCCCTCTATCTACAGTGGTCCACTCTCCAGCAACCCGCTGTACCCTCTACTTGAACATGGTGCTTTATGCTTCATATTATTATCCAATGATGTGTTGCCATCCTATGATGTTTGAGTAGATTTTCATTGTCCTATTGGTGGTTGATGAATTGCTATGATTGATTTAATTTGCTTGTGGTTATGTTGATGTCCTTTGGTGCCCATCATATGAGCGCGCGTGTGGATCACACCTTAGGGTTAGTTGTATGTTGATAGGACTATGTATTTGAGGGCAAGAGTGACAGAAGCTTCAACCTAGCATAGAAATTGATGCATACGGGATTGAAGGGGGACCAATATATCTTAATGCTATGGTTGGGTTTTACCTTAATGCATGTTAGTAGTTGCGGATGCTTGCTAATAGTTCCAATCATAAGTGCATAGAATTCCAAGTAAGGGATGACATGCTAGCAGTGGCCTCTCCCACATAATACTTGCTATTGGTCTAGTAAAGTAGTCAAATGCTTAAGGGACAATTTCGCAACTCCTACCACCACTTTTCCACACTCGCTATATTTACCTTTTTGTGTCTTTACTCACAACGTCCCCTACCTTTTATTTACGTGCTCTTTACTTTCTTGCAAGCTTACCCAAAAACACCTACAAAGTACTTCTAGTTTCATACTTGTTCTAGGTAAAGCAAACATCAAGCGTGCGTAGAGTTGTATCGGTGGTCGATAGAACTTGAGGGAATATTTGTTCTACCTTTAGCTCCTCGTTGGGTTCGACACTCTTACTTATCGAAATAGGCTACAATTGATCCCCTATACTTGTGGGTTATCACAATGCCATCTTGTTGCAAGACATTATATATATGAATTATGCAATGTTATCTTGTTGCAAGGCATTATGTATGTGAATTATGCAATGCCATGCTGTTTAGGCAAGCGTCATATATGTGAATTATATCATGCCGTCGTTTTTTTGTATTTCTCATTGCTTTTGTCGACAATTATTGTATATTCAACTGCTCTTTCTGTGCATCAGCCATTTTAATTGGTGATGGAGAAATCTGGAGTGAAAACAAGGTCTTCAGAGCAGACAGTGCTACCTGCTGAAACACATATCTTGCTGGTTATAGATAGCTCTTCAGAGGAGGATTCAGAGGCAGATGATCAGTCCTATTATCCCCCTGAGGTGTATGCTCAAACTTGGCTAGGTTATATTACTCATATAATGCATATGTTGTATTGCAATGCTTAGTTTTTACATCATATACACAATATTAAATGCCATCTCCTTAGTTGGCATATCATATATGCGATTGCCCTCCGCTCACTTCCTTAGTATATAAATCATATATTTGAATTATGTCATGCCATGATGCTTACATAGACAGCCTGTATCTGAATTATGGCATGCCAACCCATTTTCTAAAGACATAATATAGTTATATCATCTCATCCTGTTTACATAGTCATCATATTTTAAATTATGTCATTCTATCCGTGAATTATATCATCCCATCATGTTTCCATCAACGGCATGTTTGTGATTTATGGCATGCCAACCACTTTAATAGACACATTGTATAGTTATATCATGTCATCATGTTTACATAGTCATCATATTTTGAAGTATGTCATTCTATCCTGCTTAGTTAGCCATCATACATGTGAAATTGTGTCATGCTATCCTGTTTAATTAGCCATCATATATGTGAAATTATGTCCTGCTATTCTGTTTGCTTAGACAACATAAATGTGAATCATTTCATGCCCTGTTTTCTTCCCTACTATCCATTGCACCTGTCTATCTTACAATGTTTGTACATTGAATTACTTTTCTTGTTTATCAGCCATTTCAATTGGAGGGAGTGATGGCAGTATCTGTGGGAGTAAAAACACGGTCTTCAGAAAAGATCGTGCTACCTGTCGATGCAGATAGAACCACGATTGTAATTGCCCAAGAACCAGCCCCACCACACATAACCCACACTCATGCAGATTGTACCCCTACCCAGTTGGACAGAGAACCAGCTACACCCCTTCTAACCCTAACCCCAGCAGATAGACACCCAGTTCCCGTTGACACAGCACCATCTCCACCATAGAGCACCCAAACACGAGCGGTTAGTAAGACAACTGTAGTGCCCAAATCACGAGGACCACCACTCCGAACCCGAAGTCAACGCTTAAAGCAGAAGAAGAATTGTTCTCAGGTCAGGTTCCGTAGCTATGGTTCATACTACTTTGCTCTTGCATCACTGTATTTACTGATACCAACCAATTTCAAATTTGAAGGATGCAACTGAAACTCCAATGGCGCAACAGGTATGTTTTAAACCTGTTTCTTCAACGTGTTTGGCTGTTTGCTATTGTAACTTGCTCTATGTTGATTTCAATTTCAATTGAATAAACAGTTATGTTCTCATGCCATGCACATTACAAGTGTTGTTATTGCTGTGTAGTTTCCCGCACTTATATTCTGTCTATGCTGCTTTGTCTTAAATAGATATGATTCGAACTGTATCTATCTTGATTTGGCAACATAAACTAGAATGATATAGACCATACAGTGACCATACTACATAGATATATGTTTGTTTCATGCTGTTATCCTGTCCACCTTACTACTGAACTGGTTTACAAAAATGAGTTTCATATACTACATTGTAAACCTGAGATGTGTTTGTTTGTTTCTCTTTTAGAACGCGGATAAAATATTGGAGAAGAGTACCCTGTTATACAATGGTGAAGGAAGTAATGCAGATAAGGTTCAAGATAGTGAGACATCCCTGTTGGTCTCCAAGAAAGCTGATAAAAACTATATTGAAGACACTGAGACAACCCCAAAGTCCTGTCTTGATGTAGTGTTCGAGTTACTGGCTACCATTGCTAGCACCAGCTCTTCGAACTCGTTGCCTGAATCAGTTCGGCTTCTTGAGTCTCAACTTCAAGTTGAAAGACATCGATCAGATGTTATGCGACGGGAAGCCAAAGGACTGAGGAAGTCCCTGCAGAATTCAGATGCATACTTTCTGGTGCAACAGCAAGCGCTGGGGGACTTAAGCACCAAACAAGAGAAAGCTAATAAGCTTGCTAAGCATCTTGCCAGCATTATGGGTACCCAGGATATTGTTTCTTGAGCTCTTCTGAAGTGGTTTCAGTTTTGGACTTGTTTTGCTGCGGCGTTTATATGCTGCTGTGTTCCCTATATTTGCACTGGTGGTGAACTTTGATGCCCAGTGGATGTAATATGTGTAATAGCCGTGATAGCCTAGTGTAAGTTGCTTGCTTATTTATTTCCTTGTTGTCTTGTTTATTTGTTTGCTTGTAGTCAGTGCAGTTCTTTTTCTACGGTTTGCTAGTGGCTGCAATAACCTATTTTTTAAAACTAGGCCACAATAAACGCCACAGTAGTGACATTGGGCCTACGGGCCATAGAAACAGTGGGCCTTCTACGGGCCGTATAAACAGTGGGCCTTCTATGGGCCGTAGAAACAGTGGGCCTTCTATGGGCCGTAGAAACAATGGGCCTTCTACGGGCCGTAGAAACAATGGGCCTTCTACGGGCCGTATCATCAATGGGCCTTATACGGGCCGTATGATAGATTGGCCAAACATGGGCCAAACAGACCGCATTCTGGCTGTAAACGGGCTAGAGTTGGAATCGTCCGTTCATGGGCCGACCATAACGGGCCATCGTTAATAGGCCGTATTTGATGATGCTATGAAAACGGCCCAACGTATTAACCGACCACAAAAGGGCCGACTGTAACCACGGGCTAAATTTGGCCACAAGCAGAAAATGACAGTAACGGGCCGTAAGTAAACGAATGCTGGAAATGAGCCCAAGAATAAATGGGCTCTGAGAAGGCCGAAAGATAACATAGGCTGGAAACGGCCCAACGGAATAATGGGCCGTTAATGGGTATAAAGTGATACACTATTCTATACGCGCCAGTTTCACCATGGGCCGTTAATGGGTGTAAAGTGATACACTGTTCATTACGGGCCAGTTTCACCACGGGCCGTTAATAGGCCAAGAGTTACATAGGGCCTCATATGGACCGAAAGACGTCATGGGCCATACATGGGCCAGAAGTGAAACGAGCTGGAATCATATTGGATGGCCCAGATGACGCTACTGGGCCTAATTCGAATAGGGCGTAACGGGCTTTGGGTTAGCGGGTTGTAAATGGGCTATATGCGAACAGGCCGTTAACAGGCTTTCCATGGGCCGGCCCGCCAACTTTTGACCAAGTCAAACGGGCTGGCCTTTTCACAGCAATGGGCCTCTGTTAGGCCGTGCCACGTGTCGACGTATCATAGGCGCCTTCTGTCCAATGAGTGGATGACATCTGTCCCAGCGATGAGCCAACACGTGTTTCCTCCAGCCAATGATGATTTTACACGTGGAAAATACCCATTGGTCGTGGCTGTTAACGGGTTATCGGGTCCAAAACCTGACCCGATAACTTAACGGTGTTCCGTTACGGTGGATGCCACGTGTCGGTCACCCTTGACGAAAGCACTTCTGTGACGCACGATTTATCGTCATGGAAGTGGACACTTCCGTGATGATAATTTTGGTAATGTCATGGAACACTTCTACGACAGCACAGGTATGACTATCTTGATTCTGTCATAATTTGTCATGGATGTACATGCATGACAAAAAAGGCGACCTACTATGACAAACACGTATCATCATGGAAGTGTATTTTTTTGTAGTGATTCTATCAGGCTAATGACATTTATTTACCTCCAGCTAATGACATTTGTTTACCTGCTGTTGTGGGATGGATCAAAGTAAATGTTCATGGGAGTTCTCATGGAGATACACATAGTCAAGACTTGGTTTATAGTTTTGTGGTGACGTTTCAGTTGTAGCTCATAAGTTTTTTTCCTTGCCGAAGTAGTGGAGGTCGGAGGTGGTATTCTATATATTGGAGCTTTAAATCAGTTGGTTCCACATGTAAATGACCATATAATCCTCTATTCTCATTGTGTTTGTTCTCCAAACTTTGAATGATAAAAGAAGGATGATTGATCTTACTTACCCATCTACTATTATAGTCATGTATCATTCTTAAGTATTGTTGTCAAATACAATAATTTATTCATTTTTATAACCTGTTAAGAGAGTCAATTTGCAAAGTAAAACACTATTTTTAGGCAATATTTTCCGCAGCAACGCGCGGGGAATCATCTAGTATTCATAATATTGAAGCCAAAAGATGCAGAGTTGATAATGATAGTGCAACTTATTTGTGGCACTGCCGTTTAGGTCATATCGGTGTAAAGTGCATGAAGAAACTCCATACTGATGGACTTTTGGAACCACTTGATTATGAATCACTTGGTACTTGCGAACCGTGCCTCATGGGCAAGATGACTAAAACGCCGTTCTCTGGTACTATGGAGAAAGCAACAGATTTGTTGGAAATCATACATACAGATGTATGTGGTCCGATGAATGTTGAAGCTCATGGCGGATATCGTTATTTTCTCACCTTCACAGATGATTTAAGCAGATATGGGTATATCTACTTAATGAAACATAAGTCTGAAACATTTGAAAAGTTCAAAGAATTTTAGAGTGAAGTTGAAAATCATCGTAACAAGAAAATAAAGTTTCTATGATCTGATCGTGGAGGAGAATATTTGAGTTATGAGTTTGGTCTTCATTTGAAACAATGTGGAATAGTTTTGCAACTCATGCCACCCGGAACACCACAGCGTAATGGTGTGTCCGAACGTCGTAATCGTACTCTACTAGATATGGTGCGATCTATGATGTCTCTTGCTGATTTACTGCTATCATTTTGGGTTTATGCTTTAGAGACGGCCGCATTCACGTTAAATAGGGCACCATCAAAATCCGTTGAGACGACACCTTATGAACTGTGGTTTGGCAAGAAACCAAAGTTGTCGTTTCTTAAAGTTTGGGGATGCGATGCTTATGTGAAAAATCTTCAACCTGATAAACTCGAACCCAAATCGGAGAAATGTGTCTTCATAGGATACCGAAAGGAGACTGTTGGGTACACCTTCTATCACAGATCCGAAGGCAAGACTTTTGTTGCTAAATTCGGAATCTTTCTGGAGAAGGAGTTTCTCTCGAAAGAAGTGAGTGGGAGGAAAGTAGAACTTGATGAGGTAATTGTACCTGCTCCCTTATTGGAAAGTACTTCATCACAAAAACCGGTTTCTGCGACACCTACACCAATTAGTGAGGAAGTTAATGATGATGATCATGAAACTTCAGATCAAGTTGTTACTGAACCTCGTAGGTCAACCAGAGTAAGATCCGCACCAGAGTGGTATGGTAATCCTGTTCTAGAGGTTATGTTACTAGACCATGACGAACCTACGAACTATGAAGAAGCGATGGTGAGCCCAGATTCCGTGAAATGGCTTGAGGCCATGAAATCTGAGATGGGATCCATGTATGAGAACAAAGTGTGGACTTTGGTTGACTTGCCCGATGATCGACAAGAAATTGAGAATAAATGGATCTTCAAGAAGAAGACTGACACTGACTATAATGTTACTGTCTATAAAGCTCGACTTGTTGCAAAAGGTTTTCGACAAGTTCAAGGGATTGACTACGATGAGACCTTCTCACCCGTAGAGATGCTTAAGTCTGTCCGAATCATGTTAGCAATTGCCGCATTTTATGATTATGAAATTTGGCAAATGGATGTCAAAACTGCATTCCTGAATGGATTTCTGGAAGAAGAGTTGTATATGATGCAACTGGAAGGTTTTGTCGATCCAAAGGGAGCTAACAAAGTGTGCAAGCTCCAGCAATCCATTTATTGACTGGTGCAAGCTTCACGGAGTTGGAATAAACGCTTTGATAGTGTTATCAATGCATTTGGTTTTGTACAGACTTTTGGAGAAGCCTGTATTTACAAGAAAGTGATTGCGAGCTCTGTAGCATTTCTGGTATTATATGTGGATGACATATTAATGATTGGAATGATATAGAATTTCTGGATAGCATAAAGGGATACTTGAATAAGAGTTTTTCAATGAAAGACCTCGGTGAAGCTGCTTATATATTGGGCATCAAGATCTATAGAGATAGATCAAAACGCTTAATTGGACTTTCACAAAGCACATACCTTGACAAAGTTTTGAAGAAGTTCAAAATGGATCAAGCAAAGAAAGGGTTCTTTCCTGTGTTGCAAGGTGTGAAGTTGAGTAAGACTCAATGCCCGACCACTGCAGAAGATAGAGAGAAAATGAAAGATGTTCCCTATGCTTCAGCCATAGGCTCTATCATGTATGCAATGCTGTGTACCAGACCTAATGTGTGCCTTGCTATAAGTCTAGCAGGGAGGTACCAAAGTAATCCAGGAGTGGATCACTGGACAGCGGTCAAGAACATCCTGAAATACCTGAAAAGGACTAAGGATATGTTTCTCATTTATGGAGGTGACAAAGAGCTCATCGTAAATGGTTACGTTGATGCAAGCTTTGACACTGATCCGGACGATTCTAAATTGCAAACCGGATACGTGTTTACATTGAACGGTGGAGCTGTCAGTTGGTGCAGTTCTAAACAAAGCATCATGGCGGGATCTACGTGTGAAGCGGAGTACATAGCTGCTTCGGAAGCAGCAAATGAAGGAGTCTGGATGAAGGATTTCATATCCGATCTAGGTGTCATACCTAGTGCATCGGGTCTAATGAAAATCTTTTGTGACAATACTGGTGCAATTGCCTTGGGGAAGGAATCTAGATTTCATAAGAGAACCAAGCACATCAAGAGACGCTTCAATTCCATCCGGGATTTAGTCTAGGTGGGAGACATAGAAATTTGCAAGATACATACAGATCTGAATGTTGCAGACCCATTAACTAAGCCTCTTCCACGAGCAAAACATGATCAGCACCAAGGCTCCATGGGTATTAGAATCATTATTGTGTAATCTAGATTATTGACTCTAGTGCAAGTGGGAGACTGAAGGAAATATGCCCTAGAGGCAATAATAAAGTTATTATTTATTTCCTTATATCATGATAAATGTTTATTATTCATGCTAGAATTGTATTAACCGGAAACATAATACATGTGTGAATACATAGACAAACAGAGTGTCACTAGTATGCCTCTACTTGACTAGCTCGTTGATCAAAGATGGTTAAGTTTCCTAGCCATTGACGTGAGTTGTCATTTGATTAATGGGATCACATCATTAGGAGAATGATGTGATTGAATTGACCCATTCCGGTAGCTTAGCACTCGATCGTTTAGTATGTTGATATTGCTTTCTTCATGACTTATACATGTTGCTATGACTATGAGATTATGCAAATCCCGTTTATCGGAGGAACACTTTATGTGCCACCAAACGTCACAACGTAACTTGGTGATTATAAAGGTGCTCTACAAGTGTCTCCGAAGGTACTTGTTGGGTTGGCGTATTTCCAGATTAGGATTTGTCACTCCGATTGTCGGAGAAGTATCTCTGGGCCCTCTCGTAATGCACATCACTTAAGCCTTGCAAGCATTGCAACTAATGAGTTAGTTGCGGGATGATGTATTACGGAACGAGTAAAGAGACTTGCCGGTAATGAGATTGAACTAGGTATTGAGATACCGACGATCGAATCTCGGGCAAGTAACATACCGATGACAAAGGGAACAACGTATGTTGTTATGTGGTTTGACCGATAAAGATCTTTGTAGAATATGTGGGAGCCAATATGAGCATCCAGGTTCTGCTATTGGTTATTGACCGGAGATGTGTCTCGGTCATGTCTACATAGTTCTCGAACCCGTAGGGTCCACACGCTTAAAGTTTCGATGACAGTTATATTATGAGTTTATATGTTTTGATGTACCGAAGGTTGTTTGGAGACCCGGATGTGATCACGGACATGACGAGGAGTCTCAAAATGGTCGAGACAAGAAGATTGATATATTGGAAGCCTATATTTGGATATCGGAAGTGTTCCGGGTGAAATCGGGATTTTACCGGAGTACCGGGAGGTTACCGGAACCCCCCGGGGGCTTAATGGGCCATAGTGCGCCTTGTGGAGAAGAGGAGAGGCAGCCAGGGCAGGGCCGCGCGCCCCTCCCCCCTAGTCCGCATAGGACAAGGAGAGGGGCCGCCCCCCCCCCCTTTCTTCCTCTCTCCCTCCTCTTTCTCCCTCCACTCCTAGTCCAACAAGGAAAAGGGAGGGAGTCCTACTCCCGGTAGGAGTAGGACTCCTCCTGGCGCGCCCCCTCAAGGCCGGCCGCACCTCCCCCCTTGCTCCTTTATATACGGGGGCAGGGGGCACCCTAGAGACACAACAATTGATTGTTTGATCTTTTAGCCGTGTGCGGTGCCCCCCTCCACCATAGTCCACCTCGATAATACTGTAGCGGTGCTTAGGCGAAGCCCTGCGTCGGTAGAACATCATCATCGTCACCATGCCGTCGTGCTGACGAAACTCTCCCTCAACACTCGGCTGGATCGGAGTTCGAGGGATGTCATCAGGCTGAATGTGTGCTGAACTCGGAGGTGCCGTACGTTCGATACTTGATCGGTCGGATCGTGGAGATGTACGACTACATCAACCGCGTTGTGCTAACGCTTCCGCTTTCGGTCTACGAGGGTACGTGGACAACACTCTCCCCTCTCGTTGCTATGCATCACCATGATCTTGCATGTGCGTAGGAATTTTTTTGAAATTACTACGTTCCCCAACACCTAGATCTTTCCTCACCACATGATGCTTGCCAAAGGAGAAAAATAAAAAGGAATGGAGAGAAATTTTTTGACTCTTTGCATAAAAGTAAATACTGAAAATTAAATGATAGGCCCTTCACAGAGGGAAGCAGAGGTTGCCATGCGCTTATTTGTTTGTATGCTCAACCCCTTAGTGCAAAAGAATGTCACGTTGTATTGCCCCTTATGATAGCAACCTTTATTATGCAGTCTGTCGCTTTTATTGCTTTGCCATCATAAGTTCGTACAACGCTCGATTTTCTCTTACACTAAATGATCTAACACTTTCAGAAGCCATTTGTATTGCCTTATTGCACCGATGACAACTTACTTGAAGGATCTTGCTCAATCCTTAGGTAGGTATGGTGGACTCTTGAAAAATAAGATTTGGGTTTAATGGTTTTTGGATGCACAAATAGTATCTCTACTTGGTGCGGAATTTTTGGCTAGCAAAGATGGGGGGGGGGGCAAGCACCACATGTTGAAGGATCTATGACAATATGACTTCTATGTGAATATGAGCAAACATAAATCATTACATTTTCTTCCTTGTCCAACGTCAACAATTTTGGCATATAATATTTTGATGGGGGCTCACAATCACAAAAGATTTCCATGATAGTGTATTTGCATGTGAAAGTTCTCTTCCTTATACTAATTAGTCGTGAATTGCTTGTATGACCAATATTGTGATTGTCAAGCCTCAAAAGATTTCACTTTCTAAACCCAATGTGAAGCTACCACTAGGCATGATATGATTTCAACTTCATGGCATTCAATTTATTCAACAATTTACTCATAGGTTATAAGTGAAACACAAGAGCAATTCCAAAGAAAAGAGCCTCGTTGACGGGATGTGAATGTCGCTTACTTAGCCTCCTTGGCAATTATTTGAGGACTCTATTTTATTTAAAAACTTTCAGATCTAAGTATTTTATTAAAACAGCAAGTAAAACAAAAATAAAATGACATTCTAAGAATGGCACAACTCAAGTGAAGAAGCAAAAACTTAGGCTCAACCGATACTAACCGATAATTGTTGAAGGAAAAAGGTGGCATGCCTACCAGGGCATCCCCAAGCTTACATGATTGAGACTTCTTGAAATATTATCTTGGGATGCCTTGGGCATCCCCAAGCTTGAGCTTTTGTGTCTCCTTAATTCTTCTCATATCACGGTTTTCCTAAATCTCAAAAGCTTCATCCATACAAAACTCAAAAAGAACTCGTGAGATAAGTTAGTATAAACTAATGCAAAAACCTTATTATTCTCTACTGTAGCAAGTCACTAAAATTATTATTCAACATTGCATACTAAATGCCTCTGCATATTTAATACTCCTATCCTCAAATAGATTCATTAAACAAGCAAGCATATGCAAACAATGCAAACATAACAACAATCTGCCAAAACAGTACAGTCTGTAAAGAATGCAAGAGTATCAATACTTATTCAACTCCAAACATTATTAAGTTCTACCACACTGTAGAAAATTTATCAGAGCTTATTATGCAAAAAAGTTTCAACATTTTATCACATTCTGACTTTCCTCGGAATTTTTGCAACATCGATAAAATTTCTGTTTTCAAACAGCAACATGTAAACTTGCAAGATAAGCATGGCAAAGGCTATCAATGCCACTTTTATTGAAATAAAAGATGCAAAACATTATTATAAATAACATCAAGCAAATAGAGATAAAATAAAATGACGCTCCAAGAAAAAACATATCATTTGACGAATGAAAACATAGCTCCAAGTGAGGTTACCGATAATGTTGGAGACGAAAGAGGGGATGCCTTCCGGGGCATCCCCAAGCTTAGTTGCTTGGATATTCCTTTAATATCACCTTGGGGTGCCTTGGGCATCCTCAAGCTTAGGGTCTTGTCACACCTTATTCTCCTCATATCGACATCTCACCCAAAATTTGAAAACTTCAATCACACAAAACTTAACGGAACTTTGTGAGATAGGTTAGCATGATAAAGAGCAAACCATTTCACTTTTGGTATTGTCAAAGAAAAGATTATTAATTGTTCTCACACAAGGTAGCATATCATTTCCACAATTTATATTGAGCAATATAAGCCATAGAAACTATAAAACAAGCAAACTATGCATTGAAAACAGAATCTGTCAAAAAACAGAACAGTCTGTAGTAATGTGTACCCAAACCATACTTCTGCTACTCCAAAATTATGAAACAATTAGCAACACATGAGAAATTTGTATATTAAACTTCTTCAAAAATAATCAACTCAAAAGCACTCTTCTGTTAAAAATGAGAATTATTTTCATGAGCGCAAAAGTTTCTATTTTTCAGCAAGATCAAATCAACTATCACCCAACATGACCCCAAAGGCTTTACTTGGCACTTTATTGTAACAAAATCAATAAATCATGATCAATATAGTAGCATAATCATGTGAACACACAAAAACAGTAAGTAAAAGTGTTGGGTTGTCTCCCAACAAGCGGTTCTCTTTAATGCCTTTTAGCTAGGCATGATGAGTTCAATGATGCTCGCGTAAAGGATAAGAATTGAAATATAAAGAGAGCATCGTGAATCACATGACAAGCACATTTAAGCCTAACCCACTTCCTATGCATAGGGATTTTGTGAGCAAATAATTCATGGGAACAAGAATCATCTAGTATAGGAAGGCAAAACAAGTAAAACTTCAAGATTTTCAACAAATAGAGAGGAAACTTGATATTATTGCAATTCCTACAAGCATAAGTTCCTCCCTCATAATGATTTTCAGTAGCATCATGAATGAATTCAACAATATAACTATCATATAAAACATTCTTTTCATGACCCACAAGCATAGAAATTTTACTACTCTCCACATAAGCAAATTTATTCTCATGAATAGCAGTGGGAGCAAACTCAACAAAGTAACTATCATGGGATTGAAAATTAAAATCATGATGAAAATTTTCATGGTTATCATTATTCTTTATAGCATACATGTCATCACCATAATCATCATAGATAGCAACTTTGTTCTCATAATAATCAATTGAAACCTCTTCCGAAATAGTGGATTCATCACTAAATAAAGTCATGACCTCTCCAAATCCACTTCCATAATTATTACAATAAAATTCAACACCCTCAAAAATAGTGGGATCATTAGTACCTAGAGTTAACACTCTTCCAAACCCACTTTCATCAATATAATCATCATAAATAGGAGGCATGCTTTCATCATAATAAATTTTCTCATCAAAACTTGGGGGACTAAAAATATCATCTTCATAAAAAATAGCATCCCCAAGCTTGTAGCTTTGCATATCATTAGCATCATGGATATTCAAAGAATTCATACTAATAAAATTGCAATCATGATAATAATTCAAATTTTTCGTGCCAAACATTTTATTGACTTCTTCTTCTAACAATTGAGCACAATTTTCCGATCCATCATTTTCAAGAAACATATTATAAAGATGATCAATAATATGATGCAACCTCAATTCCATTTTTTTGTAGTTTTCTTTTTATAAACCAAACTAGTGATAAAACAAGAAACTAAAAGATTCAATTGCAAGATCTAAAGATATACCTTCATGCACTCACCTCCCCGGCAACGGCGCCAGAAAAGAGCTTGATGTCTACTGCGCAACTTTATTCTTGTAGACACGTGTTGGGCCTCCAAGCGCAGAGTTTTGTAGGACAGTAGCAATTTTCCCTCAAGTGGATGACCTAAGCTTTATCAATCTGTGAGAAATGTAGGATGAAGATGGTCTCTCTCAAACGACCCTGCAACCAAATACAAGAAATCTCTTGTGTCCCCTACACACCCAATATAATGGCAAATTGTATAGGTGCACTGGTTCGCCGAAGAGATGCTGATAGAAGTGTAATATGGATGGTAGAAATATACTTTTATAATCTGAATAAACAAAAACATCAAGGTACCAAATAGTAAACGGGCACAAAAACGGTATTGCAATGCTTTAAAATGAGGCCTAGGGTCCGTACTTTCGCTAGTGCAACCTCTCAACAATGCTAACATAGTTGGGTCATATGATTATCCCTCAAAATGCAATAAAGAATCACTCCCAAGTTCCTATTAGCGGAGAACAAAAGATAGAAATTGTTTGTAGGGTACGGAATCACCTCAAAGCTATTATTTCCGATCGATCTATCCTAGAGTTTGTACTAAAATAACGCAAGCTATTCTTTCCGATCGATCTAATCAAGAGTTCGTACTAAAATAACACCAAAGCAAATTCATATTCATAATACTCAATCCACACAAAGAACTACAGAGAGACCCCAAAGTTTCTATCAGAGAAAAGATAATAAAAACGTGCATCAACCCCTATGCATAGATTACCCCAATGTCATCTCGGGAATCCGCTAGTTCAGTGCCAAAACATATATCAAGTGAATTAATACGATACCCAATTGTCACCTCAAGTATTCATACCGCAAGACATACATCATGTGTTCTCATATCTGAATATTCAATCCGACAAGACAAAACTTCAAAGGGTAAAGATTCAATTCATCACAACAAGAGTATAGAGGGGAGAAACATCATATGATCCATCTATATTAACAAAGACCATGATATAGATCACGAGAGAGAGAGAGAGAGAGAGAGAGAGATTAAACACATAGCTACTGGTACAAACCCTCAGCCCTGAGGGTGGACTACTCCCTCCTCATCATGGTGGCCGCCGGGATGATGAAGATGGCCACTAGTGATGATCTCCCCCTCCGGCAAGGTGCCGGAACGGGCTCCCAATTTGTTTTCGCTAGCTGCAAAGGCTTGCGGCGGCGGAACTTCCCGTTTAGGTTAACCCCGAAGGGTTTCAGAATATTTGGGAATTTATAGTGCAAAGAGGGGGTGCGGGAGGCCACCCAGGTGGGCACAACCCACCTGGGCGCGCCAGGGGGCCCTGGCGCACCCTGGTGGGTTGTGCCCCCCTCGGGGCACCCCGAGGTGCTTCTTTGGCCCACTGTTGGCCTTCTGATCCATAAGAATCTCCGTGAAGTTTTGTTGCATTTGCACTCCCTTTGGTATTGATTTTCTGCGATGTAAAAAACAAGCAAAAATCAGCAACTGGCACTGGGCACTGGGTCAATAGGTTAGTCCCAAAAAATGATATAAAGTTGCTATAAAATGATTGTAAAATATCCAAGAATGATAACATAACGGCATGAATACTTCATAAATTATAAATACGTTGGAGAAGTATCATTGGATCCTAACATGATTCCGGTTCTGCCTCCATGTGAGTTTGGTATACACATTTTTTTAAATGATCTATATTCCCTATCTAAAAATACTTGTTATTCATACCTGCTGAACTTGTTTTTCCGTGTGAGTTTGGTATACACATTTGTTAAATGATCTATATTCCCTACCTAAAAATACTTGTTATTCATACCTGCTGAACTTGTTTTTATAATTGACAGCTTATTTTCTCTCTTCCCAAGAAATACAAAAGATAATAGACGGCACCTACTACAGTCATGGCGCAGAGCTAACTTGGGAGGAGAAAAATTATCTTATCTCCTTTGTTAAAGACGTTCTTCAATTTAAGATCATCTATGGAGTTGGGAAAAAATATGGTAAATACGTGCCACTAGTCCACGAGTTGTGCGAGGCTAACATTCGTGCTAGTATCATGGTAAGATTTTTACTATTGTGTCACTAGTTAGTCCATCTTTTTCATACATTCTTCTGAAGTAAACTTCATTGCTAACTATGTATGTTACTATTATGCTCTTCAACAGAAGATCCCAGATGTGGTTGTGCCTCCATTTATGTTTGTCGAAGGTGAGATGACAGTTGTTTGCGTACGACCATGGTCGGAGGGTCTCAAATATCATACTCGACCTCTAAAACAGATGGAGGCCTCAAAATCAAGGCTTGGAGAAAAATAGTGGCTGAGCGAAGGCCACAAAATGGAGACAGTTGGATCTCTATGCTGCATAACGGAGAAGGAGGGGTTTTCTATTTTATGCTATGCTACCCGAGAGAGAGTAGTAGGTCCTGCTACCTTACCTAGTGCAGTTGGTTAACTTGTGATGATCATAATGGTGAGATTGTTATATCACTAGCACCTTACCTAGTAGTGGTTAACTTATGATGATCATAATGGTGAGATTGTTATATCACTACGATCAAGATGAGTTATATATATGACTATGATGATGATGAGTTGTTATATATATCATTATGATGATGATGATATGAGTTGTATATCATTAAGATGGAAGAAACACATATTAGATTAAAGTGGATGTATCCAAGTGACCAAGTTGAATATGTAGGAATATATGTAGCGTAAAATATGTTTGAAATGAAAAATAATTAAATGGAAAACACGAAATTAAAAGGAAAAATAAACCATAATTCATAAACCCCTAATCCTTTTAGTCCCGGTTGGTGTCCCCCCAGCCCTCGGCGCCGGCTCGTGCCACGTGGTGGGCCTTTGGTCCCGGGCCGTGTTGAACCGGGACTAAGGGGGGGGGGGGTGCCTTTAGTCCCCACTCTTTAGTGACGGTTGCTGAACCGACACTAAAGCCCCTTACGAACTGGCACTAAAGCCTGATTCTGCACTAGTGTTCTACTAGGTCTAAATTAGACTCCGATGACTGTCCAAGATTCCGAGTTAGTATGCGAATGCCATATATAGTGCCCCAAAGTGGACCCTGCTTGTAAAATCTAGTTGG
Organism: Triticum turgidum subsp. durum; assembly: GCA_900231445.1. Taxonomy (NCBI): domain Eukaryota; kingdom Viridiplantae; phylum Streptophyta; class Magnoliopsida; order Poales; family Poaceae; genus Triticum; species Triticum turgidum. Next base: position 764,141,411 of record LT934116.1, read on the forward strand.
GTCGTGGGTCCGGCATGATAGTATTGGAATTAATATTCTTGCTTTGGTAAAAAAAACAGTTTGATGTGTGTTGTCTCGCCGCTATTTTGGTTGTGTAGGCCTTCGACCGTCGATGTGTGTTGTCTCGCCGCTATTTTGGTTGTGTAGGCAAGGAGCCTTCGACCGTCGATGTGTTTGAGGTGCCGCTTGCTTTTGATCCGTATATGGCGACACAATTGCTAATGAACTCTTTTGCTCTAAAAATATTCAAGTTTTCAGCACATTGTATGGAGGACGGAGCATCGACGCTGTGGATGGGGAAAAGGGAGCATGAGACAGGTGGACGTGAAGGAGTGGCCCGATCATGAAGAGGATAGAGGCTAGCGGGGTTTGCTGTTGGACCACGGCTCAGTGGGGCACACCTCAGCCCGGTACTACTACTGGCGGAGCTCGGCACGTTGCTGTTGGGGATGGGGGATTTCGACTATTTTCTATTAAACCACTTTTGAAAGAAAAAAAACCAGATTTTACTGAATTTTCAAAATGTTCACAGATTCATAAAAATCATTCACAAATTTTAAAAAATGTTTGAAAATTTAATAATTCTTCATGAATAGGAAAACAAATAATGAATTCTAAAAAATGTTCATTAATTTGTAAAAATGTCCATCTAGATCTTATCTAATTAGCTAGATTAATCTCGCAGATTTTGAGGCTTCGAACACATCTGGCTACAGTCGAAGATGTCCCTAATTCCATTTAGTGTTTGTCAATTTATTTGGGTCTTGGTCGCTGTCTTTGTCTTGGTCTTCTTGTTCGCCCTACCTTCGGAATCTTTGTAACCTTGAACAACGAATCTTGGTAAAAAAAATGGGGAAATAGGTTTTTTTTTTTTGAGACAACCAAATGGGGAAATAGGTAAACCTTGAAACCGGGGGTGACACATTTATGGAAGTGGGTGCTATGGATGTAGGCCCCTTTTCATCTTTTTCTGGGCTTTTTTGGGTCCTGGCCCGGGCCCTCTCGATGAAGGCCCACTTGGAGATAGAAAAAGGCCCAGCACCGTGTCTGGTCATTCGACCCGGATCGGACCGCCTACACAGAAAGTAGCTGCTCTCAGTTCTCAACAGAAAAAAAAAAGCTGCTCTCTCTCGCGTGCGGCACCGGCGGACAGAGGCGGCGTCCCGGCGGCGCTCCATATAAGGTGACTCCTGCAACTACTTCCCTCTCTCTCTCCTTGACTCCAGTCTCCCTCGTCCTCCTCCAAGTTCGATTCAACCCCGCCGCACGGACCACTATTTCTCCATATCCACCCCCCGCCCCTCGCCTCTCCCCTCCCTCCGGCTTAACCGCGGCGGCGAAGACCTGAGCTCTTCTCCCTGCCCCCTTCTCCGACCAGCCGCGCCACCCCTCGCCCTGCTGCGCCTCTTCATCCCCCTCCCCTCCTCCGGCGGCCCCCATCTCGCTGCTGCTCCCCGCGTCTGACGGCAGCCGCTTCTGCTCCCGGACCTCCCTCCCCCACGGCCAGCTGTTTCTATGTCTGCTCCCCTTTGCTCCAATTCATGAAAATATATGTGGCATGTTCTAATCTACTTGTTCGATGGTGCCATTCACCATATTTTTTTGTCCCAATTTTAGGGAACACTTAGATTCAAAATTTAGCAAACCGACAAGATTGACTGAATACTTGCGTCTATAAGATTGGTCAATTAATTTTGGAAGTTTGGTTAGTGGACATTGATCTATGTGCAGACTCATTCCTTTTCCGTGCCCTGTTGTGGGACTTAACTTTTCTGCTTTTTTATTTAAAGATGGATGCCACAGCCCTTCAATATGAAACCCAGAAGTTGGTGCAGCAATTGGAAGCACAGAAGACTGAAATGCATGTGCTGGAAGCTAAGTTCAAGGAGTTGAGGAATGAACAATCTTCTTATGACAATACTCTGATTTCCCTGGATAAGATGTGGAATCAGGTTCTATCCCCTGAGTCTCATGTAAACTCTGTTTTACGGTTCTTTTCCGGTTTGTAATGCTTCTTACTAATATATGTTAATTATAGCTTGTTGATGATTTAATTCTGCTTGGAGTTCCATTTGGTGGCGGCTTGAACAATTTGCCTGCACTTGACCATGAAGAGTTATCAGAAGGTTGCTGGCTTATTTCTTTAATTGTTCAATGTTGCTTTCTGAGATGTGCTTTTTCATTTCAGTAGCGATGTTGCCTTAGCTGATTGTGTGTTCTTTTTTGTTGCTCAGAATCCATCGAGTCGTGTCCTTCTGATGAAATTTTTCTCTTCATGCTCTTGAAGTCCAAGAATTATGGAAAAAAGGACGACAATAGCTTGTTGGAATTCGCTGAAGAAGCTCTTGCTTTGCGCCGTTCGGCAACACTTGCTCTGATGAGGTCCCTTCAAGAGGCTATTGCTGCACAACATGCTAGAAGTGAATATTTGTCATTAGCTTTAAATGGAGGGAAATCAAATGAAGGTAAAGACAAAAAGTAATATCTGGCTTTTCCCCTCCATTTTTTTTCAGTGCACCTTTATTATTTGCTAACTACCTATCTGCTTGAACTTTCATTATTTAATTTAGATGTTGTTGTTGCCCTTCAAAACCATAATGATCACTTGAAAGAGGTGGTTGGCAATGTCCGTGAAGCTATTTCTATTGTCAATGAGAAGCATAAAAGGTATCTGGATGAGATTGAGGCTTTCAAAAGCGGCTACTCGAAAGAATTGCAGGAAATCCAGCATCTTTCAGGTGTTAAGGGTGCGTTTGGTTGCAAGGGCGGTCATGAATGGGTTGGGATCGTTCAGAAAATAGACATGTTTGGTTATAAAGCACATGAATGGTTCGAGCCAAAAAAAGAGAATATGCCATGAAGATGCTAAACCGTTCCACCCAACCAAATCGGTCGAATCAAATGGCCACCCTTTGCATGCATGACTATGTGAGCATGACTGGTGGTCCCGTCCTAAATAATTAGCTATACCACTTATATTCAGCCAAACACGTGAATTGAATGGTTCAATCCCAAAAAAATTGAACGGTCCCAACCCATTCATACGACACCTTCAACCAAACGCATCCTAAAAATGTCATTCCTTTCCTCATTTGATATATTTTTTAAATTTTGTCTCGTGTGCATATCTGGGCATTCACAGTTATTATCTTCTCCGTAGTTACCAGATTCACTAAACCACCCTCTGAACCCCAAACCCCAATCTCGATTGGGGTTCGAGTTTGATGCCAATCGGTAAGGATGCGCTGACCGGTCGTTCAGGTGGACCATTAGATTCCAACCAAGGAGATTGAGAGAAAAACGGAAGGAATTGCCATGCAGCTATCTCATGTCGAGTAGATCGAGTTGAACGTCACCATTGGGTGCTCTCGAGTAGGTTGGCATGGTATGGGCTGCGGCTGCAGCCATAGCCATGAACCATGTGTGGATGAGGTGAGGAAGATGGAGTCGATAGAATCCCTAAGGAAACCTTTTTGCAAGCAGATCAAAGAAACTGGAGGGGTAGCGCTCCATGCTTGGCAGGGTAGGCAGTCACGATGCTTATTAGGGATGGGATTTGGTAGTTGGGACCCAGGATCGTTTATGGGCTGTGTGGGCTGACTAGGCCCATTCCTTGCTTTGCCTATTTTCCAATGTTTCTGTGTGCAGAACCATGTGCTACTTTAGTGTTTGTGCCTAAAGATCTAGTGTTCACAAACCCTAACCTCCGATTTGCCAAACCCTGATCTCTGATTTGCCGAACCCGACCTTCGATTCGCCGAACCCCGATCTCTGATTTGACGAACCCGACCTTTGATTCGCCAAACCCCGAAATCTGATTTGCCGAACCCGACATTCTATTCGCTGAACCCCAATCTCTGATTTTCCGAACCCGACATTCGATTCGCCAAACCCCGATCTCTGATTTTCCGAACCCGACCTACGATTCGCCGAACCCCAATCTCTGGCTTCCCGAACCTGATCTCCGATTCACGAATCAGAGATGTACAGCGCCTAGTGAATCCGATACAGGCTGAGGTAGCTAATCGTGAAGCCGAATAGCAAATCGCGAATCAGGTAACAATATACAAATGCATTTGGCTTAATTTTAAAACGTACCATTTCCTTCTGTCATCTGGATGATTAAAAGTTGCTCCCCGCCCCCCTTTTTTTAGACTAAAGTACTGTTCTGTTGGCAAGGCGCGCAAATGCACAGCCAGCCCACCCGCGTTCGAGTCTTGGCTCGCACGCGTGATGCTCAAGGTTGCCTCTTCTATTAAAATATGCCACCAAGGACTAGTCCTGGCTGGTCCCTTTTTTTTAAAGCTTCCCCTTTTCACAAAAAGCTCGGCTTTGCATTGTTGACAAGATTGACCTTGCATCACAGTTTGCATATTTCATACGGAAATAGTTTGTGGCATTAATTGTGCTAAAACTTTCTGCCAATACAACTGGAAGAAATGTACTAAGATATGTTAACGGACCCTTACCAAATAAATAAATAAAACTTATCTTGTTCAGTGCTTCCAGATTTTGAGCTATAAAACTGGTCAAGCTTTGATTCTAAAGCAAAGCAATCCATATTCATGTGCTTATGCAGGAGAGCTAGAGGAAACCATGGCGGAGCTTGAGGAAAGTTGACGGAAGTTGGTTATTCTCCAGTTGCAGAGGCATGGAGGTTCGCTAATGAACATATCTGGTCCAAACACTGTGAATGGTGCTGTTTCGGCTGATAAATCTTCAGACAAAAACATGGGCTGGGGAGATCTCAAAGATGCTGTTGTTGAAGCTGAGGTACTTTTAACCAGACTGAATTCCATTGCATATATGCTTTTTATATGCCTTATCTGCTCAGCATTCATCTTATAGTATAATTTGTCCAATGGAGGGCAGACCCTTGCAGGGGACCGCCTGTTTGAACTCCATGAGACTCAAGAGGATAATCTCATACTGTCTAAGCAGTTAGAAGATCTTCAGGTTGGCACCTTCTTTGTAATGGATGGCTGACATATTTGTTGTACTTTCAAGTTGTATCCTGGGTCTTCTTATTCCTATAATCTGCATTCTGGTGTTATGTGTCCAGGGTCAATTAAAAGACGACAACTATATTTTCACATCAAAACCATATACAATTCTTAGCGATCAGTTACATCATCTGAATGCTGAGATAGAACGATACAAGGGTTTGGTTGAAGTATTACAGGTAATATGCTTTTCCTCTGTTGTGCTGTTGTTTTGCAAGGTATTTTCTCTTGACCAGCTTTTCCTTTCTTTGACTTTAGAATGATAAGAACCAGTTCTTGCAAAGGGAGAAAGAAATGTGTGCAAAAGGAGAATCCGTCGACAATGTTAAACAATCCATTACCGCTTATGAGGCCAAAATCGAAGAACTGGAACATCAGATTCTGAAATCCATGGCTGAGAAGAATGATCTTGAGATCAAAGTTGAGGAATCATTGCAAGATTCAGGTATTGAGGCCTGAGTTAGTGGCTTGCTAAATCGAGATCTGGGTTAACCTCCTGCAGTGTAATATATACTTTGTTCTCAATTCCACCACTGTCTAGGTAAAAAAGACTTCAAGGATGAGATTCATGTCATGGCTGCAGCACTCTCCAAAGAGATGGAAATGATGGAGAATCATTTGAATAGATCAAAGGATGCGGCTTCTGAAGCACTTGCATTACGTGAAGAAGCTGAATCGTTGAGAACCTTGTTAGCTAAGAAGGTATGTCATTGATCTGGATCTATCCATGTTTCGAAACTGGATCGCAGTCTGCATCTGTTGCCATGTCTGTTAATGCCACTGAAACTTAACATGTTTGTACTTGGTAGTGAGATTGCCACACGGTGTGTAATGAAAAATAAATCATTTATGTTTCTTCATCGTGATTCCTGTACATATTTACTCAACTTTGCATTGATTTCATCTGATAGGATATTTTCTGCATTCATATATCTGACACATAGATTAAGTACAAAGAGCAAGCACCACATACTGAACTAGTCCATTCTTACCGTGTCATGAACCTAGTTGAACAAGGGGTTGGAAATGGAATAAGATGGATTAAGGTAGAACGACATTAGATTGAAGGGGTAACCAGTTGGGGTAGTAACACTAGAATAGCTGGTCAAGGGAAGTTTGTTTACTGATCGCCTTCTACAAAGAAGCAAACTTATCAGTTAAATAGTCGACTGCTAGCACATAACCAACTCAATTTAAACCAACCAAATCAAAAATATAGCATGTTCTTACAGATGCACATATGTGACTTTTTTGAGAAGTTATCCAGATGCACAAGTATCTAAAACCTAGCTCAAGCAATCACCTCTGTATGTACGTTTACTTTCCCCAATATAGTATGCAGAAGTGTTTATGTTTGTCATTCAAAATATTACTTACTTACTTACTTACTTACGAAGCCTTTTATCCCAAACAAGTTGGGGTAGGCTAGATATGAAACCCTTTCACGAGGACTTCCCAGGAGGTCACCCATCCTAGTACTACTCTCGCCCAAATGGGTTTCATACCCAAAAGACTGGCTAGTTTTTACGTTGGCTCGCCAAGCCTATCACAACCCTTAGATATGAAACCCTTTCACGAGGACTTCCTAGGAGGTCACCCATCCTAGTACTATTCTCGCTCAAATGGGTTTCATACCTATGGGACTGGCTAGTTTTTACGTTGGCTCGCCAAGCCTATCACAACCCTCCTCCTTTACCCGGGCTTGGGACCGGCTATGCCTAGAAGACATAGGCGGAGTTTTTGTCATTCAAAATATATTTGTCATAAAATTTATTCTATGTTATTTTCCTGAATATTTTATCTCTAAAGTATACGAAAAGTAGTAGTTAATTAGTTGTATCAGAGACCGTGTCTGATCTCCAAAATGAGAAGTGAAGAGAAAGGTTATATTATCTTCAGGCTATCTGTGCTTTATTAAAGCTGGATGATTATTTACAAAAAACAGGATTAACTCAATACTCTCGGGTATACTTGTGTACTTTGATGCTGTTATATGCTTGCACTGTTACATGTTTTTAGGATCATTGTTAGATCTTCAAACAATATTATTCACAAACTATTTTCGTAGAGTTTTATCTTCTGAACTATACCTGAGAAATTGTGAATAGACCTCTAGCATAATCGAAACATCTGATGGAAGTATCTCCAATTTTCAGATCAGTGAGCAGAAGGAAATATCTGATAGATACAATACACAAGTCTCTGAGATTAAGTCCCTCAAAGAATTGGTATGGTATCATGAAAATCTCTCGTCTTCTAATTGTGCCGACAGCCTGAGATATATTTGCGTTCTCTGAAAGTGTTTGCTTTTCCCTCCACCATGGTTCCCTCAGCTCGGAGAAATTTTTGAGTTATTACACAAGCAATTATATCTGATTTGTTATTACTTATTAGCGTAGACTCACCCCATCGCTGGCCAAAGGAGCAACTTGGATAGCAAGTAGCTTGGGCCTTAAGCCAATTATACATAAGGAAATATAAAATTAGTTACGTTAGAGTGAGATATGATTAAATAAGGTTAGATCTGTCAAGAGTAGTCCTTGCTGTCTCTATGTCCGTTAGGGTACATGCTACCTGTGAAGATAGCATGTACCCTAAAAAGAGATAGCATGCACCATTAGGTTATCTCTACTTGTCATTAAATAAGGTCAGATCTGTCAATATTAGTCCTTGCTTGATACCTGGTTTCTGAAAATATATTATGGATTAATACTGAGTTCTTAGTCTTTCAAGCATTGCTGTATATTCAGCTTTTGCAAATAGCTACCTGAAATTGTTGTTATTTTCCAACTGTGGGCAAACAAACATCTGGTAGCGAATATGCAACTACAGTATGGGCCCTTAAATTTAAAAAAATTGTGGGCAAACAAACACCTGGTAGTGAATATGCAACTAAGAGAAGTTACATATATGAGCATAAATATAAAAATCTTCCATTTTCTTAAAAAAAAACAAGTATTGCCCTTCGATGGTCCGAAGCCAAGCTCTTGCAACTTTGCACTGTGTGTGGATTGCCATTCATGTTTTCTGAATGAAATTTCAACAGATTGAGACGTTGGAAAAGGAAAATCAGGAGTTGGAATTTATTGTGGATATGTATGGGAAAGAATGTTCTGAGTCGAGGTATGACTTGATTGTTGTTGTTATCACTTATCAGTTGTGTTGCTTTTTGATGATTGTGACTTATGCTATTCTCTTAGATGATCACGTAGTCCTCCATCAGTTTCTTGGAAGTCTCTCTTAGAAAATGTTTTTTACTTGGGATTTACAGTTTACCACACCTTGGGAACAAGAGATAAAGTTGACACATCCCTTTGTGATTCTTAAAGTTCTACCATCATTCAATGCATTTTTTTCTTCTGAATAAACATGTTCTACTGTATGCCTAAACGAAGCCCATCTTTACTCCAATCCTCAATTTCAGCTATATACTTTACATATGAAAATTTGCGGTCAGGTTAAATCTATCAAGTTGTTAAAACATGTGATTGTTAAGCTTCATGCACTAGCCAACGCAACCAAAAGTCCAAACTGATGGAAAGGGCTAGGCAATCCACATATACACTTCAACAGTGATGAGAGTGTTAATTTGGATGCATCTGCTAACACTAGCTGACATACGTGCTATGTGACATTTGTAAATGCCGAAAGAAAAATATACTAGTTTAGATCGCTGAAAATAGTGTTCAAAATGGCAAGGAATAAAAATCATAGATCATATAGGCTAAGAACTCAAAAAATGAAAAAAAAACATAGGTTGATTACCTCTACGCTTTCCCCTTTGAAAACGATCCATAGAATGATTGTCAATTCACAACTTTCACCAATTTTGCATACTAATATACTTTGCATCATTTGTTAGATTCTTATTTTACTCTACTGTGAATCTAGGACAATTACAGAGATCAAGGAATCAGAAAATCAAGCTCGCAAGCAGGCTGAATATTTGAGAACTAGTCTAGAGGAGCATAGTCTTGAGCTTCGTGTAAAAGCAGCAAATGAAGCCGAAACTGCATGCCAGCGAAGCCTTTGCATTGCTGAAGCAGAACTAGAAGAGTTAAGGACCGATGTAGATGCATCTGAAAGGTCAGTTATCTTCTCCTAGTGACAATTCGATATGTGTTCTCCAGTTTACTGGGATTGAAATAGTTCTCCAGTTACTTGGATTACTATTTCAAACGAGATTTCCATTGAGGGGATCAGGATCTTAATTACTGCAGTTGTTTCATCCTGGTTGCTGCTATTGATGATGTGAAAGATGTTCAGTGTGTTAAATACATACTTACTCCGTCCAGAATTAGTTGACGTTCAAATTGATGTATCTAGCATCGAAATACGTCTAGATACATCCGTTTGAGCGTTAATTAATTCCGTATGGAGGAGTACTATTTAATAACGGTTAACATAGTCCTTTATAGGTTTCAAAACCGCCCATTTTGCCGCTCAATGGCCAATATACTCCCTTAACCCCCCATACTTGATCACAACTTCCATTGGAAATCCGAGCATATACATCTTGTTCCTAAATTCCAGTTACTAATTTCTTAATAAACTCATAAGCTCAAAATGCACAAACAAACTGGACTTTCTTTTTTGCAGCCGTAAACCAGCCCAGGTGAAATCAGAACTGGTTAGGTTCCAGTTTAACTCCTGCAACTGGTTCCTGCATCTTCTAGTAATACATATATTTTGTGCCTTCCTGTCCTGTTTGGCCAACTAGGTTAAAACCTAATTCGAACTAAAATAATCCTCGTCCTGCTATCAAGTAGTTTAAACGAGCTTTTATAGTTTCCTACAGCTGGCAGTATATGTTATGTTTGTGAACCAGTAGATATTTTATTGTTCAATGAGGGCTTGGTATTCTGTACCATCTCTGCAGCTTCATCCCTTGTATGATCTGTTTTGCAGAGATGTTCTGGAACTCAAGGAGGCAATAAGAATTAAAGAAGCCGAAGGAGATGCTTATATCTCTGAAATTGAGGTTAGCTCATTTTTAGTTTTCTTATCAGCAATTATTTGTGTGTGTGTGTGTGTGTGTGTGTGTGTGTGTGTGTGTGTGTGTGCGAGTGTGTTTGAAAGCAAATGATGCTGTCACTGCAGACAATTGGTCAAGCATATGAAGACATGCAGACACAAAACCAGCATCTTCTTCAACAGGTTGCCGACAGAGATGATTTTAACATAAAGGTGCGTATCTGATACCATGGTAGCTCTTCGCTGCCAGCTTGCTGTACTTTCTGTGGTGGAATCCATGCTTCTGCCTCGCCGGTGTTTCCCCTATGCTGGCGGCGTCCCTCAATATAGCAACACACCACTAGGATCCTGTTACATGCTCCATGTGTACAAGCATGGTGACAGCTGCGGTTGTTGGGCTAGGTGGCCTGGTGTATTTCTCTTTTCCGTTTTCCATCTCTATCTGTTAGCTACTTACTCCAGTTGCTGCTACTTGTTGATTCATATAGTGTGGCCTTGCAGCACGTCTCTAGCTAGCACCTAGATGCTGGGGCAGTAGTCCAGTGCATTACCTTGCCTTATTAACCATGCACTTCAACCTCACATCATTTATACTCTGTTGCATTGCCAGAAGATATGTTGTTTGCTTTTCTTATTAGTTCCCGTCAGTAACTTGCTTCTCATCTAACAGCTAGTATCAGATAGTGTGAAGACAAAGCAAGCCTCTGCTTCCCTTCTCTCTGAAAAGCATTTGTTACAGAAGCAACTCCATCAGGTTAACAGTTCACTGGAGTCATCTAAACAAAAACTCGCCCGTGGTGAAGAGCAGGTAATCTCTGACTCATGCCCTATGTGTTCTTCAATAGTTCAATTTGCTTCTGCCAACAGTATTTGAAGATCATGTCAAAGCGAATATTGTATTACAAGAATATATTTTGTGTGTGTCTGTGTTTACCACTGAGCTGGTTTTGAAGTGTCTTTATTTGAATAAACCTTACAGATGAAAGCCTATGTCGCACAAGCTATAAAAACTTCTTCAGAGAACAGGCATCATGCAATTACCATTGAAAAGACCCTGTTGGAGGTATCTGAAGCAGAGAAGGAGCTCAAGTGGCTTCGGTCCGCCGTTGGATCCTCTGAGAAAGAATATGAGCAAAACCAGAAAAAAATAGCTGAGCTCAGAACAGAGCTGGAGCGTGAGAGGTTAGGCTTGCTGGTGTGGTGTTAATTTTTGGTTCCAAGTTGGTCTTGCTGTAATGCCACCAGGGCTTGTTACATTCTCTTGCTATCTTATTATAGAAGCGAGAAGAGAAAGCTTGAGGAAGAATACGAGGAGGTGAAGAATGAAGTCATGGAGCTGACCTCCGAGAACGAAGAGGCTACTATCCAGAAGCTCCAGGATGAGATAAACGACTGCAAGGCTATTCTCAAGTGTGGCGTGTGCTTTGACCGGCCGAAAGAGGTAAATAATTGTCTGTTGAATCGCACAGCTTATTTTTTAATGATGCAGATTGGTGCGTGACTCAATTTTAGAAGCTGAGATCTACGCTTATTTCTATTACCATATCACCGAAGTTCCAGTTTCTCTGGTATGGTCTTAAACCTACGACCACCTACAGCTGAGTGCTGATTAACCTTCTATTCCTTGTTTGGTTGTTGTCAGGTTGTGATCACCAAATGCTTCCACCTATTCTGCTCGACATGTATCCAAAGGAACCTTGAGCTACGCCACCGGAAGTGCCCGGGGTGCGGCACCCCTTTCGGCCAAAACGACGTGCGAGAGGTGAAGATCTGAAGTCTCGGTGAGTTTGCCTTTGATGACCTGTGCCTCTGGACATCATCATCCATCTGCTCTCCGTGCTTGTGCCTCTTGTAGATATGTAATAATGGTTTCCGTTGTCCGTGGGGGCACTTATCCAGCAAAGAAGTAATAAAACCTAAGTAAGATAAATGAACAAGTGACAAAAAAGTGAAAAAGAAGTTTGTTGTAACTTTACCACCTGTTTGATGTTTGATTGCTGTGTGATCTCTTGCCTCTACTCGAGGCGATTGCAATGATGGTTTGAAGCGTGTTATTAGGAGTAAATAAGAAATGAATGGATGGTGAAGATTGTTTCTGCCTTAAAAAAGGTTGGCCTGCCTTATGTGTTTATCTGTAGATCATAAGCAACAGCTGTTTCTGCGGAGCTGCTCTTGCTGGAGTTGAGAGGCTCCTGTCCTGCTGCAGAACAAATATACATCAAGATGAGCAAGCTTGACGGGCAACTTCCTTCATAATTATTTGCCAAAATCATAGTTAAGAGTACAGAAGATGCAGATCATTCTCATTGAAAGAAAAATCATAGTTAAGATATTTTGAACATATAAAGATAGCAAACAGTTACATACTCCCTCCATCCCATAATATAAGAAAGTTTTTGACACTAGAGGGAGTACAAAACATTTTATTTATTGAAATATCTTTGGGGTTTTTCACGAACATTTTATTGACACTGAATATATTTTTATATATGTTTAAACATATTGTTTTGAAAATACTTTATTAAAAGTATTTTCTTAGGACTCTCATAAATTTGAAAATAATAATCTATAGAACATGATATTTTTTTTCGGCAATATCATTTATGGTTGCTATTTTCTATCGGCGCATCTTGTTTGCTTCCACCTCCCCCTTCCCTCCCTCCCTCCCAAATCATAAATTGCTGCGTAGCTCTAAGTAGGCATGCCATCGTTGTGCTATGCGCTAGGGGAAAAAAAATGCTCCGATCACCTAACGCTTAGCTGGCAGTCGACCCTTGGTGGGCTGGCGCTAGGCGTGCCTCATAATTTATATGGAAGGGGCGCAAGGTTTTTTGTGTGACTTTGTGAATCTATTTCTACTTCGTTTTTGGTAATTTTTATACCTGTCATTCTAATAATTTTGCCACCGCCTACTGGTTGCGTTAGCCATACGTGAAGTTGTTTCCGGTGTGGCGGGCGTGGGGAGGGAGAGGCGGAGATGTTGCCGCCCATTGTCCATGTGGTGGCTATGCACAGTGGCACACGTCACTGGGCATGAACTCCGCTTTCATGGATTGTTTTTTTTCTTCTTAGGTATTGGTGAAGATTATGTTCCAAAAGGGACCATGCATACGATGTTTGGAGTTGGGTTATTGTAGACGTGAATCTCTGCAACATAGACCATTGGATCGACATCAATTGATGGGTGATAGCACGTTTCAGCTTAAGGGTTCAAATTTCAGAATTGGCAAGATAAGTTTGACGACCCCCTGGTGAGAGAAAGTTTTTTATTTTCGAGCATAGAGGTTTTTGAGTAAATTAAGAGTTTGCAAAGGAACCTAAGCCCAGCCCAGCCGTTTCATACGCTAAGCCCAGCCCAAATGCATTTATGTTCGTTTCCACGAGAAAGGAAAACCTAACACTCCGCCGCCGCCTCCGCCGTCGTCACTACCACACACACACACACACAAGCAGAGCAGGATGAGCTCCCAGCCGGCGACCATGGCGGCGGCCGCACGAGCAGCAGCGACGCATCTCCTCCCCGCCTGCCCCCCAAAGCCATCCTCCGCTGCCGCGTCGTCCGCCGCGCCTGGCGCCTTGCCACATCCACCCGCGACTTCCTCCTCGCCCACCACGCCCGCCAGCCCACCACCCCCCTCCTCTACAGCTACAACTGCGCCGGCGACGTCGTCGAGTCCCTAGACATCATTCCGTTGGACAACGTGGCAGGGGTCGACCAGCTCCAGTACAGCGCGCGACTTGGCATTCGCAGCGTTTGCGGCCACGGCCTCCTGCTCCAGGACTCCTGCGATGGGCTCCTCCTCCTCTCCCTCTACAGCACGCACTTCTCCATCTACAACCCGTCAACTCGTCAGTATGCTCCCCTCCAGCAGCTTAATGGCTTTATGCCCTTGGGGATGTACCGGCACGGCCCTACCGGCGAGTACCGATTGCTGCTGCACCCGTTCCGGAGGTCGATGGCGCCTGACGCTCAAGATGGCGCCTACGTCTTCTCTTTAGGCTCCGGCCAGCTGCCAAGGTACATAGGGTGCTCTGAATCTGATACACGGGAAGTGATATACCTTTCAGCTGGATCTGTCCTGTTCCATGATAGTCTGCATTGGTACATGAACCACATTGTAATGGTATTTGACACCATTGCTGAGTTGTTTCGGTCGATGCGATGTCCGATTGTAATTGGCTGCGTGGACCTGTTTGAGATGGGTGACATGCTTGGCATGTTTAGTCTCAATTATGAAGGGACAAGCATTGAAATCTGGGCGATGCAGGACTACGAAGCCGAGATCTGGGCCTTAAAGTACCGGGTCGAATTTCCGGTTGCAGAGATCAGCTTGCAATGTGGAAAGTTTGACCATCACTGGGAGGTGATTGTCACTTCATGGGACAGTGATGTGCTCGTGCTGCTCAAATTTGATGATTGGTTACTTCAGGTTGGCATGGAAGGCCAGTTGGTTGCCAGTTTCCATCGCAAAGGCCTCCGTCCTACTCGACTTCGACTCAAACAAAGTCTAGTTTCACATGCCTTCTTTCCGACACTGGAGGGTTATGTTGTGAATGGCTCGCCTTTCATCAGATGATAATGTGGTGGATACACACATCCTTTCATCTGAGGGTTGTTGGCTGTGGTGGTGCTTCTTATGGCCTCACTCTGTATCCACATCAGCTGTAATATTCAGGGTCAGTTTGTCTCAGCTACAGATTCTGCAGAGGCGGATTTTGTTGAATTGAATGCATTGTGACTTTATGAGCCTGCTAGCTTCTTTGTTGAAGTCTAAAAGCTTAAGATCGAGAAGCTCTGACTACACGGATGTGTTATGTTCCTTTGAATATCCTTTTTGTCTGATGTGGCTGCCATGAGTGTTGATGTCAAAATTACAAGCCATTTGGGTAAGTGGTATGCGTAGCAAGTTGCACCCGACTGGGGTAAGTGGTATGCATAGCAAGTTGAAATGGTCAGCAGCTGCCATGAGTACCATGCATAGCAAGTTGCACCTGATTTTGTTCAAGAGTTCAGAACACTAGTTAAACTGAAAGATTGCATTATAACTCTGGCTAAGTATTGAAACATAATATAATTCTGCTTATGTGTTGCATCTTTTGGAACTATATTTATCATTTCACTTTAGCTGCTATCCATTTCAAGTAGACACTTCATGTGATGTTCGATCTTAACATCGGCTTGGGAAAAAATGTACTGATAAACCAAAGGACGGTTTATCATGGTCTGGCTCAGGTCCAAGATTGTGCACCCTGTTGGACTGCAAGCCATGTTCATTTTTATCTGTAAGCAGTGCAAGACTATCATAAGTACCATTGGTTGAAAGCAGATTGCGTCAAGCAGGAGATCACGAGGAAATGTGTCTCAAGCAGATTGTGTCAAGCTCCCTCCAATTACTATTTTTTGTGGGAGTTTAATCATTTGCTTCTGGATGTATTATGTGCCATTGGTAATTGCTCAACTACCCACATTTAGTTTTTTGCAGTATGCGCGTTGGCATCTCCGTGTGTGTGAGTTTATTTTCCTGTGATGAATGTACATACTGGTGAATTGTGTGCATTTGTTGTTACAGTTTACTCTTCGATGGTATATAGTACAAGAATAACACCTAGAATATCAGTGCTGATGTTGATGCTTTCAAGTCATTTGGGCCAGCGTTTGAAATGTCTGTCAATTGCTCAGACTCATATCTCTGTTTTCTTAAACTGAAGAATGTACCTTTTTCCCCTTAGCAGGAGTTGTCTTCTTAGTACTCAATACTTGTTAGCAGTTCAACCCGCCTCTTGTCTCTGCTTGTCTCTATTTGTCCATTTATCAGATCTTCTTTCTCAGAGATCACCTGGTGGTCTTAATACTAGAATTTAGCGAATATATATATATGTGTTTCCTGTTTGTTTTGTTTTAGCTGATGATGAAAGGAGGCAGATCATCCTCCTTGCTGACTAGCAAGTTGCAGCCGATTTTGTTCAAGGGTTCAGTGCACTAGTTACACTGAAAGATTTCATTATAACTCTGGCTAAGTATTGAAACATATTATAATTCTGCTTTTGTGTTGCTTCATTTGGAACTATATTTATCATTTAACTTTAGCTCCTAACAATTTCAAGGAATCAACGTTTCATGTGATGTTGATCTCAACATCGGCTCGGGAAATGGAACTTGTACTAATAAGTGATAAGCAGAAGAAAGGATTATCATGGTTCATCCCAGGTCCCAGATTGTGCATCCCTTTAGACTCTGTAACCGCCAGCCATATGTTCATTTTTTCTCTGTGAGCGGTGCAAGATCATCTTGAGTACCATTGGTCGAAAGCAGATTGCCTCAAGCAGCACATCACCAGGAATTGTGTCTCAAGCAGATTGTCTCAAGTTCACTCCAATCATTTGTTTCTGGCTGTATTATCTGACACTGGTAATTGCTCAGCTATCCACATCATTTGGAGGTTACTCACATTCAGTTTTCTGTAGCATGCACATTGGCATTTGCGTCCATGTGAGTTCCCTTTTTCCTGTTTGATAAATGTACATACTGGCGAATTTTGTGTGTCTGTGTGTGGTTAAAGTTTACATTGTTGGTGGAATATAGAAGTTTAACATCCAGATTATTATATTACAGTGTTTCTACAGTCTGAAACGAGCAAAAAGTATCTTGATCTCCAACTGTATTCTCTGTTTTTCTTGTTGCAGGGTTTCACCTTTTTTACCTGAGCTGACTGGTTGATTGCATGCACGGCCAATATATGAGTAACCATGAAGAAAACTAGCATGTCAGAACAAAAGGGTCTAGGTATGCTCTGCTTATCGAACTAGGTTGCTTTTTTGGTGTTCTTAATACAGTATATTTGAGTGACCGTGAAGAAAACTAGCATGTATATGTAAGAAGGATACCAGCCAGCTATAGATTTGACCGTGAGCAACTTGCTCAATTGATCGCCTTGGGTTAATTGACAATGGGATCTAACTGCTGGAGAGTTAACTTTTACTCCAGCTTGCATGCCCAGGAACTCATGCATAAAATTTGATTGTTTGAAAACAGGGATATACAGTGACCTCAACCGAGATAACTTACATCCTAGTAATACATTATTTTAGTTAAGTTGCGCAAATACATTTTATCAGAAAGGTGAAGCCCTTTATTTATAGTGAACTAAAAGCATGGAAAAACGTACAAACAGGAGACAATGAAATTAATATGATACCGACATTACACACAACAGGTTGGGCTCCATATTCAGATTAACAAGGCGAAGAGAATTAAGGCTTGGCATCGCCATACCCGGAACCAGAGCCGCCACCACCACCGCTACCACCATTTGCGCCATATCCACTGCCACGGCCGCCACTATTAGAATTTGCATTTGCACTATCTTGTGCATAGCGGTAGTTACTAACTGCATTACTAGAGCTAGATCCACCACCATTAACAGATCCATGACCATTAGATCCATAATAACCTCCCGTTGCTTGGCCTCCACCACCACCACCACCAGAGCTAGTATATTGTATATCCTCCGCGACCACCACCATATGTGTCACTATATTGACTAGAGCCTGAGCCCCTGCCAGATCCACCACAACAGACCCGGTTCCACCGGATTGGCTACTGCCACCACCTCCGCCTCCACCCCCGCCGCTTGCATGGGTACCACTGCTGAAACTCTGAGCAGACCCAGTTCCACCCCCGGAACCTGAGCCAGCACCACTCACTTCACCTCCACCCTCTCCCCCTCCTGACCATGTTCCTTCAGAACTATATCTAACCACCCTTGCAACATTGGCTAATACAATGCTCAGGACGACAATAAAACCGAGAGCTGCTAGTTTTGTACCTGCCATTGTGGGAATTTAAGATGAGATGAGCTCCTGGTAAGTGTTTACAGGTATTTATAGTGCCGGAGGCCATGCACTCATCTTCTGTTAAAAGCATGTAGGTAGAGTGCTTACAGAAAAAAAAGACATTTAATTTATTGACTTGAATATACAACTCGTCCATTAATTTCTTTAGATGTGGTACTGAGTGCTTACATGGAGTGGACAGGAAGATTTGTAACGTCGCATACATATATATCGTATATATCGGCGAGGTGATGTATCAGAAGGTAAAACCCAAACCACGTTCATGCCTGCACCATTGATATGATCATCTTGTCAAAATTTGCTTTCAAAATTTGCACTAGCTTGCCCCATAGTTCTAGGTCGTTCGCTTAGTCAATATAGATCTAGTGCTAGTGGTTACCTCCGTCTCGGTGAATAAGTCATTCGCGTAGTTCTAGGTCGACGATTTAACTATCTAAATATGTATTATATGTGACAAAAAATATATATTTAAAAACTACATCTGTGTAGAAATCTAGTGATATATTTTTCATGACATACAACACATATTTAACTCCTCAAATCGATGACCTAGAACTACGTGAATGACTTATTCACCTAGACGGAGGTAGTAACAACTTCCACACCAAACGAAGGGAATTTCTAGAAACGTGAGCACAACTATTTTTTTTAAAGTAGCAAAGCTTTGGAATAAAATTTTCTATAATGGTCATAGATGAAAATGAAGTTTAAAAATTCTAACTCTAACTTCCTAGTCTAACAGCTGGAGCCTGCAAAACAGAAAATAAATAAAAATAACAATACATGAGAATAAGATCATGGACCTCCCGACCATTCATGGCTAGTGGTGGGGGAGGACACCCCTCCATAGAGACCATGAAGGAAAAAAAAACTTCATGGCACTAAGACCATGAAGGAAAAAAAACTTCATGGCACTAAGTCATGATGGCGGTAGCCTAGTAGCGCTTGCGGTGACCATGGCCCTGCTGGGAGAATGTCTGAGCATGCCCATCAGCATGGATGCGATGGATATGGTGGTGTGGTTCCAAGATGGTGATGTGGAGCCTTGGAACTCCCTAGAGGTAGATGATCTATGTCTACACTAAATGTTTCACTTTTTTGTTAAATCCGACGAGGCACTTTGTGAGAGAAATAAGCAAACCAAAAGTGATGGATTTTGTTATGTGTTATAAGTGACTCCCTTCCCCATCTCGTGGCACAACATGTACGACTAAATTGATGATTTGTTAGTCGTTAACCGTAATCGAGCAATTTATGTTACTTAACCATATGACGTTCATAGTTCTCATTGCAAGCCAGTTGGCACAAACACAGATAATTTTATTCATATATACATAGTGATACATTGACATGGTACATTCTTGGTATATATCACAAGCACTACTGCATGTTTCACTAGAATAACGAAGCCCTTATTTGATGATATGTAAGATGATAACGAATAAATAAAAAAAGTTGGAAGACATCTATTTGACACATCAGATTGGGCTCCATACTTTTAGATTCCTCACGTAAAGGAAACTAGGGGTAGGCATCACCATACCCAGATCCAGCACCTCCGCCTCCACCACTTCCACCATTTGTTCCACCGCCATTGCCAACACCATTTCCACCAGCATATGCATTTGTACTACCTTGTCCATACCAATTGTTATTAGCAGTAGCTGAGCCAGAACCAGTGCCACTACCAGCCCCATATGCACTAGATCCATGGTAACCACTAGCTTGCCCTCCACCACCGCCGCCACCGGTACCACCAGCACTAGTATATCCACCATAGCTACCACCATAAGGATAGGAAGATCCTTGACTATATTGACTAGAACCAGAGCCCGAGCCACTCCCGCTACCAGATCCAGCTCCACCATATTGGCTACCACCTCCACCTCCGCCTCCTCCGCCGCTTGCATGGGTACCACTACTAGAGCTCACGCCTGACCCAGTTCCACTCCCAGAACCGGAACCGCCACCACCCTGAGACCCCCCCACCTTCTCCTCCTCCTGTTCCTACTCCAGAGGCACTGGAGTACCTAGCCACCCTTGCAGCATTGGCCAATCCAATGCTCAATAGGACAACAAAACCAAGAGCTAGTAATTTTGTGCCTACCATTGTGTCTGTGTGTGCGCGCGCCTTCTATTGCAGTGTACTCTTGCAAGATGAGATGGGTTAACAACGTGGGCCATTGCCAATGGCAATCAAGAGGTGGAATCCAAGTAAACGACGACCCCGCCGATGTAATGGAGTCAACTTGAGCGCGTGTACGTGCCGCTGTATGCAGTAGTTGTTATCCGTTGATTATAAGAATCTTTGACAGCATGCCATCAGCTCCGACCATGCATGTTTGTGGTGTGGACTTGTTATCAAAAGTCCCAGTGGAGGCCTAAAAATAGTTAGCGTCTTAATTGGTGCTTGTTTTTTTTCTTTGAGTTGGCTTAGTTAGTGCTTGTTGACTTGGATACATGCATCATGTAGGTAATGAAGATTGAAGAGATTATTAATCTGTGCAATATTTTCGTAGGATGCTCTATTGGCAATCTTTAGTCCCCATCCATCCAGCGAGACTTTGAAATCCTGGGCTTGAAAAACTGATAGGAAGTCTATCTTGATCGAATGGAACCTTGACTTGTGTAGACGAAGCATAATTTCAAGATGCGAGCTCTGTTAAACACATGTAAGCTCAGACATATGCCCTTTTTGTTAATTTGTTTTAATCAATGATACAGTAAACAAATTGAAATATGAAAATGATAAAGAGATTAGTCAAATGAAAATATTGATATATTTATTTCTTTATCTACTTACAAATTGGAAGCTGCTTTGGAGCCATCCGGTTAACTCTAAAACAAAATAGATCCAGTTCACTAATTTAAGTGGGAGTTCACGTTCACATATGTGGTGAGCAATCTAAAGAAAAATACAATACCAAAAAAGGGGACACCTTTTGCTACAGAAGATCAGCACTCGGTGAGTCGGATGAGACAGTTCCGTAGTTGACACTGGGGGTGGGGGGCTCGAAATTCTCACCATTGACCTTGACATTTATAATTGCCATAGTACTCCCTCCGGTCCTTTTTAGTCTGCATATAAGTTTTGTTCGAAGTCAAAGTATCTCTAATTTAACCATAATTATAGAATGAAGTATTAACATTCACAATGTCAAATCAATATTGTTAGATTTATTATGAAATGTAATTTCATAGTATATGTATTTTGTATTGTATATGTTGATATATTTTAATATACATTTGGTCAAACTTTGTAAAGTTCGACTTGACAAAAATGTAATACGCAGAGTAATAAGGAGACTTGCTAGAATCACATTTGCATGGGGATAAGCGCGACAACTAACACAAGATCAAATTGATATATATTAGCTGTGCCCAGCTTGCTTTAGCGTTTCGTACCCTTGGTTACACCGAATAACTGAGTCGATCGGTTATACTCCCCAGTGAAGTACTCCTTCTGTAAACTAATATAAGAGTATTTAGAACACTAAAGTAGTGATCTAAACACTTTTATATTAGTTTACAGAGGGAGTACACGGCACCCAGCTAAATTAACTCTCACATGCTTGTTAATCTAGACAATCAGACAAGCATCCAAACGTGAAGAATCCCAGCGATGTATGTGAAGATCAGGATAACTAGGTTGGACGCACGGTGAGCAATGCAATCTTCAAGACAAACTAACTTTTTCTTCTTCTAAAAAAGGTGATTTTATTACATCAAAATGGCATCAAGCATATACACAACTTATGAACGTATACCAGTCTCAGCATGATTAGGATGCACCAAACCCAACAAACACACACTAAAAAAAGAAAACGATGGCAACAATAAAGCCGTACAAGACCCAAGCACTACCTAGGGCGACGTGGATGGAGGGTCTGTCTGCAGACTGTGCCACCATCCATCTCGATAAAACATCTGAGGCCACCTGCTCTAAGTATGCACATATTACCATGAACAACGGTCGGAACTCTTGTCGTTATAGCGTAGACCATAAACGGAGCTAGTGCGTACACACTGATTGATAACCTGCATAGGGGATGAAATTTTACCATTAAACACCAAATAATTCATGCATAGCCAAAGCGATTATAATAAGGCTGATGGTCCCACCCTAATCAGCATTGCAAACTTGTTGCATATCCCATTGAGCTAGTGATCATGCATATTGGCGACACTTCGAGGTGGATACAAGTTGGACACAACTTGGATGACCAACCACGTGGAAGTGCGAACTAGCATTGAAAGAATAAGTGTTTGGTTGTTTTGTCATGTTAAAAAAAAACCTTTTTGCTTCCTTGTCGGTTACGGCCAAGGAGGATGTGTTTGGTTAGGACCACGCCTTGAGGATGGTATCAAATAAAACAATTTATCTTTTAGTGGTATCATTGGCTTCCAGATATTTTATAATTATCCATTGAAATCTCCAAGTGTGTAAATGACCAATATATTGAGTCTACTGTGAAAGATCCATTTTGTGTTACATGCCAGCAAAACTCATCCCGACACCGTGTTTGGATCCAATCCAAACGACCAAGTAGATGGTTCCATGACTCAATCTTCGGGGCCGCCAAACACCGCCTCAAGCTAAATTGAGGGGGGACATGCTCAAGAGTTGCGCGAGCGTATTATCCTTATCGTGAAAATGCTAGCTATTTCTTCTTGGTAGTAGTGGTCCCTGTCATTCATCCTCGTAGAAAAGAATGTCAGCGTGATCCCTGGTTGCAAAGGAACGGAAGCGAAAAAGATGTTTCTTAGCTTCAAGATATCAAGAATCACATTTTCCCACACCGATCAACCTCGCGAATGCAGGAGCTTAATAAAAGCTGGTGAGAGGCATCCGCCATGTTCGCCGAGTGGCAGCATTGGGGGTCTTTGTAGGTTAAATTATTCTGGACTTGTCACTTTGCCAAACGATATCATTGAGCCAGCTTGGTCATGGGATCACTACAAACACGCTCCGGATTTCCCGGATATGTGTCAGAGGGTTTATGATACCAGAGCCTTGTGAGTGGTCAACGATTTCTGGTTAAGTCCTTTCAAACACCGCAATGTCAATACCAAAAGGTTTAAATTTGCGATAGTCATGATTTTACCTTTCTCCCATGTATGCATGTTGTAAGATTTCTTTGCATGCGCAAATGGTGAGAAGGATCACGCCAGTGTGGTCGTTGAGAATATTGCCAAGAAACTAGTCCATGACATGCACTATGAGGAGCGCGTTCGGTTAGTGGTCAAGTATCACGCGGACTATCTCAACCAGAAAATTTCCAAAAAGGAGGCTCGAGGGAAGCATCTTACATGGGACATGTACTTCAAGGCAAGTGACGATGGATGATTGTTATTCCCTACATTGCTGTAAATTAGATTCCTTACTAAGATGTATTTGTTTACTTATTACAGGCGATTCCTCGGTGGTGCGCTGAAAAATGTCCGTGCTAGGAGAAGATCGTCGAACGGTGGACAGACCCAGGGTGGCAGGATGAACACAAGGTAATAGCGGAACGACGTAAGTTGATGGTTGTCCAAGACACATCAAGCCAACCTCACCATCCCAGGTGTCGTCTCCAAACATGTAGGCAACAATATCCTTTTCTTTTCATCATGGTCTCTTTCATTTGTGAGCATTCCCTTATTGTTTGGATCGCTTTCTTTTGCAGAGAAGACACTGGTAAGGATATCTCTTACTTCGAGGCGTGGACCATCAAATGTACCAAAGACGACAAGGACAAGGACCCTCTCCATCCAGAGAGGGACTGGGTCAGCTCTAAAGCCCCGCCAGATGGGGAGAACTACACCAAAAAATTGAAGGAGATGTACGGGCAAGAGGCTGATCCTCACGTGGTGCCATTTGACCCTCTTTTGGCCATTGCCGCGGCAGGCGGTAGAACAAATGGTTGGATGGCGGTTCACGTCGATTCTATCATAACTTCCTCCCTTCCGTGAGTCAACATGCTCCATGCTATGAGTACTGGATCTGCTCCTATCATAGAGTCACATACCACATACCATGGCCATTATTGAGGAAATTCATGCCAGTGCTTCTTCACTAATCCTTCATTGTCCTGCATGTTTGCATTTCAACACGAATGACATTTGCATTGTCATATTTTAGACCCGGCTGAATGACACCGAGAAAGAACAAGATGAAGGTCGGGCTAAGCTGAAGGCACAAGATGATCTAGTGAAGTCTTTCCAACATATGGTGGCCAATCTTTATTCTATGCAGGGCAGACCAGTGCCAGAGATGTCAGCTACGCCAAAGTGGAACATTGTGAGTTTCGTTCGAACTATTTGTTCATCTTATTGGGTCAATCCATGACAGCTCAATCCATCACAAGGGTCGAACAATGTTCTGCTAGTTCCACCTCGAGTTGGTGGAGTTGGGGAAGCAAACGGAATGACGCATTCTAATGTTCATGTTCCCACTCCGATCTCCAAAACCGCATGAGCTTCATGTTATGTTGTGTTTGAAATTGTTCCTTGTATGTGCTTGAGAACTATTGCATCTTGTGTGTTCTTGAGACTTGTGAACTTGTGGTAGTCGACTGTGCTTGACAACTATTGCACCTTTTATACACTATTGCTTTTTATGTGGGATGATTTTGAGAATCATTGCTTTTTTTGTTCAATGATGCTTACATGTGAGATGTTTTATGTGTGATGCACTATATACTTCCGTTGTATATATTTTGCTGCAGGAATGAAACAAAAATACAAAATAAGACTGTTGGGCAAAACATTACCGAGAGCAGCTCTTGGCAAAGACTATTACACTGGAGCAGGATACAACCTTTACCGAGAGGACTCTCGGAAAAAGATACCAACTTGTAGAGTCTGACACCTTTACCAAGAGGCCTCTCGGAAAAAGATACCAACTTACATAGCCTGGCACCTTTATCAAGAGCTACAACGACTTGGCAAACGTATAAGGTTTGTCGAGAGTAGCTCTCGGCATTGTACAGACTCATCTGTCAGGTTGTAGCCACGTGATCTTTCCTACTGGCAATCTTTACCTTGGGTGGCTCTCGGCAAAGAAGGTGCTATGCGTATGTTGCGGGACCAGTCTGTCAGGAGGACGACACGTGGCCTTTTCCTATTGGCTACCTTTGCCAAGGGTGGCTCTCCGCAAAGATGGCGCTCGGACTATTCTATGGGACCCACATGTCAGGAGCTGGACACATGGCTCTTTCCTAATGGCTTCCTTTGCCGAGGGTGCCTCTTGGCAAAGATGGCGCTCAGCCTATTCTGCGGGACCCACGTGTCAGGAGTTGGACACGTGGCTCTTTCCTATTAGCTTACTTTGTTGAGGGTGCCACTCGGTAAAGATGGGGCTCCGCGTATTCTGTGGGACCCACATGTCAGGAGCTGGACACGTGGCTCTTTCCTATTAGCTATCTTTGCCGAGGGTGGCTCTCGACAAAGATGGCCCTTGGCCTGTTCTGCGGGACCCACATATCAGGAGCTGGACACATGGCTCTTTCCTATTGGCTTCCTTTGCCGAGGGTGCCTCTCAGCAAAGCTGGGCTCGGCTCGCTCTCTGGGCCCCACATGTCAGGTGCTTGACACGTGTTTGTTTGCTACTCGCCAGCTTTGCCGAGTGCTGCTCTCAGCAAAGTGACGCCACGTGGCAACCGCCGTCCCCCTCTGCCGTCCGTGAGTTACTTTATTTTGCGGAGAGGCACTGTTTGGCCCTCGTGAAGGCTTTGCCGAGTGCCCGTGTTTCGGCTCTCGGCAAATTTCTGTTTACCCGAGAGGTATATGCCGGGTGGCCTTTGCTGAGTGCAACTCTCGGCAAAGACTTTGCCGAGTTTTCCTAGCACTCGGCGTACATGGCGATTCCAGTAATGCAGGCACTACCTAGGGCGACGTGGATGGAGGGTCTGTCTACAGACTATGCCGCCATCCATCTCGGTAAAACATCTGAGACCACCTGCTCTAAGTATGCACATATTACCATGAACAACGGTTGAAACTCTTGTCGTTATAGGGTAGACCACCAATGGAGCTAGTGCGTACTCACCATTGATAACCCCCTGTGCGCACTCCGGTAAATATCCTGTGCTCCCGATGATGGAGTACTCCGGCTGCACCATGTGCTGCACAACTATCGGATTAAAAATCTAGGTACAGAATGGAACGCGGAGGACTCATGTTGTCAAATTTGCAAAAGCCCCCTGTATAGGTACAAAATGACCAATGTTTTTATGCACTATCTTCAGGAGCTGAACGTATAGGAGAAAGCATCACCTGTCGTTGCTTCAGAAAAGCATGCACTTTACTAGCATATCTGGTGCTAATGGAAGTATTATTGAGGCATGCAGATCATTTTGTCCCCGCTGCTAGATTTTTCTACCATGTGATTGTGAAACCAAGAGATATGTGTAAGTGTGATAATGATACTCACATTCATAAGATTTTGGGTGCAATATTGAACATAAACTCCTACAATCTCCTCCCCTCGCCGCCGCATGGCATGGGACAGTGGGTGGGTGATGGCACAACGGTGATCTAGGGCGAGGCGACGCCCTTGGGGTATCATTCTTGGAGGTGTACATTGGCTCGAGGGACCAGTGGACGGTTTCAGCGGTGGAGTCTCGGCGGTGTGACGCGGTAGGGTCTGGACGACAGATGCATGATAATGGGCGCGCGTAGGGAGGTGCCGTTGATGGGATCTGTGATGGCGTCGACGGTAGGCCTAGCAAGGTCGATTAGCATATAAACATATTCACTCAGGCGCAGAGCATTACAAACAATTCACAACCAAATCTATTGTTTCACAATTGTTTTAACCAAACAGCCGTCTGTTTCAACTTTTTCACAATAGCTTTTCCAGAATCTGCAACTCAACCAAACGCAGCCTAAAGTGCGCGCTACAGTGATTTGATTATAGCCGGCGGATGGAGATCGGACGATGCTTAGATGACGGCTTAAGTGACTCTGTGTACTGCTTCGAGACCTCGCTCCAGCCACGCGATGAGGATCTAACGGTCAACGGCTGTTGTCTGACAATGAACAAGTACAGGAGATCTAGGGAGCAGAGGAGTGAAAGTGCGTTATATCGACTAGAGGGGGGGGGCGGTGAATAGGCGATTTTTATGAATTCTTCACTAAGGAATTTGCCGGTGAGGAAATTTCTTAGCGAAGAACTACTTGCAGCGGAATAAGTACTCAGAAGTATGCATAACGGAATACAGGCATGGTCATCATGATGAAATGAAGACAAGCACAGAGTACAGAAAGCGTAATCACAGGATAACACAAGATGAAGACAAACAGACTAAAGAAATTGAACTGAGGAAATTGAGAAAGTCTTCAGTCAAAGTCTTCAAACACAGATATGAACAATCACTCAACACAGTAATGAGGAAATGAAAGAGTTGAGGAAATAGAACCAGAAAGGTTGGTGAAGACAATGATTTGGTAGACCAGTTCCAAATGCTGTCTCAGTTGTACATCTGGTTGGAGCGGCTGAGTATTTAAACTCGAGGACACACAGTCCCGGACACCCAGTCGCTGAGCACGCAGCTCAGGACACCAAGTCCTCATCGTATTCTCCTTGAACTAAGGTCACACATACCTCGTCCAATCACTCGTGGTAAGTCTTCAGGCAACTTCCGAACCTTCACAGACTTGGTCACTCGGCGATCCACAATTCCTCTTGGATGCTCTAGACTATGACGCCTAACCGTCTGGAAGAAGCACAATCTTCAAAGGTAACAAGCGTCGGATCCACGCAGGATCAATCTCTTCAGTGATGCTCAATCACTTTGGGTTTGTAGGTGTTGGGTTTGGGGTTTTTTCTCACTCGATGATTTTCGCTCAAAGTCCTCGGAGGATGGGTTGCTCTCAAATGACAAGTGTCAAGTTCTCTCGGAGCAGCCAACCAGCTAGTGGTTGTAGGGGGCGGCTATTTATAGCCTAGAGAGCAGCCCGACATGATAAGACATAAATGCCCTTCAATAATATGACCGTTAGGTGGATAAGATATTTTGGGGACAGCTGACGCATAGCACAACAACGGTCAGAAATTTGACTCTCAAATTCCTCAGGGCTATCATGTTCCTCACTGTGTAGGTAATCCGCACTGGCGAATTCCTAACTCCTCAGTCAGAACAAATTCCTCAGCGACCAGAAGAACTTCGTCTCTGTCATGAAGAAATTGACTGAACTGTATGAGATTTCCAATGGCTTCACTCAAAGGGATTGGTAGGTGTAGGATTTTGAGTTGAGCATCACATGGAAATTTTTCCTTAGTATTTCCTCGACCCCCTTTAACAGTATGGTGTTTCCTATGACTCAAGAAAGAGAAAAACGAAACTACAAAAACAAAAGTCTTCACGCTTCATGTTCCTCAAATGAATACCAAGTGTTCAAGGTCACACCAATTTCTTCACTTTCAAAGTCTTCAGAAAGTCTTCAGAATACCAAAGTCTTCAGTCGAAGAACTTCATTTTTAGGGGTCGACTTTCTCTGTAAATATCAAACTCCTCATAGACTTATAGACCTGTGTACACTCAAAAACACATTAGTCCCTTAACCTATAAGTCTTCAACACACCAAAATCACTAAGGGGCACTAGATGCACTTACAATCTCCCCCTTTTTGGTGATTGATGCCAATATAGGTTAAGTTTTCAACGGGGATATACATATGAAGTGTAAATACTGATATTGAGGAATTTTGATTGCAAGATATAGAAGAACTCCCCCTGAAGATGTGCATAGTGAGGAATTTGCTTTTGAGGCAATGCACACTTGAAGAGTTGAATCATGGAGATCTCCCCCTATATCTTGTAATTCATACACGCATTTGACATATAGTATGAAGAATTTGAAATGCATGATGAAATATGGTGCCTGATGTAATTCAGCATGCGTGTATTAACATAAAACGAGGAATAAGCATGCAGAGGAACACATCAAAAGTGTCAGAGTACCATTGGGTTTGAGATTACAGCTCGATCCAATAAAGTTTCAGAAGAACGAGAGTTGTAACTTAACAAAAAAACGCCCATATAGTAGACCCACTTGAAGACTAACTCAAATTTCTCCCCCTTTGTCATCGAATGACCAAAAGGATCGAAACTGAGGACTAACGCCCCTGAAGAATATCAAGTTGATGGAGGAGCATCAGCGTTGTCGGTGTCGGTTGTCGTAGTAGGGCCTGCCGCAGTGTCGTCCAAGTCTTCATTTTCATCAGTGTCGCGCGATGAAGAATAAGAGCTAGCCACCAAGGAAGGAACTTTGACCTTCTTGAATTTCTTCGGAGGAGGTGCAGACCAGTCAAATTCTTCCTTCAGACCCATTTTCTTCAGATCTTCTGCGCTGTAGACATGAGACAGAACAGCCCAGGCACCGTTGAAGGTTTCATGGAGGTAGTATTGGTTTTTCTTCACTGCATTGTGTGTTGAAGTCATGTTGTGAAGAATTAAACCAAACTGACGCTTGACCCATTTATGATTGCGATCAACTTTTTGATGAAGACTGAGGAGTAACTCACGATCAGTCATCACCCTGGGTGCTGTGGCTTGAGGATTTTGCTTGGCAGAGTTGTTGGCGGCAGAGTCATGTGTGGCAGAGTCATCATTGGTGGAGTAGGATGCAGCCTTGCGAAATTGACCATCCAATGGACGAATGCCTTCATCTATCATAATAGTTGCCTTGCCTTTGTCATCAGCTGAGGAAAATGTCCGTTTGAGGACTTCAATGGGAGGCAGGTAGCTGCAGTGGTTGAGAGTATCAGCCTTGTAATTGAGTGAAGACCTTGTCCTGATGAACCTCATAATCCATGGTGCATAAGGCTTCAGCTCAAATGGTGACATAGCAATATTCGCCAGAGTCCTCATGAAGAAATCATGGAAGTTTATGGGAACGCCATGAATGATATTGAAAAGCATATTCTTCATGATGCCAACGACTTCTTCATCATTTGAGTCGTGGCCTTTGATAGGACTCATTGTCTTCATCAGAATGCGATAGACAGTCCGAGGCACATACAGTAATTCCTTGACGAGGAATTTGGTTCGAGGGGCCTGCCCTGGCTTCACAGGCTTCATCAACACTTGCATGTAATGATTTGTAAGCTCAGGTTCACTGTAGACGCAACGAGCACCGTCAAGGGGAGGACTGAGTGGGAGGGCACGAAGCAATTCAGTTGCTAGTGCCTTGTAGTGAGTATTTTCTGTCATCCAGTCCAGCACCCAAGAGTTCACATCTTCAGAATCTCCGGTGATGTGCAGCGTCGCATAGAACTGAAGAATAAGTTCTTCATTCCAGTCACAGATGTCAGTGCAGAAATTCAGCAAACCAGCATCATGAAGAACACTGAGGACTGGTTCGAAGCCTGGCAGAGATTCCATGTCCACGTGAGGAATATGTGCGTGATCAAAGACTTTGTCTTTGTTGAATAGCACTGAGGAATAGAAATTGTCTTGACTTGCAGTCCAGAAACGCCTCTTCCTTATGCGAGCAGAATCATAAGGGTTGTAATCAGTGAAGAAAACATGCTCGCTAAAGAAGTCTTCAGCCTTGAACTTTTGCTTGCGTGAGAATGGATCCTTTGGTTTGGGCAGTGGAGTGTCAGTGAGTTGCATCACTACCTCAGGAATCGCAATCTCAGGTTCTTCAGGCTGAGGATTTTCTGGTTCCTCTTCATTTGCAGTCTGCGTGTTCATAGGACCAGCAGCAGCAGGTTCTTCAGCACTAGGGGCTGGAATTTCTTCATGCATAGATGAGGTGGGATGAGTTTCTTCAGAGCCCATTTGAACGGTTGGTGCAGGGACTGAGGTATTTGTTGTAGTTGGGTGAAGAGTGGAGAATTGGGGTGTTGATTGTCCCAAAAGTCATCATTCATCACTGGTGTTGTGCTTCCAATATCCACATCTTCTTCAATTTCTTCAACGCCAGCCTCTTCAGCTGTGAACTGAGGCATTGGCGAGGAAATGATTGGTGTTGAAGGGATCACATCCACTTCAATTTCTTTATCAATCTGCTCTGACGAAGCAGCAGAATGATTTTCTTCATCAGATCCGCTAGGGATCTCATATTCTTCACCAAAAGGAACAAGGTCCTTTGATGGTATGGAGGAAATCGGAATAGCATCAATCGGATTTTCAAAAGAGCTTGTCATAGGCTTCATCTTCTTTGGAGCTGAAGATTCTGAAGCAGTTGATGCTTTCCTTTTCTTTACTGCAGCTCGCTCTGCAGCCTTGGTTTTCTTCACATCTGTTGCAGATGGAAGGATAGGAGTTGGTGTAGGCGCGGGAGGAGCTGAGGAATCTGTTTGAATTTCCTCAGGCGCAACTGATGCAGTTGCCCTGACTTCTTCATTTTCTTCAGGCGCATCACTAGTGGACGCCCTGGCAATTTCTTCAGCGGTTGGAATGGAGTATTCAGCCCTGGAACTAGCATTTTCTTCAGCAGCCTGAAAGTCATCAGCGGTGCTGGCATGTTCTTTAGTAGGCTGAGCAGAGGCTTCAGCCTGAGGAACTTCCTGTTGCATTGGAGCTGCAACATTTGTGAACTTCTCAGTCAGTTTAACAAACCTGACTTTGGCTCCTTGCCAATCAGCATAATAAGCATCGAAGTCATCACTGAGGGCTTTGATTTCAGACTGAATCTTTATGAGTTCATTAGTTGTAATTTTGACAACGTTTTTCTTCAGGAACTTCTCCTTCCTGAACTGAGCCTTCTTAATTTGTCTGGCCTTCTCAAATTTCCATTTCTCTTCAGCGATGAAATGGGTCAGCATGTGACTTTGTCCAGGAGTCAGATGAAAATCAAGCATAGGAGTGTTTGGGTCCTTGTGCCAGAGATCAATGTAGTCGAGGATCTTCTTAGGATCCAAAAGCAGTGGCACAGATGTGCCTTTGGCTCTAGCGGCCCTTTCTTGTCTATCTCTGATGATTTCTGCAAATTCATCATCATCAGCTTCATCGTCAGATGGCACTTGGAAGGCAACCTGTTTCTTCTTCGGACTTGGCCGAGGACCTCATCCAGCTGTTGCCTTTTTCTTCAGCAGAGTGGGGCCAGATGAAGAATTTGGTGCAGCTGAGGAACTTGCTGAGACACCAGAGGCAATAGAGATGCCTGCAGTCCTTTGGCACGTGGTCAGATGCACAGGTGCTGAGGACTTTGCCGGAGCAGCTGAGGACTTTGGAGTAGGAGCTGAGGATTTTGGAGGAGCAGAAGCAGCATGAGGAACTGGCCGTGAGGGCTTTGAAGATTCTGGCCGTGAGGGCATTGCTGAGGAACTTGGCCGTGAGGGCACTGTTGGTGAAGCACTTGGCTTGTGCGCGGGCTTCTTAGCCATTGATTTTCTAGGCTTGACAGAGGCCTCAGTGGCAGCAGCAGCAGCAGAGTCTTCATTAAATTTCCTCACTGCTTCTTTGGCTTGTCTTGCCAACTTGGCTTGGCGCTTGGCCCATTCTTCAGGAAAATCCTTACCACGCTTGATGCTGGTGGGGTCAGCTACTTGGCCAGGTGCCAATGGAGCTCTTGGGCATGGAGGTTTAAGTGTGAATTTCTTCATGTACTTTGGAGTAACATACCTGTACTCCCTCCATTCTCTTGCCCATCCCATTTCAATCCTTTGTATGCGCACCTTGCGCGAATTTTTGTCCTCCTTGCCAAATTTGGCCTCATCGGGAGTGCAATAGTCAGCATAGATGTCCTCAGATATTTCAAAAGCAGCCATGACCTCAGGCCTCTTTCCTCCTTTCTGGCACATAAGATGTTTTGGGGACAGCTGGCGCATAGCACAGCAACGGTGGGAAATTTGACTCTCAAATTCCTCAGGGCTATCATGTTCCTCACTGTGTAGGTAATCCACACTGGCGAATTCCTAACTCCTCAGTCAGAACAAATTCCTCAGCAACCAGAAGAACTTCGTCTCTGTCACTGAAGAAATTGACTGAACTGTATGAGATTTCCAATGGCTTCACTCGAAGGGATTGGTAGGTGTAGGATTTTGAGTTGAGCATCAAATGGAAATTTTTCCTTAGTATTTCCTCGATCCCCTTTAACAGTACGGTGTTTCCTATGACTCAAGAAAGAGAAAAATGAAACTACGAAAACAAAAGTCTTCGCGCTTCATATTCCTCAAATAAATACCAAGTCTTCAAGGTCACACCAATTTCTTCACTTTCAAAGTCTTCAGAAAGTCTTCAGAATACCAAAGTCTTCAGTCGAAGAACTTCATTTTTAGGGGTCGACTTTCTTTGTAAATATCAAACTCCTCATAGACTATAGACCTATGTACACTCAAAAACACATTAGTCCCTTAACCTATAAGTCTTCAATACACCAAAATCACTAAGGGGCACTAGATGCACTTACAAGGAGGGCCTGACACAGCGGAGGAGGGATTTCGGGTCGAGGCGGAGGAGGATCTCCCAGAGGACGACCTCATCTGGGAGGCCAGGGAGGAGAGGCATTGCTCCTTCTGCCGCGGCCTCCTCTGCCATGGTCGTCGGCTGGTGGCGGCAGAACGGGAGGGGAGATGAGCGTATAGAACTCTGGTCTTGGTTGTGGAATAGTAGCTCTCATCTCACACGGGCTGGGCTTAGCCCACAAGCACATAGCGACGACATTACCCACATTTGATTGCCTTAAAAAATTTACTCAGATTTGAGAAGGTCTTTGTACTATCAGATTCCAGTCTTCTACTACAAAAAAAATCTCCTAAACATAAAATAATCATAATTTCAGTCAGAATCTAATATCTCCTGCGAAATTGTGATGATGTTTGATCTAATATGCCAAAAAAGAACAGAACAAACAACAACAACAACAACAACAACAAAGCCTTTAGTCCCAAACAAGTTGGGGTAGGCTAGAGGTGAAACCCATAAGATCTTGCAACCAACTCACGGCTTTGGCACATGGATAGCAAGCTTCCACGCACCCCTGTCTATAGCTAGCTCTTTGGTGATACTCCAATCGTTCAGGTCTCTCTTAACGGACTCCTTCCATGTCAAATTTGGTCTACCCCGCCCTATCTTAACATTCTTCGCACGCTTTAGCCGTCTGCTATGCACTGGAGCTTCTGGAGGCCTGCGCTGAATATGCCCAAACCATCTCAGACGATGTTGTACAAGCTTCTCTTCAATTGGTGCTACCCCAACTCTATCTCGTATATCATCATTCCGGACTCGATCCTTCCTCGTGTGGCCACACATCCATCTCAACATACGCATCTCCGCCACACCTAACTGTTGAACATGTCTCTTTTTAGTCGGCCAACACTCAGCGCCATATAACATTGCGGGTCGAACCGCCGTCCTGTAAAACTTGTCTTTTAGCTTTTGTGGCACTCTCTTGTGATAGAGAATGCCAGAAGCTTGGCGCCACTTCATCCATCCGGCTTTGATTCGATGGTTCACATCTTCATCAATACCCCCATCCTCCTCCAGCATTGACCCAAATGCCGAAAGGTGTCCTTCTGAGGTACCACCTGGCCATCAAGGCTAACCTCCTCCTCCTCCTCACACCTAGTAGTACTGAAACCGCATCATGTTCTCAGTTTTAGTTCTACTAAGCCTAAACCCTTTCGATTCCAAGGTTTGTCTCTATAACTCTAACTTTCTATTTACCCCCGCCCGACTATTGTCAACTAGCACCACATCATCTGCAAAGAGCATACACCATGGGATATCTCCTTGTATATCTCTTGTGACCACATACATCATTAGTGCAAAAAGATAAGGGCTCAAAGTTGACCCCTGATGCATTCCTATCTTAATCGGGAAGTCATCAGTGTCGACATCACTTGTTCGAACACTTGTCACAACATTATCGTACATGTCCTTGATGAGGGTAATGTACTTTGCTGGGACTTTGTGTTTCTCCAAGGCTCACCACATGACATTAAGCGGTATCTTATCATAGGCATTCTCCAAGTCAATGAACACCATATGAAAGTCCTTCTTTTGCTCCCTATATCTCTCCATAAGTTGTTGTACCAAGAAAATGGCTTCCATGGTCAACCTCCCAGGCATGAAACCAAACTGATTTTTGGTCACGCTTGTCATTCTTCTTAAGCAGTGCTCAATGACTCCCTCCCATAGCTTCGTTGTATGGCTCATCAGCTTAATTCCATGATAATTAGTACAACTCTGAACATCCCCCTTGTTCTTGAAGATTGGTACTAATATATTCCGTCACCATTCTTCTGGCATCTTGTTTGCCTGAAAAATAAGGTTTAAAAGCTTGGTTAGCCATACTATTGCTATGTCCCCGAGACCTTTCCACACCTCAATGGGGATACAATCAGGGCCCATCGCCTTGCCTCCTTTCATCCTTTTTAAAGCCTCCTTGACCTCAGACTCCTGGATTCACCGCACAAAACGCATGCTGGTCTCATCAAAGGAGTCGTCCATTGAATGGTAGAACTCCCATTCTCCCCATTGAACAACTTGTCGAAGTACTCCCGCCATCTATGCTTAATCTCCTCGTCCTTCACCAAGAGTTGGCCTGCTCCGTCCTTAATGCATTTGACTTGGCCAATATCCCTCGTCTTCCTCTCACGGATCTTGGCCATCTCATAGATGTCCCTTTCGCCTTCCTTCGTGCCTAACCGTTGGTAGAGGTCCTCATATGCCCGACCCCTTGCTTCACCAACAGCTCGCTTTGCGGCCTTCTTCGCCATCTTGTACTTCTCTATGTTGTCTGCACTCCTATCTAGGTATAGGCGTCTGAAGCAATCTTTCTTCTCTTTAATCGCCTTCTGGACATCATCATTCCACCATCAGGTATCCTTATCTTCGCTTCTCCTTCCCCTGGACACTCCAAACTCCTCAGAGGCCACCTTACGGATGCAAGTCGCCATCTTCATCCACACATTGTCTGCATCCCCCCCTTCCTCCCAAGGGCCCTCCTTAATGACCCTCTCCTTGAACGCCTGAGCTACCTCCCCTTGAGCTTCCACCACTTCGTTCTAGCGACTTTGGCACGCTTATCCCGCTGGACACGAATCCGAAAGCGGAAGTCAGCAACCACCAGCTTATGCTGGGAAACAACACTCTTTCCAGGTATCACCTTACAGTGTAGGCACACACGCCTATCTTCTCTTCTCGAGAGGATGAAATCAATCTGGCTAGAGTGTTGGCCACCACTAAAAGTCACCAGGTGTGATTCTCTCTTTCTAAAGAGGGTGTTAGCTACAATCATGTTGTAGGCTAGAGCAAAGCTTAAGATATCTTCTCCTTCTTGATTCCTGATGCCATAGCCAAAGCCCCCATGCGCCCCTTCATAACCTGTGTTAGATATACCCACGTGGCCATTGAGGTCTCCTTCTATGAAGAGCTTCTCACCAATAAGTACACTCCTAACCATGTCTTTCAGGCCTTCCCAGAACTCCCTCTTGGTGTTCTCATTGTGGCCTACTTGCGGGGCATACGCGCTGATAACATTGAGAACCAAGTCCTCAACTACCAGCTTGACCAGGATAATCCGGTCCCCACGTCTCTTGACGTCTACCACTTCATACTTGAGGCTCGTGTTGATCAAGATGCCTACGCCATTTCTATTTGTAGCCGTCCCCGTGTACCACACAGCTTGAAGCCGGTATCCTCCACCTCCTTCGCCTTCTGTCCTCTCCATTTGGTTTCTTGGACGCAAAGGATATCAACACCTCTCCTCACCGCTGCATCAACTAGCTCCCGAAGCTTCCCTGTTAGAGACCCTACGTTCCAGCTACCTAAGCGAATCCTCCTAGGCTCGGCTAGCTTCCTTACCCTTCGCACTCGTGGAGTCAAATGCGAAGACCCTTGCTCATTTTCCACTACATCCTGGCGCCGATGTAGCGCGCCACTAAGGATGCGACAACCCGATCCTCGCTCACTTGCCACCGTATCCGGATCAAGATACGGCGCGCCACCTTGGGGATGACGGCCCGGCCCTTGCCCATTTTCCACCACACCCGGATTCCGATGTAGCGCGTCGCTGAGAGGGTTACGCCCCAACGAAAATCTATTGGGTTTCATCTCCATAAGAGTGGCTGAGTTTTTACGTTGGCTCACCAAGCCTATCACAACTCTCCTCCTTTACCCGGGCTTGGGACCGGCTATGTTGAGACAACATAGGACAGAATACTACTACTGGTTTCAAGTGAATGAATTATATTCTCAACTCTCACTCGACTAGTCGATCTGATCTATTTTTCAAATTCTAGCTACCATTACCAACTCCATGTCTACCCGTGCATTGAACCTTTCTTTTTTTCTTCCAACCTTTTTTTAAGCACCAACACATGTTGGTTATCCACAATTGATTGACTAGCGCACATGGTTTCGGAACATAGGAATTGAAAAAAAGAACACAAAATTTGTATTCTGTATTGGGTGTCATGACGTGTCAAATCTTAAAGAAACTAAGAAGACACACAGATAGATGTTTTTGGTAGTTTGAATTGCAAGAACCTAAAAAACACAGACATGTATCGAAAAAGGGTTTCCCCCACTTTGTATACAAAGCAACCAACAGAGACATGTCAAGAGTGGGAGGCATGTAAGCGCATGCGCATCATAGATTGTTGAAAGCTGCCCAAAATTGTAGAGATGACCGTTTGGATAGGAACACAGGAACATGTCTCGATTTTGTGCTGATGGCTACAATAAAAGTTAACAGTGGTTATTGAAATTCATATGACATCGTGAACATAGAAAATCCGTTCCAGAAAAAGTTGTAGCACCATTCCTACTACCTCCGTTCTAAATTTGGGAAAATAGTTCATAAAAATTTGGGTGCCATGATCTTTTAATAAAAATGCATCTTTTTAAGATAACACCCACTGGTCAGTCTGTTCCAAGCTCCAACTAATATTCTCAACTCCCTGCCTACTCCTGCCTTGCATTACCAGCGCAAATTCGGGTTCTTGATTCTAGGGTCCGATCGCCAGTGGGCGATCAGTTGGACTTGCAATTGTCATGTTCGTTTCAGATGATCTAATTGTATGCCTGATCCGATCTAATCGACACATGTATCCTCCAAACAGCGTACGGTGTGTGCATGTAAAAGCAGAACACTTGTGCAGCCTGTGCAGCAAAATCATGCAAGCATCTGAATCCAAAGTTCCCATTTAGAGACAGCAACTGTGTATATCGTGTCAGAAATCTTTTAAGTGCAGTTGTGCTTACAGATTATGCCATACCATTCTTCACTAACAGCTTGGAGATCCAACAAAGAACTAATTCACGTCGCTGCCGCACCATCATCATCCTCTGCCATATACCACCACCACACCAGACACATCGCCGCCGCCAAATACCACCATATATCCGCCACAAATCCGAGTCCATATATACCACACGATCAATCCGAGTCCACATATACCACCGCTTGTCCATCATCAATCCGAGTCCACATATACCATCGCCTGTCCATCACCAATCCGAGTTCTTTTCATATTAGATTTGTTTTTGAGATCCATCTAGTTTTCGTTTTGTGTTTGCTTGCCTGAGTAGGTTTCGAAAAAAAAGAGTCTGCAAACCCCCGGGAAATTTTTATGCCAAAATTTCGACGACCGAAAATATTTTTTCCCTATCCTGTTTTTAGGTCCCAGGGAGCGTTTTGAGACACTCGCCATCATAGTGGATTTTTGTCGCACTTTTTCATCGTCGCTTTCGGAAAAAAATTGTCAATTTTTTTGTGCCTATCATATTATTTATTTTGACTTGGAAAGAGTTTTGAGACACTCGCCATTATAGGGATTTTTCGCAAAAAAAAGAGGAGCACAAAAAAAACCTGAGCGAAAAAAAATCCAGAGTGGGCTTTTCCCTTGTTTCTGTGTCTTGCCGTGATTTTGTTGGTGTTCTACGCTCGCGTCTCTAGTCTAGCCTAGGACCAGCACAGTACCATCGTTGAGCGTTTATTCAACTTTGCATTTCTGATTTGATTATTGCTGACCCTTTTTGCTACCATATTATAAGCCTTCCCAGCTCCACATAAATCTACGACATGCGTTTGACTCTCCCTGGTAATCGCTCTATCCAAACTTTGAGAGTTTTGACTACAACGGCTGCCGATCACCACCTACTGCTGGGTAATAACTAGTAAGAATTTGAGATTTGTTTGACGGATTGTGACACCCCACCACCGCCACTTTCTAGTAGTTTGTAGGATCATATTCTTGTGTGTTTCTATTGCTACTAACCATGGCAAGATCACAAGCCGACAGACTAGGAGAACATGATGAACAAAGAGTTACATGATAAGTTTCAGCAAATGATGAGTGGAGAGGTGGAAGATGTGCTAAACAGATTTGAAGAGGCCATGTAGAAGATAAATGGCATTGAGAAGGCGTTCGAAACAAAGCTCGATAACAAGTTTAATGAATTGCTCGCATGTCTTCCACAACCACCGCCCGCTGCACCAGTCGCACCTCTACAACAACAACAACAACATCGCTTTCCAAATCAAGTGGGACGAGAACATCGCGTTGATAATCCCCAAGTGCAGGGCATCATCGTAGAAATTCCCAAAGGTGGAAGTGATAAGTATGGAGTGTCGAACCCACAAGGAGCTAAAGGTAAGATCAATATTCTCTCAAGTCCTATCTGCCACTGATACGACTCTATGTACACCGAACGTTTGCTTCCAACTAGAAACGAGAAATAAAACTACGTTGTGGGTATGAAGAGGATAACTTTGCATGATAGCGGAGAGCTAAAACATAAAAGTAGGTGATGTTATCATTAAGTTAGAATACATTACTAAATATTATAAATAGCGAGTGTGGAATGATGATGGGTCGGTGTGCGGAATTATCCTAGTCAATTGTTAACAAGACCGGTAGTCGTCACACTACAAAAAAATACACTTCCGTGATGATACATGTTTATCACAGTAGGTCGCGTTTTTTGTCATGCATGTACATACATGACGATTTTATGACAGAATCAAGATAGTCATACATGTGCTGTCGTAGAAGTGTTCCATGACATTACCAAAATTATCATCACGGAAGTGTCCACTTCCATGACGATAAATCGCGCGTCACAGAAGTGCTTTCATCAAGGGTGACCGACACGTGGCATCCATCGTAACGAAACGCCGTTAAGCTATCGAGTCGGGTTTTGGATCCGATAACCCGTTAACAGCCCCGGCCAATGGGTATTTTCCACGTGTAAAATCATCATTGGCTGGAGGAAACATGTGTCGGCTCATCGTTGGGACAGATGTTATCCACTCATTGGACAAAAGGCGCCTATGATACGTCGACACGTGGCACGTCCCATCAAGTTTAAATGGCCCGGCCCAACTAAAGGCCCACAAGATTTTGCGGACCATAATGGGTCGGCCCAGTTAAAGGCACACGAGATTTTGCGGACCATAAAGGGCTGGCCCAGCTAAAGGCCCACAAGATTTCGCAGGCCCAAATAGGCCGGCCCAGGTAAAGGCCCACAAGATTTTTGTGTGCCATAATGGGCCGGCCCAGGTAAAGGCCCACAAAATTCTTGCGGATCATAATGGGCCGGCCCAGCTAAAGGCCCATGAGATTTCATCGACATTAATGGGTCGGCCCAGCTATAGGCCCACAAGATTTTGAGGACCCTGGTAGGTTGGCCCATTAACTGGCTGCCATGTTTTGAGCCAAATGCCGGCCATATTTGATCCGGTCCATTAATGTCCTGCCATGTTCCGGGCCTAATAATGGCCCATATAAGATCCGGCCCGTTAAAAGCCTCCCACTTTCTGGGCCAAATCACGGCCCAAATCAGGTCCGGCCCTTTAAGAGGCTTTGGGCTCAATTATGGCCCATATCAGATTCAGCCCGTTAACTGGACGCTATGCTTTTGGGCCCACTTGCTAAAGGCCCATTTAGTAATTCGGCCTGATATTAGTTTCGGCCTATTAAGGGCCTGTTTAACATTTCGGCCCGATATTAATTTCGGCCTGTTAAAAGCCCGTCATATAGTTGGGCCTAACTACAGCCCGGTTTGCATCCGGCCTGCTCGCAGCCGATATCTGATTGGGCCAAACAAGGACCGAGACAACTTTGGCCTGTTAAAAGCCCGTGATTTGATTCGCACAATCATGGGCCGGGGTCCATTTCGGGCTGTGATGTCTACTACACAACCTTCTTCTTGTAGACGTTTTTGGGCCTCCAAGTGCAGAGGTTTGTAGGACAGTAGCAAATTTCCCTCAAGTGGATGACCTAAGGTTTATCAATCCGTGGGAGGCGTAGGATGAAGATGGTATCTCTCAAACAACCCTGCAACCAAATAGCAAAGAGTCTCTTGTGTCCCCAACACACCCAATACAATGGTAAATTGTATAGGTGCACAAGTTCAACGAAGAGATGGTGATACAAGTGCAATATGGATGGCAGATATAGGTTTTTGTAATCTGAAAAATATAAAAACAGCAAGGTAACAAGTGGTAAAAGTGAGCGTAAACGTTGCAATGCTAGGAAACAAGGCCTAGGGTTCATACTTTCACTAGTGCAAGTTCTGTCAACAACAATAAAATAATTGGATCATATAACTATCCCTCAACATGCAACAAAGAGTCACTCCAAAGTCACTAATAGCGGAGAACAAACGAAGAGATTATGGTAGGGTATGAAACCACCTCAAAGTTATTCTTTCCAATCAATCCGTTGGGCTATTCCTATAAGTGTCACAAACATCCCTAGAGTTCGTACTAGAATAACAACTTAAGACACAAATCAACCAAAACCCTAATGTCACCTAGATACTCCAGTGTCACCTCAAGTATCCGTGGGTATGGTTATACGATATGCATCACACAATCTCAATTCATCTATTCAAACCAACACATAGAACCTCAAAGAGTGCCCAAAAGTTTCTACCGGAGAATCATGACGAAAACGTGTGCCAACCCCTATGCATAGGTTCATGGGCGGAACCCGCAAGTTGATTACCAAAACATACATCAAGTGAATCACGTGATATCCCATTTTCACCACAGATACGCACGGCAAGACATACATCAAGTGTTCTCAAATCTTTAATGACTCAATCCGCTAAGATTACTTCAAGGGGAAAACTCAATTCATTGCGAGAGAGTAGAGGGGGAGAAGAAACATAAGATCCAACTATAATA
This sequence comes from Triticum turgidum subsp. durum, assembly GCA_900231445.1. Taxonomy (NCBI): domain Eukaryota; kingdom Viridiplantae; phylum Streptophyta; class Magnoliopsida; order Poales; family Poaceae; genus Triticum; species Triticum turgidum. The sequence goes on from LT934116.1 coordinate 764,183,319, forward strand.
GCAAAGCTCACGATACATCAAGATCGTGCCAAATGAAGAACACGAGAGAGAGAGAGATCAAACACATAGCTACTGGTACATACTCTCAGCCCCGAGGGTGAACTACTCCCTCCTTGTCATGGAGAGCGCCGGGATGATGAAGATGGCCACAGGTGAGGGTTCCGCCCTTCGGCAGGGTGCCAGAACAGGGCCCCGATTGGTTTTTGGTGGCTCTGGAGGTTTTGCGGCGGCGGAACTCCCAATCTATTCTCTGTTCTGGAAGTTTTAGGGTACGTGGGGTTATATAGGCGGAAGAAGCACGTCAGGGGAGCCACAAGGGCCCCACGAGGCAGGGGGGCGCGCCCTAGGGGGGTGGGCGCGCCCCCACCCTCGTGGCTTCCTCATTCCTTCCTTGACGTGGGGTCCAAGTCCATCGGGTAGCTTTCGTTCCAAAAATAACTTCTCTAGTTGATTTCGTTCTGTTTCGCCTCCATCTGATATTCCTTTTCTTCAAAACACTGAAATAGGCAAAAAACAACAAATCTGGGCTGGGCCTCCGGTTAATAGGTTAGTCCCAAAAGTAATATAAAAGTGGAAAATAAAGCCCAATATTGCCGAAAACAGTAGATAATATAGCATGGAGCAATCAAAAATTATAGATACGTTGGAGACGTATCAAGCATCCCCAAGCTTAATTCCTGCTCGTCCTCGAGTAGGTAAATGATAAAAAAGATAATTTTTGATGTGGAATGCTACTTGGCATAATTTCAATGTAATTCTTCTTAACTGTGGTATGAATATTCAGATCCGAAAGATTCAAGATAAAAGTTTAAAATTGACATAAAAATAATAATACTTCAAGCATACTAACAAAGCAATTATGTCTTCTCAAAATAACATGGCCAAAGAAAGTTATCCCTACAAAATCATATAGTCTGGCTATGCTCTATCTTCACCACACAAAGTATTTAAATCATGCACAACCCCGATGACAAGCCAAGCAATTGTTTCATACTTTTGACATTCTCAAACTTTTTCAATCTTGACGCAATACATGAGCGTGAGCCATGGATATAGCACTATATATGGAATAGAATGGTGGTTGTGGAGAAGACAAAAAGGAGAAGATAGTCTCACATCAACTAGGTGTATCAACGGGCTATGGAGATGCCCATCAATAGATATCAATGTGAGTGAGTAGGGATTGCCATGCAACGGATGCACTAGAGCTATAAGTATATGAAATCTCAACAAAAGAAACTAAGTGGGTGTGCATCCAACTCCCTTGCTCACGAAGACCTAGGGCATTTTGAGGAAGCCCATCATTGGAATATACAAGCCAAGTTCTATAATGTAAAATTCCCACTAGTTTATGAAAAGTGACAACATAGGAGACTCTCTATCATGAAGATCACGGTGCTACTTTGAAGCACAAGTGCGGTAAAAGGATAGTAGCATTGCCCCTTCTCTCTTTTTCTCTCATTTTTTTATTTTTTTATTGGGCCTTTTCTCTTTTTTTATGGCCTCTTTTCTTTTTTTTTTGTCCGGAGTCTCATCCCGACTTATGGGGGAATCATAGTCTCCATCATCCTTTCCTCACTTGGGACAATGCTCTAAAATGATGATCATCACACTTTTATTTTTCTTACAACTCAACAATTACAACTCGATACTTAGAACAAAATATGACTCTATATGAATGCCTCCGGTGGTGTACCGGGATATGCAATGATTCATAAGTGACATGTATGAAAGAATTATGAACGGTGGCTTTGCCACAAATACGATGTCAACTAAATGATCATGCTAAGCAATATGACAATGATGGAGCATGTCATAATAAACGGAATGGTGGAAAGTTGCATGGCAATATATCTCGGAATGGCTATGGAAATGCCATGATAGGTAGGTATGGTGGCTATTTTGAGGAAGGTTTTATGGTGGGTGTATGATATCGGCGAAAAGTGCGCAGCATTAGAGAGGCTAGCAATGGTGGAAGGATGGGAAAAGTGTGTATAATCCATGGACTCAACATTAGTCATAAAGAACTCATATACTTATTGCAAAAATCTACAAGTTATCAAAGCAAAGTATTACGCGCATGCTCCTAGGGGGATAGATTGGTAGGAAAAGACCGTCGCTCGTCCCCGACCGCCACTCATAAGGAAGACAATCAATAAATAAATCATGCTCCGACTTCATCACATAACGGTTCACCATACGTGCATGCTACGGGAATCACAAACTTTAACACAAGTATTTCTCAAATTCACAACTACTCAACTAGCATGACTCTAATATCACCATCTTCATATCTCAAAACAATTATCAAGCATCAAACTTCTCATAGTATTCAACGCACTCATAAGAATTCTTACAAATCTTGTATGCTTAGAATATTAGGATTATTTAAGCAAATTACCATGCTATTTAAGACTCTCAAAATAATATAAGTGAAGCATGAGAGTTCATCCATTTCTTCAAAATAAAACCACCATTGTGCTCTAAAAGATATAAGTGAAGCACTAGAGCAAACAACAAACTACTCCAAAAGATATGAGTGAAGATCAATGAGTAGTCGAATAATTATACAACTATGTGAAGACTCTCCCATTTAAGAATTTCAGATCTTGGTATTTTATTCAAACAGCAAGCAAAGCTAAATAAATCTACATTGCAAGGATAGCACACCTCATGTGAAGAAGCAAAAACTTAGGTTCAACCGATACTAACCGATAATTGTTGAAGAAGAAAGGTGGGATGCCTACTGGGGCATCCCTAAGTTTAGATGCTTGAGTCTTCTTGAAATATTATCTTGAGGTGCCTTGGGCATCCCCAAGCTTGAGATTTTGTGTCTCCCTAATTCCTCTCATATCACGGTTTCCTAAATCTCAAAAGCTTCATCCACGCTAAACTCAACAAGGACTCGTGAGATAAGTTAGCATAAACCAATGCAAAAACCTTATCATACTATACTGTAGCAAATCACTAAAATTATTATTCAACATTGCATACTAAATGCCTCTGCATATTTAATAGTCCTATCCTAAAATAGAATCATTAAACAAGCAAACATATGCAAACAATGCAAACATAACAGCAATCTGCCTAAACAGGACAGTCTGTAAAGAGTGCAGCAAGATCCATACTTCCCTAGCTCCAAAAATTATGAAAGAAAATTCCCACTGTAGTAAATTTATCAGAGCTTCTTATGCAAAATGTTTCAACATTTTATCACATTCTGATTTTTCTAGGGAATTTTTGCAACAGCGGTAAACTTGCTGTTTTGAAACAGCAACATGTATACTTGCAAAATAAGCATGGTAAAAGCTATCCTTGACATTTTTATTGAAACTAGAGATGCAAAACACTATTCTAAATAACAGCAAGCAAATAATAACAAAAGAAAATGAAGCTCCAAGCAAAACACATATCATGTGGTGAATAAAAATATAGCTCCAAGTAAAGTTACCGATGAACGAAGACGAAAGAGGGGATGCCTTCCGGGGCATCCCCAAGCTTAGGCTCTTGGTTATCCTTGAATATTACCTTGGGGTGCCTTGGGCATCCCCAAGATTAGGCTCTTGCCACTCCTTATTCCATAGTCCATCGAATCTTTACCCAAAACTTGAAAACTTCACAACACAAAACTTAACAGAAAACTCGTAAGCTCCATTAGCGAAAGAAAACAAAACACCACTTCAAGTTACTGTAATGAACTCATTCTTTATTTGTATTGGTGTTAAACCTACTGTATTCCAACTTCTCTATGGTTTATAAACTATTTTACTAGCCATAGAGTCATCAAAATAAGCAAACAACACACGAAAAATAGAATCTGTCAAAAACAGAACAGTCTGTAGTAATCTGTAACTAACGCAAACTTGTGGAACTCCAAAAATTCTAATATAAATTGGTGGACCTGAGGAATTTGTCTAGTAATCATCTTCAAAAAGAATCAACTAAATAGCACTTTCCAGTAAAAAGTTCTAGCTAATATCGTGAGTGCTAAAGTTTCTGTTTTTTACAGCATGATCATAAAGACTTCACCCAAGTCTTCCCAAAGGTTCCACTTGGCACAAACACTAACTAAAACACAAAACCACATCTAAACAGAAGCTAGATGGATTATTTATTACTAAACAGAAACAAAAAGTAATAAACTAAAATAAAATTGGGTTGCCTCCCAACAAGCGCTATCGTTTAACGCCCCTAGCTAGGCATGATGATTTCAATGATGCTCACATAAACATAAGAATTGAAACATAAAGAGAGCATCATGAAGAATATGACTAGCACATTTAAGTCTAACCCACTTCCTATGCATAGGGATTTGGTGAGCAAACAACTTATGGGAACAATAATCAACTAGCATCAGAAGGCAAAACAAGCATAACTTTAAAACTTTAAGCACATAGAGAGGAAACTTGATGTTATTGCAATTCCTACAATCATATATTCCTCCCTCATAATAATTTTCAGTAGCATCCTGTATGAATTCAACTATATAACCAGCACCTAAAGCATTCTTTTCATGATCTACTTGCATAGAAATTTTATTACTCTCCACATAAGCAAATTTATTCTCATCAATAGTAGTGGGAGCAAACTCAACAAAATAACTATCATGTGATTGAAAATATAGATCAAGATGACAAGTTGCATGGTTGTCATTATTCTTTAAAGCATACGTGTCATCACAATAATCATCATAGATAGGAGGCATGCTTTCATCATAGTAATTTTGCTCATCAAAGCTTGGGGGACAAAAATTATCATCTTCATCAAACATAGCTTCTCCAAGCTTGTGGCTTTGCATATCATTAGCATCATGGATATTCAAGGAATTAATACTAACAACATTGCAATCATGCTCATCTTTCAAATATTTAGTGCCAAACATTCTAATGCATTCTTCCTCTAGCAATTGAGCATAATTGTCGGAATCCTTATTTTCACGAAAGATATTAAAAAGATGAAGCATATGAGGTACCCTCAATTCCATTTTTTTGTAGTTTTCTTTTATAGACTAAACTAGTCATAAAACAAGAAACAAAAAGATTCAATTGCAAGATCTAAAGATATACCTTCAAGCACTCACCTCCCCGGCAACGGCGCCAAAAAAGAGCTTAGTTGACGGGGTGTGAGTGTCTCTTACCTAGCCTCCCCGGCAATGGCGCCAGAAAAGAGCTTGATGTCTACTACACAACCTTCTTCTTGTAGACGTTGTTGGGCCTCCAAGTGCAGAGGTTTGTAGGACAGTAGCAACTTTCCCTCAAGTGGATGACCTAAGGTTTATCAATCCGTGGGAGGCGTAGGATGAAGATGGTCTCTCTCAAACAACCCTGCAACCAAATAGCAAAGAGTCTCTTGTGTCCCCAACACACCCAATACAATGGTAAATTGTATAGGTGCACTAGTTCGGCGAAGAGATGGTGATGCAAGTGCAATATGGATGGCAGATATAGGTTATTGTAAGCTGAAAATATAAAAACAGCAAGGTAACAAGTGGTAAAAGTGAGCGTAAACGGTATTGCAATGCTAGGAAACAAGGCCTAGGGTTCATACTTTCACTAGTGCAAGTTCTCTCAACAATAATAACATAATTGGATCATATAACTATCCCTCAATATGCAACAAAGAGTCACTCCAAAGTCACTAATAGCGGAGAACAAACGAAGAGATTATGGTAGGGTACGAAACCACCTCAAAGTTATTCTTTCCAATCAATCCGTTGGGCTATTCCTATAAGTGTCACAAACAGCCCTAGAGTTCGTACTAGAATAACACATTAAGACACAATAAACCAAAACCCTAATGTCACCTAGATACTCCAATGTCACCTCAAATATATGTGGGTATGGTTATACGATATGCATCACACAATCTCAATTCATCTATTCAAACCAACACATAGAACCTCAAAGAGTGCCCAAAAGTTTCTACCAGAGAATCACGACGAAAACGTGTGCCAACCCCTATGCATAGGTTCATGGGTGGAACCCGCAAGTTGATCACCAAAACATACATCAAGTGAATCACGTGATATCCCATTGTCACCACAGATACGCACGGCAAGACATACATCAAGTGTTCTCAAATCTTTAAAGACTCAATCCGATTAGATTACTTCAAGGGGAAAACTCAATTCATTACAAGAGAGTAGAGGGGGAGAAGAAACATAAGATCCAACTATAATAGCAAAGCTCGCGATACATCAAGATCGTGCCAAATCAAGAACACGAGAGAGAGAGAGAGAGAGAGAGAGACAGAGAGAGAGAGAGAGAGAGAGAGAGAGAGAGAGATCAAACACATAGCTACTGTTACATACCCTCAGCCCCGAGGGTGAACTACTCCCTCCTCGTCATGGAGAGCGCCAGGATGATGAAGATGGCCACAGGTGAGGATTCCCCCCTCCGGCAGGGTGCCGGAACAGGGTCCCGATTGGTTTTTGGTGGCTCTGGAGGTTTTGCGGCGGCGGAACTCCCGATCTATTCTCTGTTCTGGAAGTTTTAGGGCACGTGGAGTTATATAGGCGGAAGAAGCACGTCAGGGGAGCCACAAGGGCCCCACGAGGCAGGGGGCGCCGCCCTAGGGGGTGGGCGCGCCCCCACCCTCGTGGCTTCCTCATTCCTTCGTTGACGTGGGGTCCAAGTCCATCGGGTAGCTTTCGTTCCAAAAATAACTTCTCTAGTTGATTTCGTTCCGTATCGACTCCGTCTGATATTCCTTTTTTTCGAAACACTGAAATAGGCAAAAAACAGCAAATCTGGGCTGGGCCTCCGGTTAATAGGTTAGTCCCAAAAGTAATATAAAAGTGGAAAATAAAGCCCAATATTGCCCAAAACAGTAGATAATATAGCATGGAGCAATCAAAATTTATAGATACGTTGGAGACGTATCAGGCTGCTGCCGGCCCGTGAGCTATTTTGCACGTTTCAGGCCCAACCTACTTCTCGGCCTCCTAAAATCCCATTGAGTTTTCTTGCGAAAAGAGGTCCGGGGGTTACTCGGCCTATTAAAGGCCCGAATCTACTAGTGGGCCAGTTTGACGGGGCCCGTGATGCGGATCATACATCGTGATTGCATGACGGCCCGATTATGTCCCGTAATTTTACGGTTTGGCCGGTTTACTGCAAAGACAGGATATATATACAGTAAGAACAATGCAGAGCTAAAAAAATTCATTGGCATTGGATATATTCTACACTACCATTCATACAGATCAGATAATTTGGAGCGAACAATTGATAAGCAAGCTATCATGCATACTGCTGTCACATAATGAACCAGGTATGTATGCAAGTACAGTGATACAGGACAATAGGTACTAACAAGAGCAAAGCAGCGGGCAGCATATTTGCAATATCCTGTCGTTCTTTTCAAACCGTAATTCTTCTTCGAGCACATTTCCTACAAAAAAGATCCGTAAGGCACATGCGTAAAAGTAGAAGTTCAAATTGTCATGTGATTTCATAGACAGTACCTCATCCTGGGAACGAGACCAGTGCATAACAAGGTTTTGCCATTCAATGTCTTCTAAATTTAGCACAGGAGACTTCACCGGAAATTCGTTTGTAGACTTGCCATCAAAGTGTGATTTCCTCAGGTAACACCGATACTGCTGCAATGCTTCCTTGAAAAGCACAAGCAAGCTTTGCTCGTCATGACTATCTAGATTGACCCTCGTCTAGTTACAATGATGTAATGTAAATCATTGATGTGTTCGATCAGCAGAAAATAGGAAAATAATAACCATGAATAATAGCACTTACACGTAAGTTGGACAGGAAGATGTGAAAATGGTGTTTGTTTTCACTATAATCTTCCCATGATGGGAATATATGCGCGTAGTCCCTAACAACATTGAAAGCATTGTCTTTTAAACTGGGAATAAATGGAATGGGGTTCCAATCTGCAGGAATTGGCCGTCTCTGCAGTTGGGATAGGTCTTCGGCCGGTGGACTTGCTGTACTTTTTGCCGGAGTGGGATTTTTCTGTGGTACGGCTGGTGCTATGGCAAATGAAATCGGTATACCTTTTGCTGGAGTGCAGGCCCTGTGTGGTGGGGCTAGTGGTGTGGCCAGTGAAGTATGGGTACAGTCTGCTGGAGTCGGTCGTATGTTTTGTGTCACTGGTTGTACAACCAATATAAGTGGGGCGCTGTCTGATTTCTCCGGCACCACCACGTTTTTCAAGGACTTTGCTGGTGCTCCTTCAGGTTCGGAAATCACCCTCTTCCTTTTTGATGTCTGATGCACAAGAACAACATTTGAGTGAAAAAACATGGTATGATGACAGATGGAATATGTATTGATAATGGATGGGCATGGCATCTCGAGTTATATGATGAGTAAACTAAGCAGATGGTGGTGCAACAAAGTAGAAGAAATGCAAGACAACATATGCAAGATACGCGCAGTCAATAAAACCTTGCCAAATAGGATAGGCACCTTGATGGGTGAACAGGACAGGCCATCTGCCTTTGACTCCTCGAGGTTAGAATAGCCATTAGGATGATATTCTGAACAAGAATCAACAGGTGGGGAGCGTACGAGTTTCATTGCTTCTAGAATGGCACTCAATGCCTTGGTGCCAATTTTGTAAGTCATCGCAGTGTTCCACAATATTGTTCTGATGCACGGATTCTGATATACACTGTAATTGCGTATAATATCTGAGAACCATGAAAACAAAAATAGTTGTGAAATTATCTTTGTAATACAGATGTTATTCTAATATAGGGGCGACCCTGTAAACACTTGTGTGCTATCACTGGATTCTGATGAAAGAGCTCATGTGTGCTGTAATATGGTGCATGCATTTATATAATCTGGCACTAGTACACAAAAAATAGGCTCCAGAAGTAAGGATAGCTGGCAGATGATAGGTTCATAATATACTGTATAGAGAGTTTATGGCCAAACCATGATAACAAGAGCACACAACAACTAGGCATATCATAGTGTACATAACAGGGGTACACCATAACCACGATATATAAATCGGGAAAGTGGAACTGGGTTGAAAATACGGTGTTGTATTGCCGCTAGTAATTGAAAGCCTATCGATCACGTACAAGCCAGCTCTATCGAACATGGTAAAGAAGAGCAAGCAGATTTTGGATAATAAAATGTTGGTTGCGCAGTGCCCACACATGATGAACCAGAGCGCATTAAGAATGCAACTCCCAGCTGTCTATCGACCATTTCAGGCGGTTGGATGAAGATCCTACATCTCCTAACCCTTCTTGTTCCTCGTCTCTAATTCTTCCCATACAGAAGACCGCACGGGCCGCCGGCCAGACCACCGGCCCCCACCGCCTGTGTTCTTCCGCCACCCCCACCCCCACCCCCGCCCCAACCCCCACCCGCGTCGAGTTTTCTTCATTCGGCGAGGCCCCACAACCACCCGAGCCCCTTCGATCGCACCGGCGAACTCCGGCGGGCTCTGAAAAATCGACTGACCCAATTTTGAAATTTAGTCTACTGTGATTTAACCAGTGTGGAATATAAAAGGGGAAAACCATAAGCATTGGGAGTATAGTGTTGAGCGTGCCATGGCGGATCTGAAGGTGCAAACCGGACAAAGGCAACTTTGCAACCAAGACAAGAAATCAGGGTAAAGCAGTGGCGATCTATTTTCTTGCTACGATAAATAAGTTGAGCAGATACGAAAGAGTACCGCCTCTGGTGCGGCGCCGGGTACGCATCTGCTGAGAATTTGACGGTGCTGCGGTAGCGATGGCTATCGGTGACGTGGAAGCGGATCTAGGAGGGTAGACGGTGGCGGCGGGGCGTGGTGGACAAGACGGTCGTAGGAGCGACACCGGCAAGGCGGACGACGGCGGGGATGAAGCGAGAGGACGGGATGCAAGGATCCCGGTCCGAAGGCGTGGATGAGAGAGGTCGATCTCTTGTAATGGACAGCGGCGTCGGGGTATCAGCTCCGACATGGTGGAGGAGGACGGCGATGGATGGGGTGGCGGACGGCGGCGGACTGAGGAGGGTTGGGTGGAGAGGGTGTTTTGGCGCCCATGGAGTACGAATGGGGAAAAGGGAGGTAGAGAGGAAGGGGGGAACCATGTATTCAAGGCGCGCTTGTCTCAAATGCGAGGAAATTTACAACTTAGCCCCTGTTTCAAATTTCTACTACATCACAGCAACATTAGTCGGTTGGGGATAGGACGGTAATCTCACATACACCGAATATTTGCGACGAGAGTTTGTTTTTCGCGCCCACCATGTATGAATATGAATCAGGGAGGGAGTCGATTTCGGCCGAGGACACACTGTGTTTTGGCGCCCACCGTGTATGAATCCGGGTGAGAGGCGGTTACGTCACATTTTGGTGAAATTACAAACCTACCCCTATCGAAACCTATAGAAATCCAGCAGATAGGCTTTGCGTGGCAGGGATAGGCAGTAGTGATTTCCATCTCGCAGATTTTGGTTTCGGGCGGTTACTGCGACTTTCCCCGCTTCGTTCAAATTTTGCAGAGTGCACGTTTACCGTGCCAACTCAATTCGAATCCCGTTTGTATTCCATTTTTTTCTAGGCGGGATCCATTTTCAATTGGAATTACATTCTATATACATCCTTTTTTATATATACTTTCAAAAGCACAACACCATTTATACATAAATATGGTTTACAAATGGCATGATCTCAGATTCATAAGGCTGTATCCATCAATTTGTATTTTCAAATATTTGAAACCACTTTATGTTGAAATCCAATGTATGCATTCCTCGCTAACTGTCTCCAATTAATGTGTGTTTCATGCGGGGTTTTTTAACTTCTCAAACATGTATAATGTGTTTCACACACGCAACATATAGTGTAATCCCGTTTAGACATTAATTGCATATAAACCATGCATTGTTTGTAATTGAAGAATATATGTATCACCAATATTGATAAACTATATAACATTACACGTGTGCCCAAATTCAAATGAATATGCATGTTTGATACACCAATTTGTGTTATGATATTATCGATGTCGTGATCTCCAGTTTAAATAATTGAATCCCCTTTAATCCAGATATTCGTATCATATAGCTATCACTCATGCTTATATAGGACTATCTCTCTGGACCTATACGCGTTCATCGTCTCTCAGGTATCTCTCGTGCTACCTGTATGTAGACAATGATCTTTTATCTTCGTAACACACTGACGGTACTCTCTCCCTCGACCTTCATCACTCTATCTCTCTCTAAGTATACCTCGCTCCCTTCTATGTGTCTCTAACTATGATTCTCCATGTGGAATCTCTTTATCTCACACAAACACAAAACTTTGTCTCCCGGTGAGGGAGTCCTGGACTAGGGGGTGTCCGGATAGCCGGACTATCGTCACGGCCGGACTCCAAGACTATGAAGATACGAGATTGAAGACTTCGTCCCATGTCCGGATGGGACTTTCCTTGGCGTGGAAGGCAAGCTTGGCGATACGGATATGTAGATCTCCTACCGTTGTAACCGACTCTGTGTAACCCTAACCTATCCGGTGTCTATATAAACCGGAGGGTTTTAGTCCGTAGGACAGAACAACAATCATACCATAGGCTAGCTTCTAGGGTTTAGCCTCCTTGATCTTGTGGTAGATCTACTCTTGTACTACCCATATCATCAATATTAATCAAGCAGGAGTAGGGTATTACCTCCATCGAGAGGGCCCGAACCTGGGTAAAAACATTGTGTCCCTTGTCTCCTGTTACCATCCGCCTAGACGCACAGTTCGGGACCCCCTACCCGAGATCCACCGGTTTTGACACCGACATTGGTGCTTTCATTGAGAGTTCCTCTATGTCGTCACCGATAGGCCCGATGGCTCCTTTGGTCATCAACAACGACGTGGTCCAGGGTGAGACTTTTCTCCCCGGACAGATCTTCGTGTTTGGCGGCTTTGCACTGCGGGCCAATTCGCTTGGCCATCTGGAGCAGATCGAAAGCTACGCCCCTGGCCATTAGGTTAGATTTGGAAGTTTGAACTATACGACGGATTCGAGCCGCAGCCAAGCGTGCGCACTGTCTCGATGGGCATGATCTCGCTCTACAGCCGAACAGTGCCCTGGAGGCCGCACCAGTATCTGCTCCGACCCTTAATCCGGAGCCGGATTCCCCGATCGAGGACGAGTGGTTGGACACCGCCTCGGGGGCTACAATCTCTACGGCGACCGAGCCGAACTCCATCCCTGTCCTTTGCGAAGACCTCGACTCCAGGGTGCCGGACTCCGAACCCTCTGCGCCCCTGCCAATCGAATCCGATTGGGCGCCGGTCATGGAGTTCACTGCCGCGGACATCTTTTAGCACTCACCCTTTGGCGACATCTTAAATTCACTAAAGTCTCTCTCTTTATCCGGAGAGCCCTGGCCGGACTACGAACAGGAAGGTTGGGATGCGGACGACGAAGAAATTCAACGCCCACCCACCACCCACTTTGTAGCCACTGTCGATGATTTAACCGACATGCTAGACTACGACTCCGAAGACATCGACGATATGGACGACGACATCGGAGACAACCAAGACCCAGCGCCTATATGGCACTGGAAGGCCACCTTGTCATATGACATATACATGGTGGACATCCCGAAAGATGGGAACGGCGATGGAACAATGGAGGATGACCCCTCCAAGAAATAGCTGAAGCGCCGACGTCAGCGGCGCCGCTCTAAATCCCGCCAAAATAAAAACGGTGATTCCGGCACGGGAGATAATAGCACTCCGGACAGTGCCGAAGAGAACCCCCTCCAGCAGGACTCAGCGCAGGAGGAGGGTGAAGTAAGTCTGCACGGCAGTGCGGCAGAAAGAGAGGTCGAGGACGATAATTATGCGCCTCCCTCCGAAGATGAGGCAAGCCTCGACGACGACGAATTTGTCGTGCCTGAGGATCCTGCCGAACAGGAGCGTTTCAAACGCAGGCTTATAGCCACGGCAAGCAGCCTCAAGAAAAAGCAGCAACAGCTTAGAGCTGATCAAGACCTGCTAGCTGACAGATGGAATGAAGTCCTTGCAGCCGAAGAGTATGAACTCGAACGCCCCTCCAAAAGCTACCCCAAACGCAGGCCGTTGCCTCGACTAGAGGAGGAAGCACCCAAGTCGCCAGCGCACGACATGGCAGACCGGCCACCCCGTGGCCGCGACAGAGAAGCCTCTCGTCCCTCCGCTCAAGCCACACCCCGACGCCGCTCAAAAAGTACCAAGGCAAAGGAAAACGTGCCGGACTTGCGAGATATATTGGAGGATAAGGCAAAACATACAAGATCGATCTACGAATCGCGTGGGCGCCCAGCAACACGGGATGATTACCGTCGCGCCGTATACAGCAAAACCGGCCGGGCCGAACACAGTAGACAAAGCTCATATGAGCTACGTCGTGATATAGCCCAATACAGAGGCGCTACACACCCACTATGCTTCACAGACGAAGTAATGGATCATCAAATCCCCGAGGGCTTCAAACCCGTAAACATCGAATCATACGATGGTACCACAGATCCTACGGTCTGGATCGAGGATTATCTCCTCCATATCCACATGGCCCGCGGTGATGATCTACATGCCATCAAATACTTCCCCCTGAAGCTTAAAGGACCAGCTCGACATTGGCTCAACAGCTTGCCAGCAAAATCAATTGGTTGTTGGGAGGACCTGGAAGCCGCATTCCATGATAACTTCCAGGGCACATATGTGCGACCACCAGACGCCGATGACCTTAGCCACATAATTCAGCAGCCAGAAGAATCGGCCAGACAGTTCTGGACTCGGTTCCTAACAAAGAAAAATCAAATCGTTGACTGTCCGGATGCAGAGGCCCTTGCAGCCTTCAAACATAACATCCGTGACGAGTGGCTTGCCCAGCACCTAGGACAGGAAAAGCCAAAATCTATGGCAGCCCTCACAACCCTCATGACTCGCTTTTGTGCAGGAGAGGACAGCTGGCTAGCTCAAAGCAACAACTTGGCCAAACATCCTGATAGTCCGGATACCAAGGACAGCAATGGCAGGTCATGTCGCAACAAGAACAAGCGCCGCATTAACGGTGATAATACTAAAGATACGGCCGTCAATGCTGGATTCAGAGGCTCTAAACCCGGTCAGTGGAAGAAGCCATTCAAAAGAAATACCCAGGGCCCGTTCAACTTGGACCGAATACTCGACCGCTTGTGCCAGATACATGGCACCCCCGTAAAACCAGCCAATCACACCAACAGGGACTGTTGGGTGTTCAAGCAAGCAGGCAAGTTAAGTGCCGAACTCAATGACAAGGGGCTGCATAGCAATGACGAGGAAGAGCCCCGACCGCCGAACAATAAAGGACAGAAGGGTTTTCCTACACAAGTGCGGACGGTGAACATGATATACGCAACCCACATACCCAAAAGGGAACGGAAGCGTGCACTAAGGGACGTATACGCGATGGAGCCAGTCACCCCGAAGTTCAACCCATGGTCTTCCTGTCCGATCACCTTCGATTGATGGGACCACCCCACTAGCATCGGTCACGGTGGCGAATGGTTCTTGACCCAATTATCGACGGATTTCACCTCACCAGAGTCCTGATGGACGGCGGCAGCAGCCTGAACCTGCTTTATCAGGATACAGTGCGCAAAATGGGCATTGACCCCTCAAGGATTAAACCTACAAAGACGACCTTTAAAGGCGTCATACCGGGTGTAGATGCCAGTTGTACGGGCTCAGTTACACTCGAAGTGGTCTTCGGATCCCCGGATAACTTCCGAAGCGAAGAGTTAATCTTTGACATCGTCCCATTCCGCAGCGGCTATCATGCACTGCTCGGACGAACCGCATTTGCCAAGTTCAATGCGGTGCCGCACTACGCATACCTCAAGCGCAAGATGCCAGGCCCTCGAGGAGTAATCACGGTCAATGGAAACACCGAACGCTCTCTCCGAACGGAGGAGCACACGGCGGCCCTCGCGGCGGAGGTACAAAGCAACCTCTCACGACAATTCTCGAGTCCGGCCACTAAGCGTCCAGACACTGTCAAGCGCGCCCGGAGTAACCTACAACAAGACCACCTGGCACGATTCAAGCACGAGTAGCAATCCGGCCTCAACCCCAGCCCTCACAAAATTGCGAAGCTAGTATAACGCGTACATAATTACACTCTGGAGATACCATGGGCATATGGGCAAGCGCAAGACAACGGCACGCCAAGAATGCGGCTCGACCGCACCAGGGGCTCCCGTTTGTGTCATTTCCTTTTTTTCTTTTTCCTTCTTCTTTTTACTTTCAGGACTCCGTCTTCGAGAAGTCCTGTCCGGCACTAGAATCGCCAAACTCACGATGCAACAGCCAGGGAAGCGGAAAGCCACGTCAAGTGTTCAGGTGGTCTCTGTTACGAGCATTATACCTATTTTACATACCATCCCGCAGCTTACCCCTGGAGGGGGACATGTTAGATAGTCCCATCCCTTGCTTATCGCACTATTTGTATCGTTCTGCTTCTATTGCAGTACCTTTTTGAATAAACAATACATAGCTTTTGCTTATTATTGCTCTACTTCCCTTATATATATACATATGTTCATTTCACGACATGTTGCAACCGTACACTTTGGTACGGCCAATACACCAGGGGCTTAAGTATCCCAAAATTATGGTGTGATAAAGTCCGAACACTTTCACAAGTGCGGCACCCCGAACTTATAGCATTATATGAATTGGCTCCGAATCATGTCTTGGGTCAATAGTTGGATTTGCCCGGCTCCCGTGTTTTGGTACCTTACGTTCCGCTTTATCGGCTAAGGTAGCACCGGGAGAACCACTGCGATTGTGCCCCAGTTATTCTGGGTCGAGCACCTCAGTGGAGAAAGCTAAAACTGACTGTCGTGATAAGGCGAGAGCCGGTCGCTGTTCAAGAGGTTTTTTCGGGTCCCTAAAGACTTATGCCGCTTAGAGCGAGGAACCGGAATTGTCCGGCCAAGGCGTGGATAGCGCCCCGAACTCGGTCTTCCGAATATTAGGGGCTTCGCCGAAATTTAAAATTATAGAATTCTATGGCTAAGTGAGAGTGTTCAAGCATTATAAGTCCGGTTGCCTTGCTCGTTGTGTTGAGCGCCTCCCTAGATGGACCCAAGAATGGGAACAAGAGTGCTCAAGTTTATCCCGAACACCCCAGCACTCGTGGCATGGGGGCTGAAGCCAACGACTTGCCATCTCTCAAATTTGATAAATGGCCGCACAGAAGGTAATATTTTAAATTAATAAGCGTTGCTTAGCTCATATGAACAAGTTTTCAGCGTACAGGATAACAAATGCGAGCCTATTCAAAAATTACATCCTTGGAGCACTCATCCGCTATTCAGCGAGCATCCTTCAGGAGGCCCTCATAGTACATTTCGGGCGTGCGATGCTCATGGCCCTTCGGTGGCCCATCTGTCATGAGCTTCTCCGCATCCAGCTTGCCCCAGTGCACTTTAGCACGGGCAAGGGCCCGACGGACCCCTTCAATGCAGACGGAGCGCTTGATAACTTCAAGCCGCGGACAGGCATCCACCAGCCACTGCACCAAACCGAAGTAGCTCCCGGGCATGGCCTCCGATGGCCACAACCGCTCTATAAGGCCCTTCATGGCCTGTTCGGCGACCTTGTGGAGCTCGACCAGCTCCTTCAGCTGGTCGCTTAGGGGCACCGGATGTCCGGCCACAGCATATTAAGACCAGAATACCTTCTCCGTGGAGCTCCCCTCCTGGGCGCGGTAGAATGCGGCAGCATCCGACGCACTACGGGGCAAATCTGCGAATGATCCTGGAGAGCTCTGAATCCGGGTAAGTAATAGGTAATTGACTTTTACATTCTTGCTTTGCATAAAGAATGCCTTACCCGCCGCTATCTTCTTTAGTGCTTCGATTTCTTGGAGGGCTTTTTGGGCCTCGGCTTTAGCAGCTTTGGTACTCTCAAGAGCCGAGGCAAGCTTGGACTCTCGGGTCTTCGAGTCACGCTCCAAACCCTCATGTTTTTTCACGAGAATCTGGAGCTCTTGCCGCACCTCCGCCAGCTGCGCCTCCCCTTTCTCTCGCTCGGTGCGTTCCGCAGCCGCTTTGTTTTCGGCCACGGACACCGCTTCCTTCAGGGTCGCCACCTCGTTCATGGCCCCTGCGGTAACCATGTTATTCCTGTTATTTTTTGCAACCAAAACCTTTTCCGTAAGGTATTTCTTTAATAAGGTATTTCTTACCTTCCTTGTCCTCGAGCTGCTTCTTGGCTTGTCCGAGCTCGTTCTCGGACCGCTCGAGGTTCTGCTTCAATGTATTGACCTCCGCAGTCAGTGCGACAGAGGTCAGCAGCGCAGCCTGCATTCCCATATTGACATACTTATGTTAGACTCCTACGTATATCTTTTTTGTTCCTCAGTCCGGCTTTTCTTTCCGAACACCGAACTAAGCATCAGGGGATACTGTCTATGCGGTAATATTTTTATATGTTTTAAACTTACCTCAAAGCCTGTTAGAAGGCTGGTAGAGGCTTCGGTCAGTCCGCTTTTGGCGGACTAAACTGTCCGGATCACCGCACTCATAACAGTGCGGTGCTCCTCCTTGATGGAGGCGCCGTTGAGCGCCTCCAGTAAGCTATCCGGTGCCTCCGGTTGGACGGAGGACACCGGCGTCTTACCCTTCTTGCGAAGGATCCGCTGTCCGGACTTCGGAACCGCTGATGGTTCCGGCATGGAGTCCAGACGAGGGTCGGTCTTAGAGCCCCTGGGGGTCTTGCCCCCCGCGCGCCTGGAGTCCAGGAGGTCGCGTTGTTGCGCCTCCTGCGCTACCTCCTCTTGACCAAGCCCCCCTTGGGGCCCCACCATAGCCTCGTCCGCGGCGTGAGGTGAGGAGGCGGCCGGAAGCGAGGTACTCTCCATTTCGGACGAGCCCAGGGACCCGCTCGATGAATCGGCGAGCTCGCCCTTGGGCGGGCTGCATGATTGTTCGGCATTAGAGAACACTATGCAATTATAAAAAAAACCATGGGTATCCAAACACTAACGATCTCGCCAGGGGCTTGGCCCTTGTTGGCCAATCCTCCTCGTCATCGTCGATGTTGGTGGAGAAGTCCGGAGGAAGGGTTCTTCCCTTCTTGGACCCTCCGGCCTCCCCCGTTGGGGCGGCCTTCCTTTTCTTCTCCTCCACCACTGGGGGAGGAGCTTCTTCTTCTTCCTCCTTGTCCTCAGGAGAAGATTCTGCTTCAGAATCTGACAGCACCTAGCGTCGGGAGCTCCTTCGAGTTCCCGTGGCCTCCTTCTTGGCCTTCTTCTCTGCCACCACATGGGGTGCCGGAGCCAGCAGCCCCGTCAATCGGGCGTCCTCCGAGTCTTCCGGCAAAGGAGCCGGACAGTTAATCTGTCCGGACGTCTTCAGCCAGTCCTGTCAAAAATTAGGGAGTTTTAGATCCCGCGTAGAGTCAATCTATGAAAAAAGAGTCCCATAAAGGGTAAAATAACTTACCTCGCCGACTGGACGCCGCGAGCTGTACCCGCGATCTTTGGTAGCGGATGCTGGGGCTTCAGCACCCTTGAACAGCACCTTCCAGGCATCTTCGTACGTAGTGTCGAAGAGCCGGCTCAAGGTTCGGTGCTGTGCCGGATCGAACTCCCACAAATTGATGGCCCGTTGTTGGCATGGGAGAATCCGGCGGATGAGCATCACCTGGATTACGTCGACAAGCCTAAGATTCTTGTCCACTAGGTTTCGGACACACGTCTGGAGTCCGGATAGCTCTTCCGAATCCCCCCACGTCAGGCCCGTCTCTTTCCATGACGAGAGCCGTGTGGGGAAGCCAGATCTAAATTCGGGGGCCGCCGCCCATTCGGGGTCGCGTGGCTCGGTGATGTAGAACCACCCCGATTGCCACCCCTTTATTGTCTCCACAAAGGCGCCCTCGAGCCATAGGACCTTGGCCATCTTGCCAACCATTGCGCCTCCACACTCCGCTTGGCGGCCGCCCACTACCTTTGGCCGGACGTTGAAGATCTTCAGCCATAAGCCGAAGTGGGGCCGGATGCAGAGGAAGGCCTCACACACGACGATAAACACCGAGATGTTGAGGATGAAATTCGGGGCCAGGTCGTGGAAGTCCAGGCCGTAGTAGAACATGAGCCCCCGGACAAATGGGTGAAGTGGAAAACCTAGTCCGCGGAGGAAGTGGGGTAGAAACACTACCCTCTCATGGGGCCCGGGGGTTGGAATGAGCTGCCCCGCATCGGGCAGCCTGTACGCGATGTTGCCGGACAAGTATCCGGCCTCCCGCAGTTTTGTGATGTGCCCCTCGACGGAGGAGGCCATCCACCTGCCTCCCGCTCCTGACATGGTTGGAGAAGGGTCGAGGTGGGATGTGCGGACTTGGGCGCTGGAGCTCGAGTGCACGGAAATGGATAAGCAAAGGAGGAAGAAGGCATAGGTGAAAAGGTGGATCCTTATCCCCTTATATGGACAGACGAAGCTATGCGTCCCCCACCAGCCTGGTAAAACTCGCTTATTTCCCAAACGCCGTAATCAATGGCGCGGATGGGTTACCCACGTCCGTATTGATGAGAATCCCGGAATGAGGGGGCACGATCTATGCTTTGATAAGACGTGCCAAGGAAACTGCTTCGCTAAACACGCTGAGGTGGAACAGTAAAAACGATTCATATAAAGGCCTGGCCGTGGTGTGATGTCACGCCGCGGCATACGTCAGCAGACCTGTGCAAAAATTATTCTCTCTACGGTGTTATGTGGAACTTGTTTTGCAGAGTCGGACACTATCCTTGTGTTCAAAACCTTCTATGAAGTATTCGGAGGAGGAACCCGCCTTGCAATGCCGAAGACAATATGCGTGCCAGACTCGTCATCATTGAAGCCTGGTTCAGGGGCTACTGAGGGAGTCCCGGACTAGGGGTTGTCCGGATAGCCGGACTATCGTCACGGCCGGACTCCAAGACTATGAAGATACGAGATTGAAGACTTCGTCCCGTGTCTGGATGGGACTTTCCTTGGCGTGGAAGGCAAGCTTGGCGATACGGATATGTAGATCTCCTACCGTTGTAACCAACTCTTCCTAACCCTAAGCTATCCGGTGTCTATATAAACCGGAGGGTTTTAGTCCGTAGGATAGAACAACAATCATACCATAGGCTAGCTTCTAGGGTTTAGCCTCCTTGATCTCGTGGTAGATCGACTCTTGTACTACCCATATCATCAATATTAATCAAGCAAGAGTAGGGTATTACCTCCATCGAGAGGGCCCGAACCTAGGTAAAAACATTGTGTCCCTTGTCTCCTGTTACCATCTGCCTAGACGCACAGTTCGGGACCCCCTACCCGAGATCCGCCGGTTTTGACACTGACACCCGGGTTCTCATTTCTCTCTACTATTCCCATGTGTGCCACTCGCACACCCCTCATACAGAGATGTCTTTCGCTCCTTAGATACGAGAACTTATGACTCTTCCTCTTCAATATCTCTTTCTCACACACAAACACAAACTCTGTCTCCCAGGGTCTCATATTTCTCCATTGTTCTCTTGTATGTCGCTCACACACACCCTCTCTCCCTAGAGATATCGTGCATTCCCTCATATGTCTCTCTAGCTATCACTCTCGTTGTGAAATATCTTTCTCTCTCGCAGACACAAAACTTCGTCTCTCTGGATCTCATTTCTCTCTGATATCTGTTTGTATGTGACTCACGTGCACTCACTCTCTATCTCTCTCACACCCACACACATAACCCAGCCTTCTGATCCACTCGACTCCTATCTCTAACGCACACTAGCTAGCATCTTCATCTTTCTATTTATCTGTTTCTCCATCAACCTTCTTTCTCGCCCTCACTCTTGATTCCTATCAAGCACACTACATATGTTTCTCTCTACATGCAGTCAAGTGCCCTCTCACACACATATATAACTTCACCCTTTGAACCACCCGACGGTCATCTCCAACACCCAAACTAGCAGATATCCCTCTAGCTAGCATCTCCATCTCTGTATCTATCTATAGTTTCTCCGTCAACATTTCTTTCTCGCACGGAGTCTTGCTTCCTATCACCCACACTATATATGTCTCTCCATACATATGCATTTATAGGTTGATCTCTTTTGCACAATTGTTGCGCCTCACTCCCTCTACTCCCCATAGATGCATGCTCGAGCCCACGCCACTATCTCTTAAAGACAAAAACACATGCTCAATTGTCAGGCCTTCTTCCCTGCATTCTCACATGCATGCATATTGTCATAGCGATCCGTCTCGCCCATGTTGTTGATCTTATGACTTATGTCTTCTTTCTTTTATCTCGATCATGCATGCGCGCACACACACACACACATCCAACGTATACATGTATACCTCTCACACATGCACGTTCAAGGTCTCTATGTCTCCATACGTAGTTAATTACCCTCAATCCTAATGCCACATCGAATCGTTCTCCTCTTTTATGCACATAACTTCCGCCTGGATGGGTAAAACACACACTCACACTTAA
>LT934116.1:764205216-764225283 GCA_900231445.1 Triticum turgidum subsp. durum
CCCACACACTTAGACTCCATCTCTCTCTCTCTCTCTCACACACACAAACTAAGACTCCATCTCTCTCTCATCTCCTCTCTCTCTCTCTCTCACACCCCACACACACACTAAGACTCCATCTCACACACACATGCTCTAGGCGGAGCATTTGTTCCTACCACCCTTCATCCAAACTTACCCGCGTGACAAACAATCACCTTTATTTACTTGCATAACATGGACAAATTCCACTTTACTTTAGTAGTCAGCAAACTTATCATCTGTACCCTTATAAAAAAACGAGTTGGCGATGATTGTGTGCCTGCCATCTTGTAATACAGACTGTATGATCTATATCTAACGGATAGAAAGCAAACTATGATAATTTTACAAAAGATACCCGCACCTCTCTCCACATCATTATCTCCCGCAACCTCATTGCTCAGCAATTAAAAAAGGAACAAGTCTCTGGAACAATCTAGCATGCATGGTGGCCGCTGCCGCCTGCCGGCGCCGTCCATCCCCATGCTTCCGCCCATTCCGACCACCAGTCACCACCACGCTCCACTCCTCCTCGCCTTATCTCTCATCTTTCATTTTTTATGACATTCTCGAGATACCAGTTTTGCGATAAAACTCTTGAGATATCATTAGTTTTTACACATGGGATTACTCCTGCATGGGTCAATCACAACAGGTGTTTGTAAAAAATGCATATTGATGTTCCGTGCAATGCACGAGAATCTTGCTTGTAATTATATAACGCAAATCATGAGCAGGAAGTGACATTTTTTTGACACAACCACGTTAACATGGCCACATAAAATCACTAGCTAAAGTAAATACCATTACACTTATATCCCAATGCAAAAGGTTGAGTACATGTCCGAAGAGTAGAGTCGCACACACGCACTCTGTCTCTCAGAATTTCTCTCTCACACACACACCAGTTACGTGACGCCCACTTAAGCAGACACGTATGTTACAATTTGTGCACCCGTGGGTACACGTGATGCTGCGCATTTATTTAAGCCGGAAGGCAAACCCAAACAGTAGCTGCATTCATTCCCCTCCCGCTACCTCTTCTCTGTTCGCCGTCGCCCGGTAGCCATGGGCCGGCCGAAGGTAACAACATACGCCATACTCCCGCCGGAGTGGCGCTTTAATATGGAAATTTTAGTGGTCATGCATGCATCTTTTTGTGCTAGCACTCCTATATAAGGGTTGACCGGTCGCTTCCCGCGGACGTGCGCGGGCGGTGGAAGAGGAAGGAGAAGGGAAGCGGGCTGTGGAGTAACGTTTTTACCACAATTTCTTAGGAAACTAAGTGCAATAATTGAGTAGTTTAGCAAACTACCTGTGCTACACCTGAAACGGTTCAAAACCTATACTCCCTTGCCAGCGCGCGCTTCCCGCGTGAAACGGTCAGCGTCGCCCTGGAGCGTCAGTGCCGCATTAGTGCCCGGCCAGAGCGGAGGCGACCTCTCACTGGCGTCGGCTTTGAAGTGGCGCGACGGCCGAGAGAGCGCCGCTTCCCGGTGCACGCGACTGCCCCGCGTCGAGACTGGCCATAGGCCCTGTTTGGATCCATGGGTTAGAGTTAGTTTGAGCTAGTTGGGGCTCAAATATCCCTAAAGTATCCAAGCATGAGGGTTTAAATTGGAGCAAGTTGCATCGAACCCACCAAAAAAAACTACCCCACCCAAGAGGTGCTAACTGGAGATAGTTCTCATTGGGACCACTAAAAAATCACTTTTCTCTCTCCATGAAGTGCATTTATTGTCAATCTAACCCTTTCACCCAAACACCTCTTTGGCTACAGTTAGTTCAGGGTTAGTCATGAGATAGTCTAACCTCTAGCTAAGTTAGAGTATCAAACAGGAGCAGTATAGGACATGCAAGTTGCTCAAAGCATATAGGCCAATTCATACGTGAAAGGATTTTTTTTTTGAAAGCGGAACGTGAAAGGAATTTTTTTTATAATGCTCTTGGCATGTCGCTAACATGTGATAGTTAACCGACCTCAATAGACAGAAGAAACGCGAGCCCGCCGCACTTTGATAGAGACGAGGAGGGAGAAGCGATACAGGCTGCTGGATTACTAGAGATAGGTGTCGCACGGAAGCCAAGAAATATGGTGATAGCATGGGTTAGCCATGTACTAGTATGATGTAACTACACTGGGCTGCCGTGTTTCGTACTCTTCCAGTCCACTGTGGAGATGATTGGTTAATTTCATATCGCTGAATAATATTAAATATTATGAGTGCAGACGCTCCACTACGAGGTTCCTTGCTCCTTCTCGGTCGTCCGAAATCTATGTTCTTCCACTCTATTTTTGTACGTGAGCTTTGTTCATCCTTTTGCCAATACGCCAGAAATCTAGCATCAAGGTGCACGTGTTATGCAAGGATCGTTCCATCTATATGAAGAACACGTGGGAATGGAACTATGAGACGGACATGTACTCAGGAGTGGACGTACGAACCTGAGTAATGTAGCGCAGTAAGTGAAGTAGAAAGGCACAAATGGTATGAACATGCGTGGCATATAGGGTGTGTTTGGTTGCGTTCTCGTCTCAGCATAGTTGTTCCCTCTTCATGCATGCTCAACTCAACACCCCTCTTCATGCATGCTCTCTTCATGCATGCTTCTAGTGTATTTGTGCTAAACTATTGTGGACTCATGCACCCTCCATACTCTCTACCAAACACCCAAAAGTAGGTCGAGAAGGGAACTCTTGGGCGGCATTTGTCTCTTATTACGTACTACCACTAAATGTTGTACGTGCAATGCACGGTGATGTTATGGAGTACGTGCCTAAGTACTCTACTACTACTATATTAGTTGGAGGCACATATTAACTTTTATATTTGTTTACGTGTATGCCCCGAGACCTTCCAACTAGACGTGTCTTTCTCTCTAGGTCGCACTTTGTATCGTTCATACCACTAAGTACTACTACGTGTGGTCTCCGTCCCAGAAGTGGAAGAAGTGGAGACGCTCTACCACGCTGTTTTTTTACGCTGGGCTCTACCACGCTGTTCATGTCCCACTCCTCTCGCTGACGTGTGGGACATCCAGCACGTGCCGTGTTTGGCACCCTTCGTCGTAAGAGTTGAAATGCTAGCATTCATCAGAAATAAAAAGTAATTATAAATTGGCAGTGATACTATTTTTTTGCGAACCAATCAGCAGTGATACTATACCATGCGGTTTCCTTGCTCCTCGATATCGGAAAGAATACTTCCGTTTGCCAACATGTGGGACGTCAACCATCCTGGTCCACTTGCCATGCCCGCAGAACTCCAAGGGAGAGTCACCCAGGTCGTCGCGCCGCAGTAACAATAATGAGCCGTCAAATTAGAGGCCCACTTCCCACTTTGAAGTTGCTCGGACGAAGGAACCATCATGACTTCGTTGAATTCCGCTTCTTGAAGAAAACTACTATACCAGCAGTACTGCTAGCTACAGTAGTTACTCCAACAGAGGCCTCCTTTCGTTCATAGGATAGGAATTTTATAGGAATATGAAAATCATAGGAAGTGAGATGACATGCATCTCAATTCCTATAGAGAAAGAGATGCCATTTGATGCTTAGGGTATGAATTTTTCCATTTAGTCTAGGCTAATGTACTGGTAATTTGCTCTAAAAACTACAGTAGTAACTAGTAGTACTGGTACATGCTCGTACTCAGAGAGAGAGACACACACTAACTACTAGTACTACTACTTCTCACTTGCTGGCAAGACACCGTCATTCTCCTTCCCGGCTTTGCTAGCGACACCCCACCGTGCTTGGATCTCCGCCAACCTCTCCGCAGCAGCGCGTGCGTCCTTTTCTTTCTTGCAGCGGTGGGCCTCTCTTTTCTTGAGTGCTTTCTGACTTTTCCGCTCCCTTTGTGCGGCTTTGGCCGCCTCTTGCTCTGCTGCCCATTCGGCCTTGGCATCTTCAAATTCCTCCCACATTGTTGTGAGGTCGCGAGCGGCGATGAACTCGGCACGGTGGGATGCCATCGCTTCCCTACCATTTTATGTGCGGTCGTGGGCGGCGAGGAACTCGGCGCGGCGGGATGCCATCGCTGCCTTACCGGTTAGTGTGCGGCGCGGTGGCATGAACAACGCTTGGTGAGAGCTCTGGGGTGGAGTGGCCGGACAACCGTATAGTGCATTGGTTTGTCAAGAGCTCAAGGACAGAAGACGAAGCAAATTTGGATTCCCCTTCAATCCTGGTCATTTATTACCGAGTAAAATGCATTGGCGGTCATCGAACTTGTCTTGATAGCTCACTTTGATCATTGTATACGAGATATGGTGATTATACGGTCACTGGCTCAGCGTATAGCTCCGTATTTGTCTGGTTGACTAGTCAAACAGTTCGCATGCGCCTCATCAGCTCGTGTTCTTTATCTATCTACGCGGGCCTACCTGTCAATGGAGAAAGAAATACTGTAAAAACCAAACTTATGCGTATGTGCGGAATCAAACCACGGACTCGTCGCTGCAACGCACCCTCGTCAGCCAAATGAAAATGAAATACTTCGCGTCAGACACTCACGCTCACGCTGTCAAAACATGCTAGTGCATGCACGTCGCCCTCTAAATCAAAGTCCTGCTCATGGCGCAATGCAAACGGCGAGCCCATCACCTGCGCGCCCCGGCGGTGCCTGACATTACTGTTTAGACGTTTGATGGAGGCCTACGCGAACGCCGAGCATGTATTCACCTGGCTCAACACCAACGGTCATACTCGGACGCCTTGCTCATGTATATCGTCCATCACAACGACAATCTATAAAATAGCCTAAGCTAGAGAGGGTACTATGGTAGTATGGTATGGAGTATGTACTATCGTGAGTGACGATCTTAGTGCCACTACACACCGAAACCCCTTCCATCGCTAGCGCGCGCTTCCTGCCTGAAACGGTCACCATCTCTCCAGAATGTCAATGCCGCATTCACCGGACTTAACTGCAGGTGCAATTGGTGTGTCACTGACATGCGGGCCAGATGCCCATTGGGCCCACATGTCAGTAACCCAAATGCATCTGCAGTTAAGTCACTGAAGCAGCGTCCGCATTCACGCCCGACGAACCTACTCCGGCGCCAGTTGTCCATCCGTCTACCGCGGCTCATTGCCATTCGCCCGCTATATTAACTTGAGCCCCAGCTCCCAGCCATAGCCAAAGACCCACACTTATTCTCCTCCAGTCCCTTCCTTTTGTCGGCACCACTTCAACCATGGCCTCCTGGCACTCTGAAGCTCTCTTGGACGTACTGTCGCAGGAGCAGACGAGGGACATCAGCGGCTCCACTCCGGGTGCACTCCAAAGCTCTCTTCAACGTACTGTCGCAGGAGCAAACGAAGGAGATCGCCGGCACCCCCCCGGCCGCCCTCCGCCGCCATGACCACGAAGCCGGTGCACGTGCGCGGGCGCAGCCGGCAGCGAGGAAGAGTAGTACACGGTAGGTCGCCGCCGCTCTGGTCCCAGGAAGGCCACTGCTACTCCACTCAATCGACGCCAATCTTGGTGGGGTAAACATCGGCGGCCGATTAGCCACTTGACGGCGACGTGGAGGCGGAAATCTTCAGAACCTTGTGCTCCGGAGGAGGAGGTTATCGAGGCGGATGAGGAGGAGGCAAAGGCAAAGGCCGGCTTTCTCGGGTTCATGGCCGGACATGGTGGTCGGGCGTCGGCGATCGTTTAGATTAGGTTTACAGTAGGTTTTAGTACAGTTTGTGTGAAATATGTAATGAATTTCATCCAGTTTGTAGGAAAGGTTTTCGAAATGTAATGAATTTCATCCGATTAATTTGAAATTTGCTTTGTTTGCATGAATTTCGTTTGGTTAGTTCATATGGTTGTCGAAAGGTATGCGGGCAGCATCGGATGGCATCCATCAGTGTCCTCGGACATATGCCGGTGTAAATTTGTGGGCTAGCGCTGGAGATGCCCTAACTATCATGCTATAACCGCTAACAATCCTCCATTATTTGGCAGGGAACAGTTATCCCTCTATCAAAATTAGATCCGCGGTGTTTCGCACTCCTCCAGCGTAAGAGTGTAAACTCTTGCTTACATAAAAATGGAGCAAGTGGACGGCACTGTAGCACGTCATATCTCTCGAACTAGCCCGCCTAACGAGCGGGAAAGCATCACCCTCATCATTTTGTTCTGGATTTCTATTGATCGACCGCGTGAAAATGTTACGCTTCGCAAGTTCTAAAGGAAAAGGCGGCACACTTACGACTCGTACGCGTCGCAACCCCGACAGTCCGGCTCGCACGCCGCTCACCAGAGGGGACACGCGTTGTCTTGCAGTTTCACTGACATGTGGGACCGTAATTGAATAAACCGTGGATAGCCAAAATCTAATCGCTCGGCGGGCATCGGCTGTGAAGAGAGAAACGGGGGAGGGAGAAGAGATCGCCCGCCCGCCGTGCACGGACTCCAAGAAATATATGGTGATAATGTGAGGTGGGCCATGCTGGAGTCCGGACTGCTTCCGGAGCCCGCTCTCACCGCCCTAGCCCCTCAAGACGCCAGCTGCGCGCCGCATGCATGCATAGCAAGTAGTACTCCTTATGTGGAGGAGAGAGAGGCATTGACAAAGTCAAGGAGTGGGCTCTGCAAGAGCCCGTCTCTACACGTGCTCCTAGGTATAAAAAAATTCTAAAAAAAGGCATAAAAAACAATTGTGTCTTAAAAAAAGAAAGGTAAAAAACATTTGAGAGGAAATAGATAGAGAGGAAGTGAGAAAAAGCTGTAACCTGGGCATTACATGAGGAAGGAGGGAGTGGTGCACATGCCAAGTTCACTGGGCTGCCGTGTTTCACACTCCTCCGTTGTAACAGTGGAGACAATAGATTTCATCAAAAATAAACAATGAATCCTCGTTGCTCGTCCTCTATATCGGAAATAATACTTTCATTTGCCGACATGTGGGACGTCGACCATCCTGGTCCACCTGCCATGAAAAAAATTATCCTGGTCTACCCCGGTCGTATCACAGACCCAACCTTTCCCACTGTAAGTTGTTCAGACGAAGGAACCATCATGACTTCGTTGAATTCCGCTTCTTCAAGAAAACTTACTGTACCCGCAATACTGCTACCACACGCGAAGACTGGACGACACTGTACCACATCATATCACTGAAACCCACTAGGCCAAACTAGCCCGCCTATGTCATCTATTTTGGAACGGAGGAAGTACGTCTCTGCATTGCTATGATTTTGTGTTGCACGTTCTCTGTACTTTTGCTACGATTTTCCTACCCTATGAACCAAATGAGGCCTGAATGTATGTCGACTATTGTCTGATCGATCGCTAAGCCTACAATTTTAGGAGCTAGGGCTATTGGTCGATCGATGAGGGATAAGTATAAGCGTACCACGAGCTCATCAGCCCCAACGTTTCTCTTCGGTGAGTGTTTTGCAAGTACTATAGCTCGCACAGTAGCTAGCCTACTAACACCAAGAATCATCAAACAAGCCCTGCTGATATGATAAACAGTTCAAACTTACATCTAAGCATGCCATATATTACATCAAAAGCTGGTGAGGATACATCTGTTTCCATAACTCGGAGAGGGTTCACATGATTCATCGCATGATTCACTATCAAACAAAAGTAGCAAGATCCGCCCACACAAGACAGTGCACTGGCCCTAAGATGGTTTGATAACACGCATCATTCTGGTAATGAAACACAGGGCAATGCAAACGACCCTGAAGGATTAGCGCGACCAACCATTTCTTGTCATCGATCTCTTGGGCAATGACCAGAGCACGGACAGCGGAATGGGAATCAATTTCTAGGGCGATGTCCACAAGACTGACCGCGAACGGAATCGATCTCTGGGGCGATGTCCACAGGATGGACAGCAGCATCGGAATCGATCTCCGGGGCGATGCCAACAGGACGGGCCACGACATCAGAATCATCAAGGACAACCACTGGCACCTGCACAACCCTAACATATTAGCAAGCACATTGCAAATAATCAAAAACCACAACTATGGTAATAAGCCATTATTTTTTACCTTGTGCAGCTCACCGGGGGATCTCATCCCTCCGGGGGCCATCTCCTCGTCCTTGATGGGGGCCATCACCTTGCCAGGGGAATACTGCTTCTCAACAGCGACGATCTCCTCAAACTCGGTCTTGAGCCTCACATAGGTGGCAATCAGAGTTCCTAGGGTAGGCACGGTGGGGCCCTTGCTGTTCTTCCAACTTTCTTTGAGGAGTTTATCCGCCAACATCCTCAACTCTTTGTCCAGTGCATGTTTCTTGGAGTTCTTCGTCTCCATGGGTTGGCCCGCCAACATGGTCAACTCGTTGGTCGGTGCTCGCTTCCTGGGGATCGCTGTCTCCAGTGGGTTGTCCGCTGGCAACTCTTTCCCTAGTGCTCCAGGATCCATCAATGAACTGACAAACAAAAAGCAATCGAAAGGAAACCACAACCGCAATGAAAACGGGAAAAGAATAGGATGTGAGAATCGGTCGGTGCTTCGCAAAAAGAAGATTCTTGGAATGAAAATATAGCAGCATAACTGATTCGCCCACCTTTCCTTCGTCGGTACAGAAGAAAAATGGCAGTGCCTGGAGTGAGGTTTTCTTCAAGAAAGGGAAGAAAGGGCTTGAACGAGCGTTCCAGTGAAATGATGGTTGCTTCGTCCAGTCCAACTTGGAGGCCACCTTACCACTGCTGGTAAAGGTGTGGGTTTTGTGATATGACGGGTCATGACGTCCACACCGGGGTGATAGGTGAGTCTCGACTGTAGCACCTCGCTATGATTTGGTGGATGGCACGTGGGACCGGATGCTTTGAAATGTCCCGCATGTAGATAGAGCGGCTAGTCATATAGGAGTGCTCAATATTGTGCACCGCGACCAATGCAGAGAGGAAAACGAGAGAACTACGTAATTAATGCACGAGTTTAATTAGGGTGGTTTTGTAAAGTACGAGATACATTCCTCCAATCGCAAAATGCCTTGGTTCATGAGATTTGAGATTTGAGCCCTATAAACCGGAAGGGAAGGAGTACTGCACATGGTGTAGTCTAGTCACTTGTTGAAATGTCTAGAAAGGCAAATACTTCTTTCCGGTTTACAGGGCTATACTACTCCCTCTGTCTAGGTGTGTAAGTCATCTTACGAAAACCAAATAGTCCCAAAACACTTAGGTGCGTTAACTTCTACCTTGTTTCTTGTTTCTTGACATATCAACCAATAAGAGATGAGAGGTGTGCATGCTTTTAATGACTTGCAATGGCTAGTTCATTGCATGCAATGCTATTAATTAGCAAATAAACATTGGTGACCCCAGGAGGAAACCATGCTAAGCGCGTGGACCTATGCAGAATGAGTATCAACCAATGGATAATGGAGTTTAATTGTTAAACAATAGAAATTTTGTCTCATGCAAGAGCCTGTCTAGTACTCCAAGGAACCGCACCACACGAGCGTTCGCAACAACCACGTTCGGGTTGCGCTTGGCTCTTCGCCTCTTCGAGAAGACGAACAATGATGTTACTCCCACTTCTACAGTATCGAATCCACTGCTGCATGTCCGTCCACCTCGTGCGGGAGGGATAGCGTGTAGCGAAAGCTTCTACTTACTGCTCCTGCCTTTGCGTCTATGACAGGTGGGCCCAACAGGTGGTTGGCCCTCCTGTCATGCAGCCATAGGCAGGTGCAGTTAAGGCACCGGAGCTCAGTCCGCGAGGGAGAGGGCATTGTAGTAATCAAATTTCTCGGTCTTGTACGAGTTGACGCGACACCTCAAAGCACTGCACTCGATATAAGTCTTTTTACACAATTGAAATGGGCTACTTCGTATGTAGGAGTAGACATATTATGCTTCATATGTAGTCACTTGTTGCAATCTCTCAAAAGACTTATATTTGGAAACGGAGGGAGTACAACGCATGCATGCATGCCGTGACTTTCCTTTTGATACTTGCATGTGTTGATTTGATGCACCTTGACAAATTTTGACTATAAATTTAACTAACCAAATTTTCATGCATGTCACAAAAAATTACGGGGCTGTTTGGAATGTGACTATGTTTGTCTTATGTTGCCACATTATTTTTCCCACACTTGCCACACTTGCCTAACCTGAGTTGCTCAAATTCTTAGACATACTTTGGCTTGCCTAAGGGAATCTTGCCACATTTTTTGTGTCTATGACATGTGGGGTTCACTGCTAACAAAAAAATTCTTGTCTTAGGTGTGGCTAATAAAAAAGACTTATATTTAGGAACGAAGGGAGTAGAAAAAATAAATAATAATGCATGTTGGGGCAACCCACGTTTCTGCTAATTTTAGCCGTGGGCTTGTTCACAACTTTTATGAGGGGGTGGTTGTTCATTTAATGGAGGGACTTGTAGTACCATACTTGAATGATACAAAGTGCAACCTGGCACACCGTAACACCACTTGGAACAAGCGGGTAGCTATCTCAAAAAACAATCAACAACTAAAAAACTGCAACCTAGCATGTAGTAGTACACAATTTTAAACGATTGTTTTGATGGAGTGAAAAAGGAAAACTACCCCACTACTTATATATAGGCTGGAGCCTCCGCGCTTGCTTGCTAGGGTTGCTCTATTCACACACTCTCATCCTCTCCAGATTTAAACAAGATAGGGGTAGTAAAACTGTCTTTCTCCCTTCAAAAACACTGGCTTTCTATCCTCACCGCTGGTTACAGATCCGGACGTATCCCCCTCTGCCAGTGAAGGGGAGGAGGGGCAGCGTTTAGGCCATCGTCGACCGCACCATTATCTCTGGCCGAGCGCTGGTGCGGGAGGTCCTCCGATCCCTTCGTCGTTGCCTGTGGGCGGATCCGGCCTCCCGCCGCCCACCTATCCACATCCCAACGACCTTCAGGTATATCTTTGTTCGAAACCGCCTTAGCTCTACTTCCCCAGCTCGCTACATCGCTGCATGTGCATCATTTTCTACCTCTCAGCCCCTCTCGATCGGATGGTCCAACATCACATATATTTTTTTCTTCTATTGTTAGAGGTAAAGCTACTTCATGGAGTCGAATCTTGTACTCCCTCCGTCCGAAAATACTTGTCATTGAAATGGATGTATCTAGATGTATTTTAGTTCTAGAGAGATCCATTTTGATGACAAGTAATTCCGGATGGAGGGAGTACTTCGTTCAAACAAGAAATAAAGTGGGGCTGGGGGGATTTAGTATGTACATCGGACTTGGTACAAACAGGAAGGAAAGGGGGTGAAAGTAGTATAGACTGGTCATCCAACCGGTCTCTTGGTCGAAAAGGAAAATATAGGGGTAACGCTGTACACAGTGGTATGACCAGGACTAGATTTGCAATCCACACATAGGTGTAGGTGGCTAGAGTGAACAAAAATGGGACCAACCCAGATATGTTTCTTGGATGTTTGTTTCTCGGGGCAACAAACTATGAATCACCACTTTATGCCCCTGTTTACGTACATGGTGCTGGACTGCTGGTGCACCCACTGTCCCATGCCCTTATACCAAATATTTAGGCTCCGTTCGGAATAAAGGGAAGGAATGTAGGTATAAAACTATGGAACAGCGAACCGGAGGAAACTCTCAAGAGAATGTGTTCGGATGGACTATGAAATGTACAGATTTGTTTTTTTAGAGTAGCATGCTTGGCAGTATGAGATGCTATTTGTTTATTCAGCTGCACAGTGACTACTCTTGTCCTCACCTCACGTACCACACATAGGTTGATTTTTCTATTCCGGCAACACAACACAGCAACCTGTCTAACGCATGGCAGCGAGCACCTGCCTCGGGCTTCCGCCCAAAAAATGAGTAGCGCGTGGATGTTTCTAATCCTATGGAATCAGTACTACCAGACCAGCTTTCCTATGAAACACTATTCACCTGTCCCGTGTTCCGAACGGTTGGAAGGGAAAGAATACCGTAGGAATTGTGTTCCTATGAAAATCCTGCACCAAACCTGTGAACCGAACGCAACCTTAGCTGTTCTTAATGTAATGTCCCTGGTAAAAATGAAGCCATGCCACTGTTATAAGCCATGACAAGTTTAGCCAAATGTTTGTGCCTGTAACTGTTTGAGACTCTGACTGTTTCCTCTGTGCCTTTTTGTGCAAACAGGGATATCCAATTCACCTGGTTGCTATTGTGACCTTTTGGTGCACTACACAAAACTCTTCTTAAAAGAACTGACTTTTGTGCTGTTTAACTGGAATGTCAGAATGGAATAATTGGTTCATTTTGGTGGAACTGCACAAAGGTAGATCTGTGTTCCAATCCTCATCATCCATATTGGCGCCATAACCTTCCTTTAGGTAAGAATGATATTTAATGCATGTGTTCATCTCTATTTTCTGACTGCCATGAGAAAATAATGCTGTTTTTTACTAGTACACTTGTACTCCCTCACTGACAAAACCAATTCTGAATTAGAAGGACAATCATGTACTTGGTTTCACCAACTGGTGAGGAGAAAGAGAAACAGAGCATGAAGAGGAAGAAGAAGAAGAATAAACAGTGCCAAGGCAATCTTGCTGAAGCCAGAGGCCTCAGTCGAGGCCATTCAAGGGCTCCGGCAATGACTACCTTACATGTGAGACGATCCTCCAGGGAGCCCTTCCACTTCTGCTGTCTCACTTAATTAATTAGGAGTACTTAAGTACCACTAATGTATTACTGCCTAATTTTCCTGTTGGAGTTAAACAAATCTTTAGTAGGACCCTATGCTGAATCATGTATGTGTGTATGTTTGTCTATGGAGGTGAATCATGTGGTGGAGCAGGGAGGGAATATTATTAGTGTCATGACATAATAGTTCTATTGTTTTGCATGTGAATTTATTACCATTGGTTCAATGAGGCAATGTTTTGCGTATTGTCCATCATGAATTTGATGCTACTGTTTGAGTAATATGCTAATGTCTTCCTATCCTTTCTCACTAAGCTAATGAAGGTTTCACCTTGTTCCTACTTGTGCAAACAGGGATCATGTTGTGCCAATCATACATTTTAGTGGAACTACACAAGACAATACAATGAACTGTATCCCAGCCAATGCTTTAACTCTGCTGGAAGTTCTTGATAATCTTTCGATATAATCTCAGCACTGGTAAACAAGAGTGATTTCAACCATACATTTGAAGTGCACAAAAATATATACTATTGTGTGATTCCAGTGAGTGCTTTATCATCTCTTATGGGACTACATGAATAAGCTTTTTTTCTCAGGTTGGTACGGGCCTAAGGCCTTCATCCATATTAGTTTGTTGTCATCTCTATTTGTATCGTGCTACTGTCATGAGAAACTCCTTTATCTTTGCACGTTAAAGTTTTGCAATCTATGATAAATGGCAATGCTTTGAGTGTTGAGTTGAGCTAATTGGCACTGATTAAATAAACTAATACCTCTCTTTAAGCAAGACTACTATGTTGCTAACTTTACCCATTAAGATAATGAGGGTGCTTCTATTTGTTAGTGTATGTTTCATGAACTAGTCCCACTATTACAGTAATCTCACTCTCTCAATATATGTGCCAACAGGGATGCTCGATTTTGGTGGAATTGCACAAAAACTTTGGGTGGTTCATTGCCTCGACAACTTCCGTCCTTTCCTATCATTCGCTAATCTCCGCTTGCTTTCTTCCTTTGCTGTCAGTCGCTTGGCTTATCTCGGCTTCCAGTCAAAGGAAATAGTAATTGATATGCTACCTCACATAGGTTGGTACTGGTCTTTATCCTGATTATTGTGCCTGTCATATGTATTGGTAATTTGGTATTGTGCTACTGTTTGCCGATTTCATGAAGGAGTAATTTGGAGCCTGAACTCGCAGGCAAATCATTACATCGGGTGATTTCAGTAGAACTGCACAAAATGATCAGATGGATAGGTACTTATGCTGCTGCTATGTACTCCAAAGTTCACTCAGACAAGCATCGATGTTGATAAGAAGTGCCTATATTCATTCGAGTATCAACCGGTGTCAACCAATTGTCAAACTCCAAGTATTAGGAGA
Organism: Triticum turgidum subsp. durum; assembly: GCA_900231445.1. Lineage (NCBI taxonomy): Eukaryota > Viridiplantae > Streptophyta > Magnoliopsida > Poales > Poaceae > Triticum > Triticum turgidum. The sequence goes on from LT934116.1 coordinate 764,219,227, forward strand.
GTGAACGCCAAAAATATTGCTTGGTGCATAGCCCAGAAAAACGCAGCCTAGTCTTTGGTCCCAACTTGTGCCTTTTGGTTATCGACACATATGGTAGCGAACTATATGGCATGGAGTCTAAAGATTCCAGACAAGTTGGTTGACGCGTATATTAATCTGGCACTTAATTAGTCTGCACACCAAGGATGCTCCATTTCAGTTGAACTGCACAAAAAATTTGGGTGGTTCATTTTCTCAACCGCCTCCTTTCTCGTCTACAATGTAGAATTTTGGCGAGATACAGGACCAAGATGAGCCAGTAAACTAGTTGGATGAAAGTAGTGGCCAAGTTGCTCAAACCTCCCTCGACACGAGGCCACTATTTGAGGATAAACCTACAAGCAAAGTTCAGATTATCTATGCCGCCTCTTATTTACTCGAAAGTTTACTCGTACAAGAACTAATTTTAGCAAGAAGTACCTCCGATTGAACACCATTTACCAGTCTGTACCCTAGGTAATTAAAGTTCGTCCATGGATCATATTGGCTGTGATCTCAATCATTTGGATGCATAAACATACTGAGCATGTGTATATCTGAATCTTTTTGTGAATTATGTATGAATATTGTCGTGTGATCTATCAATCATTTGGATGCATAGATATGCTGAGCTTGTGTATATATGAATCTTTTGAGTTGTTGATAGTGAATGTTGGCTATGAATATTAACGTGTCCTGTGAACCTGAGTTTGAGATGAATGTTTACCTTTTTTGTTGTATTTGTGTGTGAACTTGTTAGTATGCCTACTGTGGGGTATAAAACACTGGTCTCTTATAAAAGTAATGATGTGTCCAATTTATGTTTTCCCTTCTAACCACATTATATATATACATTATAAAAACATCCCACGTGTTATTAACTTCTAAAAGTAAATGTTTAACGGAAAATCCTGGTTGTTTTTGACTCACAGGCAAGGAAAATCCTGGTGATTGCGTACAAAAGCTTGCGAAGATTTTAAGGACCAATTTAATAATAACGCGCTCATTTTTATTTTGAGCAATAACTCGCTAATTTCTTAATTACATATATATATATAATGTGTCTCTCCGGTTTATTCTTTGATATTAATTGCTCCTTCTAACATAACATTATATATATACCGAGTCCACCTAATACGTGTATTTCAAGGAAGTGCAAATGGGCTGGGATTTCTTAGAAAATATAAATGGGCCTGATTGACGCGAAATTATTTGTTCACCCAGCCCAGCAAATGGACTGTACATTCGAGAAAACATGGGTTAAATATGTGCCACATTTTTGCAGGCTGACATGTGGGCCAATAGGTCGAAGCCTACGCAGGGCATTGTCAACTTGGTCAACAAATGATTGTGTCATCCACAGCCATTGGATTTATATCGAACGGCCGGCATGCACCTTCAATCTCTCGTCTTCTTCCTCCAGCATCGCCGGGACCGCCTGGTCCAGCCTCCGGCGGCTAGCGGCTCTGCTTAGCACGCATCGCTGCAAAGCGCTACTCCACCGCCGGCCAGGCTATCCCTCCACCCCTCGACACCTCCTGTTATTCTCCACAGACTACAGCCCCACGCTGCAACAGAACCAGTTATAACCCTTCTCCTCCACTCAATCTGCGACTCCACTGCCACGTTTTCCCATCTCCGAGGCGTTCCCGTCCGGGGCCTCGCCGTTGTCCACCGCCTCGCTGTGTTCGGTGCGGCGTGGTCAACAAATGAGAGTCATCGGAAGAGGACTGTACGTGGAGAGCCTGATGGCTGGGACCCACGAGGTCCATGGTCGCACGTAAGGAAAGTTCCTCCTTATTAAGCTGGAAAAAATGTTTCCTCCACCTGACAGCTGGGACCCACCGGCTGTATCTTCGAACGGAAGGAAGTGCCTCCTTGTTTTGCGAAAAAAATTATTCATCCCGTTGACAGCTGGGACCCATCAGATTTGGTGACTGACTTGTGGGCCTACTAAGCGGACGTGTACGCACGGCTTTGTCAACTTAATCAACAAATGATTCTAGCAGCTGGACCATTGGATGTTAATCCAACAGTTGTGCTCCTTCTTCAACCTCTATTCTTGCTCCTGTCTCCCGTGGGCGGCACAGCGGTTGTGCTGCCGCGCACCCGAACCAGTGAAGTTTCCCACTCCTCTCCATCTGCGACTCCACTGCCCCGTCTTCCCCATCTCCGGGCGTTCAAGTCTGGGTGCGCTCGGCACGGTGTGGTCAACATGGTCAACAACCGAGAGTCATCGGAAGATGACTGTATGTGAGAGGCTGACAGTGGGGACGCACCACGCCCATGGACGCATGCATGCAACGAAACGCGGCGAGGCCAACGTGGTCAAGGAACGACTTCCATCGGAAGTATACTGTATGTGGAGAGTCTCAGCTGGGTCCACGGCCGCAGCAAGTAAGTGCCTCCTTATTACGCGGAAAATAATGATTCCTCCAACTGACAACAGGGACCCACTGGACGGGCCACTGTATTTTGCGAAAAAACGTTTGCCCCCTGACTGCTGGGACCCACCTGACGGGCCACCGTATTTCGCGAAAAAAACGTTCCCCCCGCTGTCGGCTCGGACTCACCGGAAGTGCCTCCTTATTACGCACAAAAAAATGAATACTCCCCCGGCTAGCTGGGACCCACCTTGGTGGGGGGCTGACTTGTGGGCCTACTAAGTTGACGGGGATGAAGGGCTTTGTCAACTTAGTCAATATGAACGATTCTAGCTCCAGTGACCGTACGATGTCCATCCAACGGCTGTAGTGCTTCTTCAACCTTTGGTCTTCTTGCTCCAGCCGCCCAAACCAGCGCCGGTCGTGCCTCATGCTCCTGCTTCCCGTGGCCGGCTGTGCTGCCGCGAAGGCCTCACCGCCCCCTACTATTCCCACCGCTGGCCAGGCCCTGTGGTGACGGCAGCCTCACACCGCAGCCGAACCAGTGAACCCTCATTCTCCTCTCCGCGCGAGCTTCCGCTGCCGCGTCTTCCCCGGCTCCGCGTCGTCCCCTTCCTAGGCCTCGCCGTCGTCCACCGCCGTGGTGCTCTCCGCGCGGCGTGGTCAATGTGGTCAAGGAACGACTTCCATCGGAGGAGTACTGTACGTGGAGAGGCTGACAGCTGGGTCCACGGCCACAGCCCAGCTTTTTGTGATTTGCCAAGTAAGTCGCTTTGTCAGGCCTGTTGGGCTGCAAATCTTTCAAGACGAGGAGAGCTTTCATTCGGCTGGCCAAGAAAATGGCCCATCAGTAATGAGAAATAGGCTGTACATTTTTAAAACACATCAAACCAACAATTAGTTTCAAATATCTTTTTTTCATTTCGAGATTTTAAATTACATTAATTTTTATGGGTGGAGAATTTGTTGGATTTTATATTGATATACATTTATTTTAAAATCAGTTTGAATGTGAGTCGAAATTTCGGGATTAAAAACAGTTCGGACCGCACCGAAATATGTGAAATTTCGTATAATTTTTTAACCGTGGCCACAATATGGGCTGTAATGCTAACAAAAAGAATATGGGCTCCAAAAAGAACCTTAATAATTAGCAAATGGGCTGTAAATTATTAGAAATAATGGCAGATGGGCTGTATGCTGTTTTCCACAGATTTGAGGCTTTCCTAAAAAAAAGGTTGACGCACAAGTAGTGACTATTGGATGGCCATCCAACGGCCGTCGTGCTTCTTCAATCTCTGCTCTTCCCGCTCCAGCCGCTCAAACAAGCGCAGGCGGGACTGCCTGCTCCCTCCTCCCCGCGGCCGGCTCTGCTGCCGCGCAGGCCTCACCGCCCCATCATACTCCCATCGATGGCCTAGCCATCCCTCTACTCACCCACACCTGCTGTTATTCTCCGGCGACGGCAGACAAACCAGTAAACCCTCGTACAATAGTACTCCCCTCCGCTTGGGAAACAACTGCCGAGTCTTCCCTGCCTCAGTGTCGTTCCCTTCCTAGGCCTCGCCGTCGTCCACCGCCCTGGTGCTCTCGACGCGGCCTGGTCAACGTGGTCAACAACCGACATGCATCTGAAGTGTACTGTACGTGGAGAGGCCGACAGCTGGGTCCACAGCCACACGCAAGGAAATGCCTCCTTATTACGCGCAAAATAATGATTCCTCAACCTGACATCAGGGACCCACCGAAAGGGCCTCTGTATTTCACGAAAAAAACATTACCGCCGCTGACAGCTCGGACCCACCAGCTATATCTTCGCACGCAAGGAAGTGCCTCCTTATTACGCACAAAAAAATGAATACTCCCCCTGTTAGCTGGGACTCAGTATAGTGGCAGGCTGACTTGTGGGTCTACTAAGTTGACGAGGACAGAGGGCTTTGTCAACTTAGTCAATATGCACGATTCTAGCTCCAGTGACCGTACGATGTCCATCCAACGGCCGTAGTGCTTCTTCAACCTCTGGTCTTCTTGCTCCGGCCGCCCAAACCAGCGCCGGTCGTGCCTCGTGCTCCTGCCTCCCATGGCCGGCTACGATACAGCGAAGGCCTCACCGCCCCCTACTACTCCCACCGCTGGCCAGGCCATCCCTCTACTCACCCACACCCCCTGTTATTCTGCGGCGACGGGAGCCATACACCGCAGTGAACCAGTGAACCCTCGTACTCCTCTACGTGTGGGCATCCACTGCCGCGTCTTCCCCGGCTCCGCGTCGTCCCCTTCCTAGGCCTCGCCGTCGTCCATCGCCCTGGTGCTCTCGGCGCGTCGTGGTCAACATGGTCAAGGAACGGCTTCCATCGGACGTGGACTGTACCTGGAGAGGCTGACAGCTGGGTCCACGGCCGCAGCAAGGAAGTGCCTCCTTATTACGTGCAAAATAATTATTCCTCCACCTAACAGTGGGGACCCACTAGACGGGCCACCGTATTTCATGAAAAAACAATTCGCCCCCTGACTGCTGGGACCCACCAGCTACATCTTCGCATGCAAGGAAGTGCGTCCGGGCAAAAAAAAATGATTCGCCCCCTGACTGCTGGGACCCACCAGCTACATCTTCGCACGCAAGGAAGTGCGTCCGGGCAAAAAAACGATTCGCCCCCCTGACTGCTGGGACCCACGAGCTACATCTTCGCACGCAAGGAAGTGCCTGACAGTCGGGACCCACCTGGTCAAAGCGTACATAGCATTGTCATTCTGGTCGCGAACGTGTATGTACATATATACTGGTCGATGTAGAGGCGCGCACGTGTCGTAGTAGAGGCGCGTACGTGTCGTAGTAGAGGCGCGCACGTAGCATGTACACGTACGGATAGCGGCCAGGGTGCAAGAAAGAAAATACGGCCACGTACGTACATACGGGCAGGGTCTCGAACGCCTACTCGCGCATACGTATGGCCAGGGCTCGTGTACATGGCTGGGTCGGAACGGAGAAACAACGTCATCGTCGTGTTCATGGGGAGGCAACGGAATGCGTCGTGTTCATGGGGAGGCAACGGAATGCGTCATGTTCATGGGAAGGCAACGGAATGCGTGGGAGCCAACCGGCTGGGTCAGAACGGAATGCGTGGTCGTGTTCATCAGGAGGGCTTGGACGGAACATGCGACGGAAACGAGGCCTGGCGTACCATAGAAAGGAGGAAACGGACCTCCTACGGTCAAAACGGGGGTCCTGTTGATCAGGAGGGGTGTGGCGTACCGCAGAACGGAGGAAACGGACCTCCTACGGTCGAAACGGGGGTCCTGTTGATCGGGAGGGTGTGGCGTACCGCAAAACGGACAAAACGGACTTGTGTTGGAGCGCTACGGTCGAAACGAGGTCCTGTTCATCGGGAGGGGTGTGGCGTACCGCAAAACGGGACTCCATGAGATACCGTTCATCTCCACCGTCGAGCTCCTCCGGCCTCCACGGGCTACCGTCGACCTCCTCCAGCCTCCACAGGCTCCTGTTCATCCAGCCTCCACCGCGCGCTACTCCACCGGCTACTATTCAACCAGCCCTCCACCGTCTACTATTCATCCAGCCCTACACACCACGGGGTCCTGTTCAACCACCCCTCCACAGGCACCCCTCCACCGTCTATTATTCATCCAAGCCTCC
>LT934116.1:764225497-764246190 GCA_900231445.1 Triticum turgidum subsp. durum
CAGTTAACAGCCATCGATTAATCGCTCGGGTTCAGTAACGCATAGCCTGCAGTGCAATCGCTCGGGTTCAGTTAGAGCCCAACGCCTCGCTCGGGTTCAGTTAGAGCCAACGCCTCGCACACACACGCGTATGTGTACGAGAGAAACGCGCATCGCTCGGCCCCCGACCTCCCACCGTAACCGGGAACTCCCCGAAATTTTCCTCCCGCTCGGTTCTACCATGGTTTTTTTCGTCATGGACGGTGAGGGAGTCCTGGATTAAGGGGTATCTGGACAGCCGGACTATATCCTTTGGCCGGACTGTTGGACTATGAAGATACAAGATTGAAGACTTCGTCTCGTGTCCGGATAGGACTCTCTTGGCGTGCAAGGCAAGCTTGGCGATATGGATATGAAGATCTCCTTCTGTTGTAACCGACTCCATGTAACCCTAGCCCCCTCCGGTGTCTATATGAACCGGAGGGTTTAGTCCGTAGGACAACAACAATCATATCATAGGCTAGCTTCTAGGGTTTAGCCTCTACGATCTCGTGGTAGATCAACTCTTGTAATACTCATATTCATCAAGATCAATCAAGCAGGAAGTAGGGTATTGCCTCCATAGAGAGGGCCCGGACCTAGGTAAACATTGTGTCCCTTGCCTCCTGTTACCATCCGCCTTAGACGCATAGTTTGGGACCCCCTACCCGAGATCCGCCGGTTTTGACACTGACATTGTGCTTTCATTGAGAGTTCCACTGTGTCGTCGCCATAAGGAAGGATGTCTCGTCTCGTTGTCAAGGACAGCGTCACCTCTGGAGGAGCCCTGGCTATCGGCCAGACTCTCCGGCTAGGCGAGTTCATCATGACCGCCCGTTCGGGTGCTGCGCCGATGATGACTTCTCGGGTCATCGAAAACAGCCTCCACGTCGGCTCGGAACTTGCCGAGCAGATGGTTCCATTGGAGCTCTCTTCCCTAAATGAGCTCTTGGACCGCATCGCCGCTTTGGGAGTCGCTACGGACTATGATCGGATCGGGCTTAAACCCGACCAAAGGGAAATAAACTCTCCACCGGTCACCCATCAGATAGCGGTGGTGGAGGAACAATGCGGTAATTTTCCCTCAATCTTGAGGACAAGCTATGTCCGGATTCCAAAGCTCTCTGAGCCGGATACCTGTACACGAAAGGACATCCCCCAAGCCTTGAACATAGAATCAGGCAGTGGGCCAGACCTATCGGGCGACATCCCGGAGCCCAAACCTCCAAGATCGGAAACTCCCATGCCCCCGGGTCGCAGACCGGGTCAGGGTTCGGACTTAAATCCGCCCACCCACCCAGATACAAGCAATCTCTCCCACATTAGACAAGATCCCCAGGAAACAGTACATCACTATTGGGCCAGATTCCTCCTTGTAATGGACAAGGTCAAGAACTGTCGAGAGGAAGACGCAATTTCATTCTTCTGCAATAATTGCACGGACAAGGGAATCCTTAACTCCATAAGCCGCCGCAACATAGCACACTTCGCTGACTTGGCGGCCATAGTACGGAAATACCGTGCGATGGAGAGCGCCTGGAAAACCGAAACAGAATTTTGGGACAATCCGGCTTTGGCTAAATACCCAGTCCGAACCAAAAGGGTGCACCCCTGTAAGTCACCCGATTCAATCACAAAAAAGCAAAAGCCCACTAGAGGGCATGGACCGTATTGGAGGGATGGCTTAACGGACCCTGCAAAATTCACAGTGCGGTGGATACCACACCAACACACAGCCTTAGAGCATGTTGGGTACTCCGGCAGGTTACTAAGAGCGATGAGGATCTCCTCATTCAAAACACTTCAGAGCAACATCCCGTGAATTACAATACGGTCTTAACAGTCTTCGAGACATTCGCCTCAAATAATAGGCGCAAGCGAGCACTCCGCAACCTTGCCGAGATCTGCTAGGTGGCAGCAATAAATCCATGGAGCGACACGGCTATCACCTTCAATTCTAGTGACGAACCCAAATGTCGAACAGCCCGAGCACCAGCCGCACTAGTCCTTAGTACAATTGTGGACGGCTTTCGGCTCACTAAAGTGCTCATGGACGGTGGCAGCGGATTAAACCTCATTTACGAGGAAACTATTCACAAAATGGAAATATACTGGAACCGCGTGGAGCAAAGCAGCACAACCTTTAGAGGAATCATCCCGAGTAGGGAGGCACGTTGCGCTGGGAAAATCACACTAGATGTGGTATTCGGCACACCGGAAAATTACAGGTCCGAAGAAATAACATTCCAAGTGGCCCCATTCAGTAGCGGATACCACGCCCTTCTAGGGCGGGAGGCATTTACGATCTTCCAAGCTATACCCCATTACGGTTACATGAAGCTCAAAATTCCTGGGCCCAATGGAATCATCACTCTAGCTAGTGATCCGGACATAGCGCTCTGCGCCGAAAACAAAACAGCCGCACTAGCCCTCGAGGCACTATCCGAAGCCCTAGTGGCAGAGGAGTTAACCGTGCTACGCTCGACCATGGACAGGGACGACGTGATACTCGGCAAGAGATCCAAGTCCACCTCTTTTAAACCAGCGGACGAAATAGTCAAATTCCAAGTCCACCCAACGGACCCTACAAAAACAGCCTCAATTGGGGCACAGTTAAACCTCGATGTGGATGCCGCACTACGGGAGTTCCTGCGCGAGAACTGGGATATATTTGCCTGGCACCCATCATATATGCCAGGAATCCCATGCAAGTTGGCCGAGCATAGCCTTAACATTCTAAAAGGGTTCAAGCCGGTCAAGCAGACTCTTCGGCGCTTCTCCGAACCTAAGTGACAAGCTATAGGCGAGGATCTAGCCAAGTTATTGGAGGCCGGATTCATCAGAGAAATAAAACACCCAGACTGGCTAGCAAACCTGGTGATGGTACCAAATAAGGACAAATCCTGGCGCTTATGTGTCGACTTCAAAGACCTCAACAAAGCTTGCCCAAAGGATCCCTTCCCCCTCCCCCGCATCGATCAAATTATCGACGCCAACGCGGAACACGAATCATTGTGCTTCCTTGATGCATACTCCGACTACCACCAAATCAAGCTGACCGAGTCCGACCAAGCTGCAACGGCGTTTATCACGCCATATGGCCCCTTCTGTTTCAACACAATGCCTTTCGGGCTTCAGAATGCCGGTGCAACGTATCAACGCATGATTCAGACATGCCTGGAAAAGCAAATCGGCAAAACAGTGGAAGCATACGTAGACGATGTGGTCGTCAAAACCAGACACGTCGACTCTTTAATAGACGACTTGAGGCTTACGTTCAACAACCTCCGAACATACTACATCAAGCTCAATCCGGAAAAATGCGTTTTCGGCGTGCCTGCTGGAAAGCTCCTGGGCATCATCGTCTCCAGTAGAGGGATTGAAGCGAACCCGGCTAAAATCCGAGCCCTGTCACAATTGGCCATCCCAACAGACCTCAAGCAAATCCAGAAGTTAACTGGATGCATTGCGGCCTTAAGTCGCTTCATCTCCCGATTAGGAGAAAAGGCACTATCCCTTTATCGCCTTCTTCGGCGCACCGAACACTTCGAGTGGACGGATGCTGCCACGGCCGGACTGGAAGAAATAAAAGCCATACTGACCACCAACCCAATCCTAGCCGCGCCAAACATTGGCGAACCGATGCTGCTATATATAGCAGTGACTCATCAAGTCGTAAGCGCAGCACTCGTCGTCGAACGAGAAACGGACGGACATAAATTCCCCCTTCAAAGGCCGGTATATTATGTATCCATTGTCCTCACCCCATGCAAATCACGGTACCCACATTACCAAAAGATAGCGTATGCGGTATTCATGGCATCCCGAAGACTACGACACTACTTTCAAGAGTGTTCAATCACAGTGGCCTCTGAAGTACCACTGAACGACATAATAAACAACCGCGACACCACATGCCGGATTGCCAAATGGGCCATAGAGCTCCTCTCGTTCGACATAACATATAAACCTCAGCGAGCTATTAAGTCGCAGGTATTGGCCGATTTTGTCGCCGAATGGACAGAAGCCGTACTCCCTAAGGAATACGGCGCATACACCAATTGGATTATGCACTTTGACGGCTCTAAAATGTTGGCCAGTCTGGGGGCTGGCGTCGTCTTGACGTCCCCTACCGGAGATACAGTCCAATATGTACTCCAAAGACTGTATACAGACTCCAACAATGCCGCCGAATACGAGGCCCTGTTACATTGTCTCTGGATGGCAGTCTCCATGGGCATTCAACGACTGGAGGTGCGCGGGGATTCGAACCTCGCAATATCCCAAATAAACGGAGACTTCGACGCTAAAGATCCAAAAACGGCGGCTTATCGCAATGTCGTACTCAGAATGTCAGCTCGGTTCGAGGGACTCAAATTCCACCATGTAGCTCGGGAAAACAATCAGGAGGCGGATGTCCTTGCCCGTATCGGTGCTAAGCACGATCCGGTCCCACCCAACATATTCTTGGAAAGGCTGTTTAAGCCATCCGTGGCATGGGAAGGGGAAACAAGCAACAACAGTCCGGGCCCGGCTACAACGCCAGATGCCGAACACTCTGACATAATCGGCGGCTCTACCACCGAAATAACACCTTCAGCCCACGTAATAATGGCCGTCATCGCCCCATGGACTGAACCATTCCTGGCCTACCTAACCAGGCAGGAACTTCCCAAGGACCAAAATGAGGCACGCTGCATTGTGCGACGATCCAAAGCCTACAAGGTCCACGAGGGAGAGCTCTATAAGAAAAGCACTACCGGAGTCCTTCAAAGGTGCATCTCCGAAGAGGAAGGGCGGAAGCTTCTGGCAGAAATTCACGGCGGACTCAGTGGCCACCACGCCGCAGCCGGGGCCCTCGTAAGTAAGGCCTTCTGTACAGGATTTTATTGGCCGACGGCCCGAGCAGATGCACAGGACTTGGTCCAACGCTGCATCAGTTGCCAGCTCTTTGCAAACCAAAGCCATATGCCACCCGTCGCCCTACAAACAATCCCCATTACCTGGCCTTTTGCGGTCTGGGGGCTGGACATGGTTGGACTCCTTAAAGGGGGAACCCATAAGAAAAATTACTTACTGGTAATGGTGGATAAATTCACCAAATGGATAGAAACCAAACCTGTTAAAACAGCCGAATCCGGACCAGTGATAGACTTTATATCCGGGGTTGTACACCGTTATAGTGTCCCCCATAGCATCATCACTGACAACAGCACATACTTCACTGCCGATGAGGTGAAAATATGGTGCAGCAACATGGGCATCAAGCTCGATTACGCTTCTGTCTATAACGGTGTACAACCTCGAGTGCGCACGTATGAAGAGGGAGAGAGGCTAAGCTCGATCGGCAGGACAGTTTGGATGCCCTCGAGGAGGAGCGTGACGTGGCAAAAGCTCGTTCCGCATTCTACCAGCAAAAGGCTGGAAGATACTAAAGCAGAGAAGTACGGGCCAAAACTTATAACGTTGGCGAACTCGTTCTACGCCTACCGGAAAAGAAAAAGGACAAGCTCAAGCCCAAATGGGAGGGTCCCTTCATTATTGACCAGGTCTTAACCGACGGAGCGTACCGTCTGCGGGATGCATCAGACAACCGCCTCGAGCCAAATCCATGGAACGCAGCGAGACTCCGAAGATTCTATGCCTAGTGCCGGACTCCGTGTTCGTCTCCTTACCTCTGTCAAATTTTTATACATTCGTTATCTGTCTTTTCTTTCTTTCTTTCTTCCCCTTTTCTTTCGAGACCTTGAAGGGATAAAATGTGTTTTGACTACACAATCTTAATGCGCCAGCCGCGCTCATTATACCTGGGGGCTTCCTATATAGAAGCTTAAATATTTTATGGGCTTCATGCCCCACACATGTGTTATTCTTCCACATGTACCTTTTCTTTGCCACTATATGCATCGATATGACTTAAGTTTTGGCCAAGCTGGGTTGCCTGGCTCTTGTATTTACGCCCTAGGTTCCCGTTAATTTGGCTAGGGCATAAGGGGAGCACCTTTGTGATTGTTACTGCCGGGTCAGCCGGATGTGTACCTCAGACTGGCTGAAGCTGAAAGCTAGCGTTCTTAAGGGAATATTCGGTCAGTGAATAAAAGATGACTTTTTGTTTTTTCCATTTGCCCCCAGATGTTTTCGCCTGCGTCTCTTCTTGCAGTTCGGACATGCACATTAGGACATGCGTACCCAGGGAAAGGAACCCTTAACGGAACTATTCTCCCTGGAAGATGTTTCTTACTACCCATGTAATATAACATAACTAGTTGGGTACTTGTCTGTTCAAGCACTTATGACCCCTACGCCTGGTTTCCACGTATACCCCGGTTTTTACATAACTGCGCTGGCATTCGGATACACTCCGAACTATCGGGTCCAGAGGTTGAAGCGAAAAGGTCCGCCATGACAAATGATTTACAATCCGGCTAGAGACATTCTACATGTCATTCAAATTACATAGTCACTTAGACTGATTAAATTCTTCTTCTATGCCATCCAACAGGCTGTCTAGCCTAGAATCCTGTTGGGAATACTTGGCGGCTAACTCTACTTGGTGATACACCAAACTGACAGGGATTTCCCTCCCATCGGGCCCCACAGGTCCGACCTCGGCCATGTGGTTTGGGTCAGCCTTGGTATACCGCGTCTTCACCATGGCCCAGGCTTCCCTGGCACCTTGACGGCAGGCCGATACCTTCCATAATCGGAAGCGCCACCGCGCTCCCTTGAGCTTCTCTGCAAGTCCTCCAAGGCCTTCGGGCAGGGAGACGGATGGCCACAAGGCCTGGGCAATACCTTGCATCACCTGCCGAACTTGTTCGTGCACTTGGGAGAGCTCTGGTAGAAGATTACCCACAGACCCGGGCGCGGGATGACCTGTCAGCACACCTGCAGACATAACTCTGTTATCGGGCTTCCTCGCCGGACTCTTTTTGAAGTTCATTCAAGCACTTACTGAAAATGCCGCATCGAAGCCGCTTGTTCTCCTTCACGGAGTCTGACAGCTGGGCGCAAACATCCTTTAGTTCCACGCTCACCTGGGTATTGGCATCTTGGAGATCGTTTTTCTCTTGCCTAACCTTTGTAAGCATGCGCTCGCCAGCCTTTAGCCGCCGTATGACATGTTGCTCATCCAGATTCACTCCGACGTCATTTGCAATATTTATTGTCAGAATTGCATGCATGCTGCATCCTATATGGTACATGTCACTCTTTAAAGCAGGTGTTACCAGAGGGGACCTTCTCGGACTCCTTCAATGCGGCCACTGCGGCCCGTAGCTGGGCCTTGCACTCTTCCAACTCTTGAGACAATTGGGTATTCTTCTCTATAAGAACCTGCACATATAATGATCCTTAAATCAGTTGTGGCAACTGTTTCAAGTCTCGGGGGCTACTGATACATATAATCATCAAATTCTCTTTCTCGTATATCCTTTACATACTGGTCCGTGGCTCTGGCAAGACCATTTTGAGCAGCACGGATGTACTCGTCTCCCGAATTGAAGGCATCAAATGCCTCTTGGGAGAAACAAGCGTCACGGAGTACAGCCCGGTGGCGCCTGTGATTCATGGAGCTCTCCACTTTGGAATTTGTAGCGGAGATTTTATCCGCGTCCTCTGTAGGAGGAACGTCCGACGCGTGCCCCGCCTCCGTGTCCGGCCCTGGAGCCCGGCTAGTGGAGGCGTGATCGGCAAATTCTCCGGATATAGTCCGGCGAGTATTTTTCCTTCTTGGAAACATGGGTGTTATTATGTTTTCAAAGACAAACCCACGGAGCAAGGTTTTATATCATACCTCTGCGCCGGCATCTCAGTCTGAACCGCTTTTCTTTTCAGCCTGCCTGGCCTCGGTACCCCTTGCTGATAACTCGCCACGGGCTCGGCATGGTGTCCGGAGGACCTTCCCTATAAGACACCGTGCAGATACGGAAGGTAAGGTGCATCGAAAGGGATACTTCTCAAAGGTTAGGCCCCTGGTCTCACCTACCTGCGAGGTAGGCAGTAGCCCCGGATAGTCGGCTGTAATAGCCACCATGGCCCCATCACGGCTTGATTGATAAAATATCCTATCGATTAGCTCCACGAATATGTCCGGATCCTCTTGAAGACTGGGGTCGAGGGACCGTTTAGGTTCCTCTAGTTGTGGAGGTGGGCTAGTTCTCTCCCTCGCTGCCTTACGAAGCTCCTGCGGTGAATGGGCAATATAAGACATTTATTGTGGCGGAAGGGAAGGGCATGAAAAGTGGCAGCTTACCCAGCTCGGAGGATTGTACGTGGAGAATCCGTCCCGCGGTTTGATGCGGAGGAACTCCTCTTCCTCTCCCTTGTACAGACCGGACAGAGTTTTTGCCAAATGGCAACGGAGTCCGGCCCCTTACGGCCGCAGCGGGTGGCATCGTCTTCCCCGTTAAAATCCCACATTGGGCGGCCTCGGTATTGAAGCGACTGCACCCCTCGCATAATGCATATTGACATAACTTCGGTTGTAGTCAGTCCTGATAGAGCCAGCACCTTTATCCGGCTCATCAGGTAAGAAACGTCTCTATCATCTTCCTCCCGAGGGCTCCTTGGTCGCCAGCTTAGGCGTTTCTTCAGAGGAGCATTATTAAACTCAGGAAGGCCGATCCGAATAAGATCCGGAAGAGGGACATCCTCTATATAGAACCACTCTGAAGGCCAGTCTTCGGATGCCTTCTTCGGGGTGCCGGACAGGTATCCGGTCCCGGCGATGCGCCATATTTCGGCTCCGCCCACTTGAAACAGTGACCCCCCTGTGTACGGGGTACGAGGCAGAATGGCCTCTTCCATAGCTCGAAGTGAGCTTCGCAGCCCAGAAACAGTTCGCAAAGAGCGACATAGCTAGCAATGTGCAATATGGAGGCAGGAGTGAAATTATGCAGCTGGAGGCCGTAGAACGCCAGGAGCCCGCGGAGGAACGGGTGGATTGGAAATCCCAGTCCCCTTAATAAATAAGGGGCAAGGCATACCCGTTCCCCTTTGGAGGGATTGGGTAAGCTCTCTGCTTGTTCTCCGCCATTATAGGTGGCAAGCCCGGCTCGAACGTGGACGATATACGCTGGGGAGAGAAATCCCTGGGTCTGTAGTCTCACTAGTTGTCTATGCAGGACGGAACACTTCTTCCAATCACCAGGCTTAGGGCTACGGGGGCGAGAGGAGGAGCTGCGGCGACTGGCCATGTTGGAATGGATTTTTTCCAAGCGTGCTCCGATGGATACTCGCTGTGGGAGGATGGTATGATATGGATCTGTGAATCCCCGTCTCTTTAATAGGCGCTTTGCCTACATGGCTAGGGTGGCAATTGTAAAAATGCCCCGGCTTCTCGCATTCGCTCGACACGTGGAGGATCTCCATTATTGGGCGCAGAAGCCAAGGAGTGCAACATTTATGGGAAGCCGGACACTATTCAAACAAGTATTCAGAATTTGGAGAAGAACCCGTCTTGCAATGCCGAAGACAATCTGCGCGCCGGACTCATCGTCATTGAAGCCTGGTTCGGGGGCTACTGAGGGAGTCCTGGATTAAGGGGTATTCGGGCAGCCGGACTATATCCTTTGGCTGGACTGTTGGACTATGAAGATACAAGATTGAAGACTTCGTCTCGTGTCCGGATGGGACTCTCTTGGCGTGGAAGGCAAGCTTGGCGATACGGATATGTAGATCACCTTCTGTTGTAACCGACTCTGTGTAACCCTAGCCCCCTCCGGTGTCTATATAAACCGGAGGGTTTAGTCCGTAGGACAACAACAATCATACCATAGGCTAGCTTCTAGGGTTTAGCCTCTATGATCTCGTGGTAGATCAACTCTTGTAATACTCATATTCATCAAGATCAATCAAGCAGGAACTAGGGTATTGCCTCCATAGAGAGGGCCTGAACCTGGGTAAACATTGTGTCCCTTGCCTCCTGTTACCATCCGCCTTAGACGCACAGTTCGGGACCCCCTACCCAAGATCCGCCGGTTTTGACACCGACAGATGGCCCAAAGAATGTCATGCTGCTGCGTCTCCGGCCCGCCCAGGACGAAAAACCCATTTTCTGTCATGATTTTTTGTCATAGAAGTAGGAGCCCACCACATCTATGATGATACAGGGTTTTGTCACAATTATCGTCATAGAAGTGTCATATGTATGACAGAAAAAAATTCGTTCGGCCCAAAATGTCACGGATGTGTCTTTTTTTTGTAGTGTCATTGCAATTTCATATGAGGGAGAGGCATAAGCTAACATACTTTCTCTTCTTGAACCATATGCACTTATGATTGGAACTCTAGCAAGCATCCGCAACTACTAAAGATCATTAAGGTAAAACCCAACCATAGCATTAAAGCATCAAGTCCCCTTTATCCCATATGCAACAACCCCCTTACACGGGTTTATGCTTCTGTCACTCAAGCAACCCACTACAAGGGAATCATGAACGTATTGCAACACCCTACAGCAGGAATCCCTCATGCTTGCGTGACACGGAGGGCACAATAGGACAGCACCAAAATAAAACATACAATTCATACCAATCTAGATCATCAATCAGCCCAAAGACAAAGGATATCTACTCAAAACATCATAGGATGGTACCACATCATTGGATCATAATATGTGGCATAAAGCACCATGTTCAAGTAGGGATTACAGCGGGGTGCGGGAGAGTGGACCGCGTAAAATAGATGAGGATGGTGATGATGATGGTGATGTTGAGGAAGACGATCACCGCGACGATGATTCCCCTCCCGATGGCACTCCGGTGCCACCAAGAGAGAGGAGGAGAGGTTCTCCCCCTTGTGCTTCCTCCTCCATGGCCTCCCCCCTAGACGGGGAGAGGTTCCCCCTCTGGTTCTTGGCCTTCATGGCGATGATGGCCCCTCCAAGATCCTTCCCCATGGCCTCCGGTGATGATGGCCCCCTCCGGCAGGGTGCCAGAGAGGGCCTAGATTGGTTTGTCATGGCTATAGAGGCTTGCGGCAGCGGAACTTCTGATCTAGGTTAATTCCTGAAGGTTTCTATATTTATAGGAGAAGTTGGCGTTGATTTCACGTCAGGGGGGCCCTCAGGGAGTCCACGAGGCAGGGGGGCACACCCCCCACCCTCGTGGGGCCCATGGGACTCCCCTCCGGTAGATTTTTGCTCTACTATTTTTAATATTTTCTAGAAAAATTCTTCGTTGATTTTCATCGCATTCTGAGAACTTTTATTTCTGCACAAAAACAACACCACGGTAGTTCTGCTGAAAACAATGTCAGTCCGGGTTAGTTCTAATCAAATCATACCAAAATCATATAAAACTATTGTAAACATGGCATGAATACTTCATAAATTATAGATACATTGGAGACGTATCAGCATCCCCAAGCTTAATTCCTGCGCATCCTCGAGTAGGTAAATGATAAAAGAAATAATTTATGTAGTGTGAATGCTAGCAAGGGCACAAGTTTGATCGATGATAATTTCAATCACCTTTTCTAGCATCATTATATGTCATAACAGTAGCTCATCTCATAAAACTTTTCATGATCAAGTAACAAGCTATTCACATGTTAAAGTATAGATCATAAACTTTCTTGAAACTAACAAACTATATTCTCAGTCATCAAACAATTGCAATTCATCTTATTTTCAGGAAGGGTCTATGTCAGAGCTTTGATTTAGCAAACTCCACATACTCAACTATCATTTAATCTTTCACAATTGCTAACACTCACGTGATATTTATGGGTTCAAAGTTTTAATCGGACACAGGGAAAGATAGGGGCTTATAGATTCGCCTCCCAACCTTTTACCTCAAGGGTAATGTCAACAATAATAGTTCATGATAACTTACATCCAATTGGATATATATATATCAGGATCTTTCCAACACAATGTGCTTGCCAAAGGATAAAATGTAAAATAGGAAAGGTGAAGATCACCATGACTCTTGCATAAGGTAGAAGATAAAAGTAAAAGATAGGCCCTTCGCAGAGGGAAGCAGAGGTTGTCATGCGATTTTAAGGTTGGATGCACAAAATCTTAATGCAAAAGAATGTCACTTTATATTTCCACTTGTGATAGGGACATTTATTATGCAATCCGCCGCTTTTATTGCTTCCATATCACAAGATCGTATAAAGCTTATTTTCTCCACACTAATAGATCATACATATTTAGAGAGCAATTTTTATTGCATGTACCAATGACAACTTACTTGAAGGATCTTACTCAATCCATAGGTAGGTATGATGGACTCTCATGGCAAAACTCATTTTAAGGGATGTTTCGAAGCACAAGTAGTATTTCTACTTGGTGCAAAGAATTTGGCTAGCATGAGAGGAAAAGGCAAGCTCAACATATTGGATGATCCAAGACAATATAATGTTTCAGATATAGGAAAACATAACCGTTAAGTTGTCTTCCTTGTCCAACATCAACTTTTTAGCATGTCATATTTTAATGAGTGCTCACAATTACAAAAGATGTCCAAGATAGTATATTTATATGTGAAATCTCTCTTCCTTCAATATTCTTTCATGAATTTTTCAAGTGACCAATTCTACGTTTGCAAACTTTCAATAAGTTTACTACCTATACTTATTATGTGTGAAGTCATTACTCCCCATTTTATAAGCATATGAAACATATATTAATTCAGATTTATGATATTCAATTCATTCAACCATTTACTCATAGGATGTACTTGAAGCACGTGAGTAAATGACAAACTACTCCAAAAAGATATAAGTGAAGAACACTATGAAGGAAATATGCCCTAGAGGCAATAATAAAGTTATTATTTATTTCCTTATATCATGATAAATTTTTATTATTTATGCTAGAATTGTATTAACCGGAAACATAATACAAATGTGAATATATAGACAAACAGAGTGTCACTAGTATGCCTCTACTAGACTAGCTTGTTGATCAAAGATGGTTATGTTTCCTAGCCATAGACATGAGTTGTAATTTTATTAACGAGATCACATCATTAGGAGAATGATGTGATTGACATGACCCATTCCGTTAGCTTATCACACAATCGTTTAGTATGTTGCTATTGCTTTCTTCATGACTTATACATGTTCCTATGACTATGAGATTATGCAACTCCCGTTTACCGGAGGAACACTTTGTGTGCTACCAAACGTCACAACGTAACTGGGTGATTATAAAGGTGCTCTACAGGTGTCTCCGAAGGTACATGTTGGGTTGGCGTATTTCGAGATTACGATTTGTCACTCCAATTGTCGGAGAGGTATCTCTGGGCCCACTCGGTAATGCACATCACTTAAGCCTTGCAAGCATTGCAACTAATGAGTTAGTTGTAGGATGATGCATTACCAAACGAGTAAAGAGACTTGCCGGTAACGAGATTGAAGTAGGTATTGAGATACCGATGATCGAATCTCGGGCAAGTAACATACCGATGACAAAGGGAACAACGTATGTTGTTATGCGGTTTGACCGATAAAAATCTTCGTAGAATATGTGGGAGCCAATATGAGCATCCAGGTTCCGCTATTGGTTATTGACCGGAGATGTGTCTCAGTCATGTCAACATAGTTCTCGAACCCGTAGGGTCCGCACGCTTAAAGTTCGATGACGGTTAAATTATGAGTTTATGAGTTTTGATGTACCGAAGGAGTTCAGAGTCCCGGATGAGATCGGGGACATGATGAGGAGTCCCGAAATGGTCGAGACGTAATGATCGATATATTGGACGACTATATTCGGACTTCGGAAAGGTTCCGAGTGATTCCGGTATTTTTCGGAGTACCGGAGAGTTACGGGAATTCGCCGGGGAGTATATGGGCCTTATTGGGCCATACGGGAATAAAGGAGAGAGGCCAAAAGGAAGGAGGCCTGCGCCCCCCCTCTGGTCAGAATTGGACAAGGGGTGCAGCCCCCTTTTCCTTCTCCCTCTCCTCCTCTTTCCTTCTCTCCTACTCCAACAAGGAAAGGAGGAGTCCTACTCCCGGTGGGAGTGGGACTGCCCCCTTGGCGCGCCCTCCTCCTTGGCCGGCCGCCTTCCCCCTTGCTCCTTTATATACAGGGGCAGGGGGCACCCCATGGACACAACAATTGATCCCTTGGATCTCTTAGCCGTGTGCGGTGCCCCCTCCACCATAATCCACCTCGATAATATCATAGCGGTGCTTAGGCAAAGCCCTGCGTCGGTAGAACATCATCATCGTCACCACGCCATCATGCTGACGGAACTCTCCCTCAAAGCTCGGCTGGATCGGAGTTCGAGGGACGTCATCGAGCTGAACGTGTGCTGAACTCGGAGGTGCCGTGCGTTCGGTACTTGATCGGTCGGATCGTGAAGACGTACGACTACATCAACCGTGTTGTGCTAACGCTTCCGCTATCGGTCTACGAGGGTATGTGGACAACACTCTCCCCTCTCGTTGCTATGTATCACCATGATCTTGCGTGTGCGTAGGAATTTTTTTGAAATTACTACGTTCCCCAACAGTGGCATCCGAGCCTGGTTTTATGCGTAGATGTCATATGCACGAGTAGAACACAAGTGAGTTGTGGGCGATATAAGTCATACTGCTTACCAGCATGTCATACTATGGTTCGGCGGTATTGTTGGACGAAGCGGCCCGGACCGACATTACGCGTACGCTTACGCGAGACCGGTTCTCCCGATGTGCTTTGCACAAAGGTGGCTAGCAGGTGTCTGTTTCTCCAACTTTAGTTGAACCGAGTGTGGCTACACCCGGTCCTTGCGAAGGTTAAAACAGCACCAGCTTGACAAACTATCGTTGTGGTTTTGATGCGTAGGTAAGAAAGGTTCTTGCTAAGCCCGTAGTAGCCACGTAAAATATGCAACAACAAAGTAGAGGACGTCTAACTTGTTTTTGCAGGGCATGTTGTGATGTGATATGGTCAAGACGTGATGCTATATTTTATTGTATGAGATGATCATGTTTTGTAACCGAGTTATCGGCAACTGGCAAGAGCCATATGGTTGTCGCTTTATTGTATGCAATGCAATCGCCCTGTAATGCTTTACTTTATCACTAAGTGGTAGCAATAGTCGTAGAAGCATAAGATTGGCGAGACGACAACGATGCTACGATGGAGATCATAGTGTCGCTTCGGTGACGATGGTGATCATGACGGTGCTTCGGAGATGGAGATCACAAGCAAAAGATGATGATGGCCATATCATATCACTTATATTGATTGCATGTGATGTTTATCTTTTATGCATCTTATCTTGTTTTGATTGACAGTAGCATTATAAGATGATCCCTCACTAAATAATCAAAGTATAAGTGTTCTCCCTGAGTATCCACCGTTGTGAAAGTTCTTCGTGCAGAGACACCACGTGATGATCGGGTGTGATAGGCTCTACGTTCAAATACAACGGGTGCAAAACAGTTGCACACGCGGAATACTCAGGTTAAACTTGACGAGCCTAGCATATAACAGATATGGCCTCAGAACACGGAGACCAAAAGGTCGAGTGTGAATCATATAGTAGATATGATCAACATAGTGATGTTCACCATTGAAACTACTCCATCTCACGTGATGATCGGACATGGTTTAGTTGATTTGAATCACGTGATCACTTAGAGAATTAGAGGGATGTCTATCTAAGTGGGAGTTCTTAAGTAATATGATTAATTGAACTTTAATTTATCATGAACTTAGTCCTGGTAGTATTAGCATATCTATGTTCTAGATCAATAGCTCGCGTTGTTGCTCCCCGTTATATTTTGATATGTTCCTAGAGAAAAATAAGTTGAAAAATGTTAATAGCAATGATGCGGACTTGGTCCGTGATCTGAGGATAAACCTCATTGCGGCACAAAAGAATTATGTCCTTGATGCACCGCTAGGTGACAGACCTATTACAGGAGCAGATGCATACGTAATGAACGTTTGGCTAGCTCAACATGATGACTACTTGATAGTTTAGTGCACCATGCTTGATGGCTTAGAATCGGGACTTCAAAGACGTTTTGAACGTCATGGACCATATGAGATGTGCCAGGAGTTGAAGTTAATATTTCAAGCAAATACCCGAGTTGAGAGATATGAAGTCTCCAACAAGTTCTATAGCTAAAAGATGGAGGAGAATAGCTCAAGAAGTGAGCATGTGCTCAGATTGTCTGGGTACTAGAACCGCTTGAATCAAGTGGGAGTTAATCTTCTAGATAAAATAGTGATTGACAGAATTCTCTAGTCACCATCACCAAGTTAGTAGAACTTCGTGATGAACTTAATATGCAAGGGATGACGAAAGTAATTCATAAGCTCTTCGTGATGCTGAAATCGATGAAGGTAGAAATCAAGAAAAACATCAAGTGTTGATAGTTAACAAGACCACTAGTTTCAAGAAAAGGGCAAAGGGAAGAAGGGAAACTTCAAGAAGAACGGCAAGCAAGTTGCTGCTCAAGTGAAGAAGCCCAAGTCTGGACCTAAGCCTAAGACTAAGTGAATATACTACAAAGGGACTGGTCACTGGAAGCGGAACTACCCCAAATATTTGGCGGATAAGAAGGATGGCAAAGTGAACATAGGTATATTTGATATACATGTTATTGATGTGTCTTTACTAGTGTTTATAGCAACCCCTTGGTATTTGATACTGGTTCAGTTGCTAAGAGTAGTAACTCGAAACGGGAGTTGCAGAATAAAAAAGAAACTAGTTCAGGGTGAGGTGACGATGTGTGTTGGAAGTAGTTCCAAGATTGATATGATCATCATCGCACACTCCCTATACTTTCGGGATTAGTGTTGAACCTAAATAAGTGTTATTTGGTGTTTGCATTGAGCCTGAATATGATTTGATCATGTTCATTGTAATACGGTTATTCATTTAAGTTAGAGAATAATTTTTGTTCTGTTTACATGAATAAAACCTTCTATGGTCATACACCCAATGAAAATGGTTTGTTGGATCTCGATCGTGTGATACACATATTCATAATATTGAAGCCAAAAGATGTAAAGTTAATAATGATAGTGCAACTTATTTGTGGCACTGCCATTTAGGTCATATTGGTGTAAAGCGCATGAATAAACTCCATGCTGATGGGCTTTTGGAATCACTTGATTATGAATCACTTGATGCTTGCGAATCATGCCTCATGGGCAAGATGACTAAGACTCCGTTCTCCGGAACATTGGAGCGAGCAACAGATTTGTTGGAAATAATACATACTGATGTATGCAGTCCGATGAGTGTTGATGATCGCGGTAGGTATCGTTATTTTCTGACCTTCACAGATGATTTGAGCAGATATGGGTATATCTACTTGACGAAACACAAGTCTGAAACATTTGAAAAGTTCAAAGAATTTCAGAGTGAAGTGGAGAATCATCGTAACAACAAAATAAAAGTTTCTACGATATGATCGCAGAGGTAAAATATTTGAGTTATGAGTTTGGCCTTCAGTTAAAACAATGTGAAATAGTTTCACTACTCACGCCACCTGGAACACCACAGCGTAATGGTGTGTCCGAACGTCGTAACCACACTTTATTAAATATAGTGCGATCTATGATGTATCTTACCGATTTGCCACTACCGTTTTGGGGTTATGCATTAGAGACAGCTGCATTCACGTTAAAAAGGGGCACCATCTAAACCCGTTGAGATGACACCTTATGAACTGTGGTTTGGCAAGAAACCAGAGTTGTCGTTTCTTAAAATTTGGGGTTACGATGCTTATAAGAAAAAGTTTCATCCTGATAAGCTCAAACCCAAATCGGAGAAATTTCTCTTCATAGGATACCCAAAGGAGATAGTTGGGTACACCTTCTATCACAGATCCGAAGGCAAGACATTCGTTGCTAAGAATGGATCCTTTCTAGAGAAGGAGTTTCTCTCGAAAGAAGTGAGTGGGAGGAAAGTAGAACTTGATGAGGTAACTGTACCTGCTCCCTTATTGGAAAATAGTTCATCACAGTAATCAGTTCCAGTGATGTCTACACCAACAGGAGAGGAAGTTAATGATGATGATCATGCAACTTTGGATCAAGTTACTACAGAACTTCGTAGATCAACCAGAGCACGATCCGCACCAGAGTAGTACGGTAATCCTGTTCTGGAGGTCATGTTACTTGACCATGGCGAACCTACGAACTATGAAGAAGCGATGGTGAGCCTAGATTCCGCAAAATGTCTTGAGGCCATGAAATCTGACATGAGATCCGTGTATGAGAACAAAGTATCACTACTAGGGAAAAGCCTAGCAGCAGCGCTGGTTTTTGGCCTATCAGTAGCTCGGGGAAGCGCGCTACTGATAAGGCGCTACAACTAAAGCTTATCAGTAGCGCCTGCTGGCACGCGCTACTGCTATATCTACTTAGTAGCAGCGCTTTCCCAAACGAGCGCTACTGCTAATTACTAGTAGCACTTTTGAGAACAATCACTACTACTATTATTCCTAGTTCCATTTCTTTTTTATTTTAGGTTGTATTCATACACCTGTATACAATTTTTCATATAGTAGCAAGTTACAGATTGTTTTAACATCATAATGAGTTATTAAATCACTAGGTGAAAGAACTTCGGATTAGTTTCAAGTGCATGGATCCAAAGTAACGAATATAATGGTCACTTTGGATCCATCCATTTGAAACTAATCCGCGGTTATTTCACCCAATGACATAATAACTTATCATCATCATCACAATATCATTAACAACTTATCATCGTAATATATCATTGTCATATAACTCCTCATAATCATCATTTTCGTCCATGATGAGACATCATATAACAACTTCGTCACTAGTTATAATAACAACTCCTCATCATCATCATCATAGTACTCATAATCACTACTCCTACTCAGCATCACCATCAAGTGTAAGACATTGTAGTCATATATAATCAACACTAACTAAGTGTTCTTAATAGTTAGGACCTACTCCTCTCTCCTAGCTAAAATACCATAAAACAGATAAACCGGTCCTTCACCATAATGGAGAATGGACATAAACCTATCTCCAACTTGTGGCTTGCGCACATTCATTTTGTCTCCAATTATTTGCGTGTGCGCATTCATCACTTTGCTCCATTCTTTGATTTTGAGCCTTCCATCAATTGAGGAAATCGAGTATGCAGTATGGTAGGCCTCCGAAGGAGTTGGTCGTAAGCTAACCATATGCATATCACCTTCGGTACATAGCATGTCTGGCACAACCTGCTTCGGGAGCCTCTGTTGAAAACCGAAATAGTAACATATATAGTTAGCAATGTAGTTTACTTGAGAATAATGTATGCAATGAAGTTACTATCATTAACAAAATCTTACCAAGTTTTTGGCAATGAAGTTACCATCAAGCAATTTATGGACTAGTGGCACATATCTAGTATAATTTGGGCTGATAGAGTGACTGGTTTTGAAGGCCTCAACATCTTCTATGAATGAGACAAGATAACCTTTCTCCTCACAATTACGCTTGGAATCATAGCTGTAGTATGTGTTGTCTACTACCTTCCGAGTATTTCTTGAAGATAAGAAATAAGCTGACAATTATAAATAAATAAGTTTAGTATGGACGAACACCAAATATTTTTAAATTAACAACATAAATTACTGAACTTAAAAAATTAGTTTGACAAACTCACATCTAGGTAAAACTGGAGGCATATCCACGTCCACCCAGATGTCAATATTACCATCGTCATCATAATCTTCGGGACGAATATCAAACCTTATTCGCATTCCCTCCTCAAATCCATATGCCTTGCAGAGAGCTTCCCAATTAGAGCAACTGAAATGGGAGCGATCGACGGCATTGTAGAACTTAACCGGAAACTCATAACCATGTTTAGTTCTTAAGTGAGCCCTCCTCGTCTCCACATTATCAAAGTCATCTAAACCAAAACCAAGCTTCTCCAATACATATGGTCTAGCATGGCATGGGATGTACTAGTCATATTGAAAAAAAATCCATAAATTACACGTTGAACAAAAGAAGCACAAGTGATGATATTTATTATGATGAAATGCTTGTCATTGCGTACCGTACAAACATTGAAGGTCTCTTCCAGCTTCACGGTGAAAAACCTATCATTTTGCAGGTGAGGAAACCTGTCGCACACACCACGGTCATCGTAGCAGTACCCGCACTCCGAGATCCCATCGTCATCAGACATCTCCTGTGTTCAAAATTCAAAGATTATAACTCGACGGCAAAACCCAAAAATCCGGCATGACCTTTGCTAAAAAAGACATATCGAGCGCCTGAAATTTGCCGGAACGGAAATTAATCAACACTCCGGCAAAACATAGGCCATTTAGCGATGTTCATTGCATTTCAATGGTTCAAAATATGAAACAAAACATTTGAAAATATCTTATATATTATGCTAACACTAAATAAACTAGTTTTATTAACTACTTACTAAATAAACTAGTGCTATTAAGCACTTACTATAAATAAACTAGTTCTATTAAGCACTTACCAAATAAACTAGTTCTATTAAGTACCTAATATAAATAAACTAGTTATATTAATCACTTACTAAATAAACTATTTTCTATTAAACACTTGCTAAAAATTCTACTACCCTAGTTCTACCCTAAATTTTCTTACTTCTATTTTATTCAAAACACCTACGATTTGCAAGAACAGAGACAAGGGAGGGAGGGAGGAGAGAGGAGGGGGAGCGAGCGGCCGGAGGAGGAGGTGGAGGGGCCGG
>LT934116.1:764246372-764271651 GCA_900231445.1 Triticum turgidum subsp. durum
GGAGGCACGGAAGGAGGGAGTACCTCGGTGGCGGATGGAGGACGGCGGCGGCGGCGGACGACGGTGAGGTCGAGAGCGGCGCGGTGAGGTCGAGAGCGGAGGGGGTGGGGAAGGCGGCGGCGATGGTGAGGTCGAGAGCGGCGGCGGGCGGCAGTGGTGAGGTTGAGGGGGGCGGCGGTGAGGGCAGGCTCGGGCTCGGGCGGCGGCGATAGAGGAGTAGGGGAACATGGGGGAGGAGCACTTAGTGAAATTTTGAGCGGGCTGGTGGTTAAGTCGAACTAGCAGTAGTGCACTTCAGGAAACGCGCTATAGCTAAAGTAGCTATAGCGTGTTTTACAGAAAAACGCTACTGCTAAGTCTAAGCACGCATCAAAAATATACATTGGTCATCATTGATCTTTTTGTGTAGAATCTAAATAGTCAACATGAATCCTCACAGTACCTCTATAGGCACTGGTGAAGATTCATATTGCAGCCACAAATCCTACACATATTGTTCAATGAAGACCAAGTGCTCGAGGTAGTTTGAGAAGTAACATATTTAAGGTGGTAAACACCTTGTTCGCTTAGCAGTATGGGACTAAACTTAATTTGGTGCAACACTTAGCAGCAGCGAGTTTTGCAGAAAAACGCTGCTACCAAGTACTTTAGCAGCAGCGCGTCCAGGGAAGGGCGCTACTACTATATCTAGCCTGGAGGCAAACCCGTGGCAATTATAGTAGTAGCGCTTGTTTCACATAGAGCGCTACTGCTACCTAGTTATTAGTAGCGCGGTTCCGCTAAGCTCGCTACTGCTAGTTAGCAGTAGCGCCCGTTTTTAAACCACGCTGCTGCTAAAACTCTGTGTGTAAGGTTTTCCCTACTAGTGTATGGACTTTGATTGACTTGCCCAATGATCGGTGAGCCATTGAGATTAAATGGATCTTCAAGAGGAAGACGGACGCTGATAGTAGTGTTACTATCTACAAAGCTAGAATTGTCGCAAAAGGTTTTCGACAAGTTCAAGGAGTTGACTACAATGAGAGTTTCTCACTCGTATCTATGCTTAAGTCTGTCGGAATCATGTTAGCAATTGCCGCATTTTATGAAATCTGGCAAATGGATAAACAAAACTGCATTCCTTAATGGATTTATTGTATATGATGCAACCAGAAGGTTTTGTCAATCCTAAAGGTGCTAACAAAATATGCAAGCTCCAGTGATCCATCTATGGACTGGTGCAAGCATCTCAGAGTTGGAATATACGCTTTGATGAGTTGATCAAAGCATATAGTTTTATACAGACTTGTGGTGAAGCCTGTATTTACAAAAAGTGAGTGGGAGCACTACAACATTTCTGATAAGTATATGTGAATGACGTATTGTTGATCGGAAATAATGTAGAATTATTCTGCAAAGCATAAAGAAGTATTTCAAAGGAGTTTTTCAAATAAAGACCTCAGTGAAGCTGCTTACATATTGAGCATAAAGATATATAGAGATAGATCAAGACGCTTTTTAAGTTTTTTCAATAAGTACATACCTTGACAAGATTTTGAAGAAGATCAAAATGGAACAGTCAAAAAAACAGTTCTTGCCTGTGTTACAAGGTGTCAGATTGAGTAAGACTCAAAACCCGACCACGGTAGAAGATAGAAAGAGAATGAAAGTCATTCCCTATGCCTCAGCCATAGGTTCTATAAAGTATGCCATGCTGTGTGCCAGATCTATTGTATACCCTACACTGTGTTTAGCAAGGGAGTACAATAGTGATCTAGGAGTAGATCACTAGACAGCGGTCAAAATTATCCTTAGTGGAATAAGGATATGTTTCTCGATTATGGAAGTGACAAAAGGTTCGTCGTAAAGGGTTACGTCGATGCAAGTTTTGACACTAATCTAGATGACTCTAAGTCTCGGTCTAGATACATATTGAAAGTGGGAGAAATTAGCTAGAGTAGCTCCGTGTAGAGCATTGTAGACATAGAAATTTGCAAAATACTTACGGATCTTAATGTGACAGACCCGTTGATTAAAATTATCTCACAAGCAAAACATGATCACACCTTAGTACTCTTTGGGTGTTAATCACATAGCGATGTGAACTAGATTACTGACTCTAGTAAACCCTTTGGGTGTTGGTCACATGTTGATGTTAACTATGGGTGTTAACCATATAAAGATGTGAACTATGGATGTTAAATCACATGGCGATGTGAACTAGATTATTGACTCTAGCGCAAGTGGGAGACTGAAGGAAATATGCCCTAGAGGCAATAATAAAGTTATTATTTATTTCCTTATATCAAGATAAATGTTTTTATTCATGCTAGAATTGTATTAACCGGAAACATAATACATGTGTGAATATATAGACAAACAGAGTGTCACTAGTATGCCTCTACTAGACTAGCTTGTTGATCAAAGATGGTTATGTTTCCTAGCCATAGACATGAGTTGTCATTTGATTAACGAGATCACATCATTAGGAGAATGATGTGATTGACATGACCCATTCCGTTAGCTTAGCACCCGATCGTTTAGTATGTTGCTATTGTTTTCTTCATGACTTATACATGTTCCTATGACTATGAGATTATGAAACTCCCGTTTACCGGAGGAACACTTTGTGTGCTACCAAACGTCACAACGTAACTGGGTGATTATAAAGGTGCTCTACAGGTGTCTCCGAAGGTACATGTTGGGTTGGCGTATTTCGAGATTAGGATTTGTCACTCCAATTGTAGGAGAGGTATCTCTGGGCCCACTCGGTAATGCACATCACTTAAGCCTTGCAAGCATTGCAACTAATGAGTTAGTTGTAGGATGATGTATTACGAAACGAGTAAAGAGACTTGCCGGTAACGAGATTGAAGTAGGTATTGAGATACCGACGATCGAATCTCAGGCAAGTAACATACCGATGACAAAGGGAACAACGTATGTTGTTATGCGGTTTGACCGATAAAAATCTTCGTAGTATATGTGGGAGCCAATATGAGCATCCAGGTTCCGCTATTGGTTATTGGCCGGAGATGTGTCTCGGTCATGTCTACATAGTTCTCAAACCCGTAGGTTCCGCACGCTTAAAGTTCGATAATGGTTATATTATGAGTTTATGAGTTTTGATGTACCAAAGGAGTTTGGAGTCCCTGATGAGATCGGGGACATGACGAGGAGTCTCAAAATGGTCGAGACGCAAAGATCAATATATTGGACGACTATATTCGGACTTCGGAAAGGTTCCGAGTAATTCGGGTATTTTTTGGAGTACCCGAGAGTTACCGGAATACACCGGGGAGTATATGGGCCTTATTGGGCCATACGGGAATAAAGGAGAGAGGCCAAAAGGAAGGAGGCCTGCGCCCCCCCTCTAGTCAGAATTGGACAAGGGGTGCAGCCCCCTTTTCCTTCTCCCTCTCCTCCTCTTTCCTTCTCTCCTACTCCAACAAGGAAAGGAGGAGTCCTACTCCCGGTGGGAGTAGGACACCCCCCTTGGCGCGCCCTCCTCCTTGGCCGGCCGTCTCCCCCCTTGCTCCTTTATATATGGGAGCAGGGGGGCACCCCATGGACACAACAATTGAACCCTTGGATCTCTTAGCCGTGTGCGGTGCCCCCCTCCACCATAATCCACCTCGATAATATCGTAGTGGTGCTTAGGCGAAGCCCTGCGTCGGTAGAACATCATCATCGTCACCACGCTGTCGTGCTGAGGAACTCTCCCTCAAAGCTCGGCTAGATCGGAGTTCGAGGGACGTCATCGAGCTAAACATGTGCTGAACTCGGAGGTGCCGTGCGTTCGGTACTTGATCGGTTGGATCGTGAACACGTACGACTACATCAACCGCGTTGTGGTAACGCTTCCGCTATCAGTCTACGAGGGTACGTGGACAACAGTCTCCCCTCTCGTTGCTACGCATCACCATGATCTTGCGTGTGTGTACGAAATTTTTTTAAATTACTATGTTCCCCAACAGTGGCATCCGAGCCTGGTTTTATGCGTAGATGTCATATGCACGAGTAGAACACAAGTGAGTGGTGGGCGATATAAGTCATACTACTTACCAGCATGTCATACTTCGGTTCGGCGGTATTGTTGGACGAAGCGGCCCGGACCTACATTACGCGTACACTTACGCGAGACCGGTTCTCCCGACGTGCTTTGCACAAAGGTGGCTAGCGGGTGTCAGTTTCTCCAACTTTAGTTGAACCGAGTGTGGCTACGCCCGGTCCTTGTGAAGGTTAAAACAGCAACAACTTGTCAAACTATCATTGCGGTTTTGATGCGTAGGTAAGAACGGTTCTTGCTAAGCCCGTAGCAGCCACGTAAAATTTGCAAAAAAAAGTAGAGGACGTCTAACTTGTTTTTGCAGGGCATGTTATGATGTGATATGGTCAAGACGTGATGCTATATTTTATTGTATGAGATGATCATGTTTTGTAACCGAGTTATCGGCAACTGGCAGGAGCCATATGGTTGTCGCTTTATTGTATGCAATGCAATTGCCCTGTAATGCTTTACTTTATCACTAAGAGGTAGCAATAGTCGTAGAAGCATAAGATTGGCGAGACGACAATGATGCTACGATGGAGATCAAGGTGTCGCGCCGGTGACGATGGTGATCATGACGGTGCTTCGGAGATGGAGATCACAAGCACAAGATGATGATGGCCATATCATATCACTTATATTGATTGCATGTGATGTTTATCTTTTATGCATCTTATCTTGCTTTGATTGACGGTAGCATTATAAGATGACCCCCCACTAAATTATCAAAGTATAAGTGTTCTCCCTGAGTATGCACCGTTGCGAAAGTTCTTCGTGCTGAGACACCACATGATGATCAGGTGTGATAGGCTCTACGTTCAAATACAACGGGTGCAAAATAATTGCACACGCGGAATACTCAGGTTAAGCTTGACGAGCCTAGCATATAAAAGATATGGCCTCGGAACACGGAGACCGAAAGGTCGAGCGTGAATCATATAGTAGATATGATCAACATAGTGATGTTCACCATTGAAACTACTCCATCTCACGTGATGATCGGACAGGGTTTAGTTGATTTGGATCACGTGATCACTTAGAGGATTAGAGGGATGTCTATCTAAGTGGGAGTTCTTAAGTAATATGATTAATTGAACTTTAATTTATCATGAACTTAGTCCTGGTAGTATTAGCATATCTATGTTGTAGATCAATAGCTCGCGTTGTTGCTCCCCATTTATATTTTGATATGTTCCTAGAGAAAAATAAGTTGAAAAATGTTAATAGCAATGATGCGGACTTGGTCCGTGATCTGAGGATAAACCTCATGGCGGCACAGAAGAATTATGTCCTTGATGCACCGCTAGGTGACAGACCTATTACAGGAGCACATGCATACGTTATGAACATTTGGCTAGCTCAACATGATGACTACTTGATAGTTCAGTGCACCATGCTCAACGGCTTAGAATCGGGACTTCAAAGACGTTTTGAACGTCATGGACCATATGAGATGTGCCAGGAGTTGAAGTTAATATTTCAAGCAAATACCCGAGTTGAGAGTTATGAAGTCTCCAACAAGTTCTATAGCTAAAAGATGGAGGAGAATAGCTCAAGAAGTGAGCATGTGCTCAGATTGTCTGGGTACTAGAATCGCTTGAATCAAGTGGGAGTTAATCTTCTAGATAAAATAGTGATTGATAGAATTCTCTAGTCACCATCACCAAGTTAGTAGAACTTCGTGATGAACTATAATATGCAAGGGATGACGAAAGTAATTCCGAAGCTCTTCGTGATGCTGAAATCGACGAAGGTAGAAAACAAGAAAAACATCAAGTGTTGATAGTTAACAAGACCACTAGTTTCAAGAAAAGGGCAAAGGAAAGAAGGGAAACTTCAAGAAGAATGGCAAGCAAGTTGCTGCTCAAGTGAAGAAGCCC
This sequence comes from Triticum turgidum subsp. durum, assembly GCA_900231445.1. Taxonomy (NCBI): domain Eukaryota; kingdom Viridiplantae; phylum Streptophyta; class Magnoliopsida; order Poales; family Poaceae; genus Triticum; species Triticum turgidum. The sequence goes on from LT934116.1 coordinate 764,252,283, forward strand.
AAGTCTGGACCTAAGCCTAAGACTAAGTGATTCTACTGCAAAGGGACTGGTCATTGGAAGCGGAACTACCCCAAGTATTTGGCGGATAAGAAGGATGGCAAAGTGAACATAGGTATATTTGATACACATGTTATTTATGTGTACTTTACTAGTGTTTATAGCAACCCCTTGGTATTTGATACTGGTTCAGTTGCTAAGAGTAGTAACTCGAAACGGGAGTTGCAGAATAAACAGAAACTAGTTGAGGGTGAGGTGACGATGTGTGTTGGAAGTAGTTCCAAGATTGATATGATCATCATCGCACACTCCCTATACTTTCGGGATTAGTGTCGAACCTAAATAAGTGTTATTTGGTGTTTGCGTTGAGCATGAATATGGTTTGATCATGTTCATTGCAATATGGTTATTCATTTAAGTTAGAGAATAATTGTTGTTCTGTTTACATGAATAAAACCTTCTATGGTCATACACCCAATGAAAATGGTTTGTTGGATCTCGATCGTGTGATACACATATTCATAATATTGAAGCCAAAATATGTAAAGTTAATAATGATAGTGCAACTTATTTGTGGCACTGCCATTTAGGTCATATTGGTGTAAAGCGCATGAAGAAACTCCATCCTGATGGGCTTTTGGAATCACTTGATTATGAATCACTTGATGCTTGCGAACCATGCCTCATGGGCAAGATGACTAAGACTCCGTTCTCCGGAACAATGGAGCGAGCAACAGATTTGTTGGAAATAATACATACTGATGTATGCAGTCCGATGAGTGTTGATGATCGCGGCAGGTATCGTTATTTTCTGACCTTCACAGATATTTGAGCAGATATGGGTATATCTACTTGATGAAACACAAGTCTGAAACATTTGAGAAGTTCAAAGAATTTCAGAGTTAAGTGGAGAATCATCGTAACAAGAAAATAAAAGTTTCTATGATATGATCGCAGAGGTAAAATATTTGAGTTATGAGTTTGGCCTTCAGTTAAAACAATGTGAAATAGTTTCACTACTCACGCCACCTGGAACACCACAGCGTAATGGTGTGTCCGAACGTCGTAACCACACTTTATTGGATATAGTGCGATCTATGATGTATCTTACCGATTTGCCACTATCATTTTGGGGTTATGCATTAGAGACAGCTGCATTCACGTTAAAAAAGTGCACCATCTAAATCCGTTGAGATGACACCTTATGAACTGTGGTTTGGCAAGAAACCAAAGTTGTTGTTTCTTAAAATTTGGGGTTACGATGCTTATAAGAAAAAGTTTCATCCTGATAATCTCAAACCCAAATCGGAGAAATGTGTCTTCATAGGATACCCAAAGGAGACAGTTGGGTACACCTTCTATCACAAATCCGAAGGTAAGACATTCGTTGCTAAGAATGGATCCTTTCTAGAGAAGGAGTTTCTCTCGAAAGAAGTGAGTGGGAGGAAAGTAGAACTTGATGAGGTAACTGTACCTGCTCCCTTATTGGAAAGTAGTTCATCACAGAAATCAGTTCCAGTGATGTCTACACCAACAGGAGAGGAAGTTAATGATGATGATCATGAAACTTCGGATCAAGTTACTACAGAACTTCGTAGATCAACCAGAGCACGATCCGCACCAGAGTAGTACGGTAATCCTGTTCTGGAGGTCATGTTACTTGACCATGATGAACCTATGAACTTTGAAGAAGCGATGGTGAGCCCAGATTCCGCAATGGCTTGAGGCCATGAAATCTGAGATGAGATCCATGTATGAGAACAAAGTATGGACTTTGATTTACTTGCCCAATGATCGGCGAGCCATTGAGATTAAATGGATCTTCAAGAGGAAGACGGACGCTGATACTAGTGTTACTATCTACAAAGCTAGAATTGTCGCAAAATGTTTTCGACAAGTTCAAGGTGTTGACTACAATGAGAGTTTCTCACTTGTATCTATGCTTAAGTCTATCCGAATCATGTTAGCAATTGCCGCATTTTATGAAATCTGGCAAATGGATAAACAAAACTGCATTCCTTAATGGATTTATTGTATATGATGCAACCAGAAGGTTTTGTCAATCCTAAAGGTGCTAACTAAATATGCAAGCTCCAGTGATCCATCTATGGACTGGTGCAAGCATCTCTGAGTTAGAATATATGCTTTGATGAGTTGATCAAAGCATATAGTTTTATACAGACTTGCGGTGAAGCCTGTATTTACAAAAAGTGAGTGGGACCACTACAACATTTCTAATAAGTATATGTGACTGACATATTGTTGATCGGAAATAATGTAGAATTATTCTGCAAAGCATAAAGGAGTATTTGAAAGGAGTTTTTTCAAAGAAAGACCTCAGTGAAGCTGCTTACATATTGAGCATAAAGATCTATAGAGATAGATCAAGACGCTTGATAAGTTTTTTCAATGAGTACATACCTTGACAAGATTTTGAAGAAGTTCAAAATGGAACAGTCAAAGAAACAGGTCTTGCCTGTGTTACAAGGTGTGAGATTGATTAAGATTCAAAACCCGACCACGGCAGAAGATAGAAAGAGAATGAAAGTCATTCCCTATGCCTCAGCCATAGGTTCTATAAAGTATGACATGTTGTGTGCCAGATCTATTGTATACCCTACACTGTGTTTAGCAAGGGAGTACAATAGTGATCTAGGAGTAGATCACTAGACAACGGTCAAAATTATCCTTAGTGGAATAAGGATATGTTTCTCGATTATGGAAGTGACAAAAGGTTCGTCGTAAAGGGTTACGTCGATGCAAGTTTTGACACTAATCTAGATGACTCTAAGTCTCGGTCTAGAGACATATTGAAAGTGGGAGAAATTAGCTAGAGTAGCTCCGTGCAGAGCATTGTAGACATAGAAATTTGCAAAATACTTACGGATCTTAATGTGACGGACCTGTTGACTAAAATTATCTCACAAGCAAAACATGATCACACCTTAGTACTCTTTGGGTGTTAATCACATAGCGATGTGAACTAGATTACTGACTCTAGTAAACCCTTTGGGTGTTGGTCACATGTCGATGTGAACTATGGGTGTTAACCACATAAAGATGTGAACTATTGATGTTAAATCACATGGCGATGTGAACTAGATTATTGACTCTAGTGCAAGTGGGAGACTGAAGGAAATATGCCCTAGAGGCAATAATAAAGTTATTATTTATTTCCTTATATCATGATAAATGTTTATTATTCATGCTAGAATTGTATTAACCGGAAACATAATACATGTGTGAATATATAGACAAACAGAGTGTCACTAGTATGCCTCTACTAGACTAGCTTGTTGATCAAAGATGGTTATGTTTCCTAGCCATAGACATGAGTTGTCATTTGATTAACGAGATCACATCATTAGGAGAATGATGTGATTGACATGACCCATTCCGTTAGCTTAGCACCCGATCGTTTAGTATGTTGCTATTGCTTTCTTCATGACATATACATGTTCCTATGACTATGAGATTATGCAACTCCCGTTTACCGGAGGAACACTTTGTGTGCTACCAAACGTCACAACGTAACTGGGTGATTATAAAGGTGCTCTACAGGTGTCTCCGAAGGTACATGTTGGGTTGGCGTATTTCGAGATTAGGATTGTTGGGGAACGTTGCAGAAAATGAAAAATTTCTATGCTTTCACCAAGATCAATCTATGAGTTCATCTAGCAACAAGAGAAAGGTGTGCATCTACATACCCTTGTAGATCGCGAGCGGAAGCGTTCAAGAGAACTGGGTTGAGGGAGTCGTGCTCGTTGTTATCCAAATCACCGAAGATCCTAGCGCCGAACGGATGGCACCTCCGCGTTCAACACACGTACGGAGCGGAGACGTCTCCCGCGCCTTGATCCAGCAAGGAGGAGGGAGAGGTTGAGGAAGAGAGCTCCAACAGCAGCACGACGGTGTGGTGGTGGTGGAGAGGCAGTACTCCGGCAAGGCTTCGCCAAGCTCTTAACGGAGGAGGAGATGTGTTGGGGAGGGGAGGGGCTGCGCCTTGGATGTTGCGTGCAGCCCTCCCCTCACCCCTCTATTCATAGGGGAAGGGGGAAGGGGGCCGGCGGCCAAGGGGAGGGGGCTTGCCCCCCAAGCAAGGGGGGCGCCCCCACTAGGGTTTCGCCCCCAACCCTAGGCGCATGGGCCCAAGGGGGGATGCGCCCAGCCCTCCAGGGGCTGGTTCCCTGCCCACTACGGCACATGAGGCCCTCCGAGAGAGGTGGCCCCTCCCGGTGGACCCCCGGAACCCTTCCGGTGGCCCCGGTACAATACCGATATGCCCCTGAACCTTTCCGGTGACTGCATGACAACTTCCCATATATAAATCTTCACCTCCGGACCATTCCAGAACTCCTCGTGACGTCCGGGATCTCATCCGGGACTCCGAACAACATTCGGTAATCACATACAAGTCTTCCTAATAACCCTAGCGTCACCGAACCTTAAGTGTGTAGACCCTACGGGTTCGGGAATCACGCAGACATGACCGAGACAGCTCTCCGGCCAATAACCAACAGCGGGATCTGGATACCCATGTTGGCTCCCACATGTTCCACGATGATCTCATCGGATGAACCACGATGTCAAGGATTCAGGTAATCCCGCATACAATTACCTTTGTCAATCGGTATGTTACTTGCCCGAGATTCGATCGTCGGTATCCCAATACCTCGTTCAATCTCATTACCGGCAAGTCACTTTACTCGTACCATAATGCATGATCCTGTGACCAAACACTTGGTCACTTTGAGCTCATTATGATGATGCATTACCGAGTGGGCCCAGAGATACCTCTTCGTCATACGGAATGAAAAATCCCAGTCTCGATCCGTGTCAACCCAACAGACACTTTCGGAGATACCCGTAGTATACCTTTATAGTCACCCAGTTAGGTTGTGACGTTTGGTACACCCAAAGCACTCCTACGGTATCCGGGAGTTACACGATCTCATGGTCTAAGGAAAAGATACTTGACATTGGAAAAACTCTAGCAAACGAACTACACGATCTTGTGCTATGCTTAGGATTGGGTCTTGTCCATCACATCATTCACCTAATGATGTGATCCCATTATCAACGACATCCAATGTCCATAGTCAGGAAACCATGACTATCAGTTGATCAACGAGCTAGTCAACTAGAGGCTTACTAGGGACATGTTGTGGTCTATGTATTCACACATGTATTACGATTTCCAGATAACACAATTATAGCATGAACAACAAACGATTATCATGAACAAGGAAATATAATAATAATCTTTTATTATTGCCTCTAGGGCATATTTCCAACAGTCTCCCACTTGCACTAGAATCAATAATCTAGTTACATTGTGATGAATCAAACACCCATAGAGTTTTGGTGTTGATCATGTTTTGCTCGCGGAAGAGGTTTAGTCAACGGATCTGTGACATTCAGATCCGTATGCACTTTGCAAATATCTATGTCTCCATCTTGAACGTTTTCACGAATGGAGTTGAAGTGACGCTTGATGTGCCTGGTCTTCTTGTGAGACCAGGGCTCCTTGGCAAGTGCAATAGCTCCAGTGTTGTCACAAAAGAGTTTGATCGGCTCCGACGCATTGGGTATGACTCCTAGGTCGGTGATGAACTCCTTCACCCAAATTGCTTCATGCACTGCCTTCGAGGCTGCCATGTATTCCGCTTCACATGTAGATCCCGCCACGACGCTTTGCTTGCAACTGCACCAGCTTACTGCTCCACCATTCAACATATACACGTATCCGGTTTGTGACTTAGAGTCATCGAGATCTGTGTCGAAGCTAGCATCAACGTAACCCTTTACGATGAGCTCTTCGTCACCTCCATAAACGAGAAACATGTCCTTAGTCCTTTTCAGGTACTTCAGGATATTCTTGACCGCTGTCCAGTGTTCCTTGCCGGGATTACTTTGGTACCTTCCTACCAAACTTACGGCAAGGTTTACATCACGTCTGGTACACAGCATGGCATACATAATAGACCATATGGCTGAGGCATAGGGGATGACACTCATCTCTTCTATATCTTCCGCCGTGGTCGGACATTGAGCCGAGCTCAATTTCACACCTTGCAATATAGGCAAGAACCCTTTCTTGGACTGATCCATATTGAACTTCTTCAATATCTTATCAAGGTATGTGCTTTGTGAAAGACCTATGAGGCGTCTTGATTTATCCCTATAGATCTTGATGCCTAATATGTAAGCAGCTTCTCCAAGGTCCTTCGTTGAAAAACACTTCTTCAAGTAGGCCTTAATGCTGTCCAAAAGTTCTATATCATTTCCCATCAAAAGTATGTCATCTACATATAATATGAGAAATGCTACAGAGCTCCCACTCACTTTCTTGTAAACGCAGGCTTCTCCATAAGTCTGCATAAACCCAAACGCTTTGATCATCTCATCAAAGCGAATGTTCCAACTCCGAGATGCTTGCACCAGCCCATAAATGGATCGCTGGAGCTTGCATACCTTGTTAGCATTCTTATGGTCGACAAAACCTTCCGGCTGCATCATATACAGTTCTTCCTTAAGATAGCCGTTAAGGAATGCCGTTTTGATGTCCATTTGCCATATCTCATAATCATAGTATGCGGCAATTGCTAACATGATTCGGACGGACTTCAGCTTAGCTACGGGAGAGAAAGTCTCATCGTAGTCAACCCCTTGAACTTGCCGATAACCCTTAGCGACAAGTCGAGCTTTATAGATGGTAACATTACCATCCGCGTCCGTCTTCTTCTTAAAGATCCATTTATTTTCTATCGCTCGCCGATCATCGGGCAAGTCTGTCAAAGTCCATACTTTGTTTTCATACATGGATTCTATCTCGGATTGCATTGCTTCAAGCCATTTGTTGGAATCTAGGCCCGCCATCGCTTCTTCATAGTTTGAAAGTTCACCGTTGTCTAACAACATGATTTCCAGGACAGGGTTGCCATACCACTCTGGTGTGGAACGTGTCCTTGTGGACCTACGAAGTTCAGTAGCAACTTGATCTGAAGTACCTTGATCATCATCATTAATTTCCTCTCCAGTCGGTGTAGGCACCACAGGAACATTTTCCTGAGCTACACTACTTTCCGGTTCAAGAGGTAGTACTTCATCGAGTTCTACTTTCCTCCCACTTACTCCTTTCGAGAGAAACTATTTTTCCAGAAAGGATCCGTTCTTGGCAACAAAGATCTTGCCTTCGGATCTAAGGTAGAAGTTATACCCAATGGTTTCCTTAGGGTATCCTATGAAGACGCATTTTTCCGACTTGGGTTCGAGCTTTTCAGGTTGAAGTTTCTTGACATAAGCATCGCATCCCCAAACTTTTAGAAACGACAGCTTAGGTTTCTTCCCAAACCATAATTCATATGGTGTCGTCTCAACGGATTTAGACGGTGCCCTATTTAAAGTGAATGTAGCTGTCTCTAGAGCGTATCCCCAAAATGATAGCGGAAATCAGTAAGAGACATCATAGATCGCACCATATCCAATAGAGTGCCATTACGATGTTCGAGCACACTGTTATGCTGAGGTGTTCCAGGCGGTGTGAGTTGTGAAACGATTCCACATTTCCTTAAGTGCGTACCAAATTCATGACTTAAATATTCTCCTCCATGATCTGATTGTAAGAAAATTATTTTTCGGTCACGTTGATTCTCTACCTCATTCTGAAATTCCTTTAACTTTTCAAAGGTCTCAGACTTGTGTTTCATCAAGTAGACATAGCCATATCTACTTAAGTCATCAATGAGAGTGAGAACATAACGATATCCTCCGCGAGCCTCAACGCTCATTGGACCGCACACATCAGTATGTATGATTTCCAATAAGTTGGTTGCTCGCTCCATTGTTCCGGAGAACGGAGTCTTGGTCATTTTGCCCATGAGGCATGGCTCGCATGTGTCAAATGATTCATAATCGAGAGACTCTAAAAGTCCATCAGCATGGAGCTTCTTCATGCGCTTGACACCAATGTGACCAAGGCAGCAGTGCCACAAGTATGTGGGACTATCGTTATCAACCTTACATCTTTTGGTATTCACACTATGAATATGTGTAACATCACGTTGGAGATTCATTAAGAATAAACCATTGACCACCGGGGCATGACCATAAAACATATCTCTCATATAAATAGAACAACCATTATTCTTGGATTTAAATGAGTAGCCATCTCATATTAAACGAGATCCTGATACAATGTTCATGCTCAAACTTGGCACTAAATAACAATTGTTGAGGTTTAAAACCAATCCCGTAGGTAAATGTAGAGGTAGCGTGCCGACGGCGATCACATCGACCTTAGAACCATTCCCGACGCGCATCGTCACCTCGTCCTTCACCAGTCTCCGCTTATTCCGCAGCTCCTGCTTTGAGTTACAAATATGAGCAATGGCACCGGTATCAAATACCCAGGAGCTACTATGAGTACTGGTAACGTACACATCAATTACATGTATATCACATATACCTTTAGTGTTGCCGGCCTTCTTATCCGCTAAGTATTTGGGGCAGTTCCGCTTCCAGTGACCCTTCCCTTTGCAATAAAAGCACTCAGTCTCAGGCTTGGGTCCATTCTTTGACTTCTTCCCGGCAACTGGCTTACCGGGCGCGGCAACATCCTTGCCGTCCTTCTTGAAGTTCTTCTTACCCTTGCCCTTCTTGAACTTAGTGGTTTTATTGACCATCAACACTTGATGTTCCTTCTTGATTTCTACCTCTACTGACTTCAGCATTGAAAATACTTTAGGAATAGTTTTCACCATCCCCTGCATATTGTAGTTCATCACAAAGCTCTTGTAGCTCGGTGGGAGCGACTGAAGGATTATGTCAATGACCGCCTCGTCCGGGAGGTTAATGTCCAGCTGGGACAAGTGGTTGTGCAACCCAGACATTTTGAGTATGTGCTCACTGACAGAACTGTTTTCCTCCATCTTACAACTATAGAACTTGTCAGAGACTTCATATCTCTCGACCCGGGCATGAGCTTGGAAAACCATTTTCAGCTCCTCGAACATCTCATATGCTCCGTGTCGCTCAAAACGCTTTTGGAGCCCCGGTTCTAAGCTGTAAAGCATGCCACACTGAATGAGGGAGTAATCATCAGCACGTGACTGCCAAGCGTTCATAACGTCTTGGTTCTCTGGGATGGGTGCTTCACCTAGCGGTCCTTCTAGGACATATGGTTTCTTGGCAGCTATGGGGATGATCCTCAGGTTCCGGACCCAGTCCGTATAGTTGCTGCCATTATCTTTCAGCTTGGTTTTCTCTAGGAACGCAATGAAGTTCATGTTGACAGGAGCGTTGGCCATTTGATCTACAAGACATTTTTGCAAAGATTTTAGACTAAGTTCATGATAATTAAGTTCATCTAATCAAATTATTTAATGAACTCCCACTCAGATTAGACATCCCTCTAGTCATCTAAGTGTTACATGATCCGAGTCGACTAGGCCGTGTCCGATCATCATGTGAGACGGACTAGTCATCATCGATGAACATCTCCATGTTGATCATATCTTTCATACGACTCATGTTCAACCTTTCGGTCTCTTGTGTTTCGAGGCCATGCCTGTACATGCTAGGCTCGTCAAGTTAACCTAAGTGTTTTGCATGTGTAAATCTGTCTTACACCCGTTGTATGTGAACGTTAGAATCTATCACACCCGATCATCACGTGGTGCTTCGAAACAACAAACTGTCGCAACGGCGCACAGTTAGGGGGAACACTTTCTTGAAATTATCATGAGGGATCATCTTATTTACTACCGTCGTTCTCAGTAAACAAGATGCAAAAACATGATAAACATCACATGCAATCAAATAATAGTGACATGATATGGCCAATATCATATAGCTCCTTTGATCTCCATCTTGGGGCTCCATGATCATCTTGTCACCGGCATGACACCATGATCTCCATCATCGTGTCTCCATGGGGTTGCTCGCCAACTATTACTTCTACTACTATGGCTAACGGTTTAGCAATAAAGTAAAGTAATTACATGGTGTTGAATCAATGACACGCAAGTCATACAATAATTAAGACAACTCCTATGGCTCCTGCCGGTTGTCATACTCATCGACATGCCAGTCGTGATTCCTATTACAAGAACATGATCTCGTACATCACATATACATCATTCATCACAACTTTTGGCCATATCACATCACAAAGCAATTGCTGCAAAAACAAGTTAGACGTCCTCTAATTGTTGTTGCATGTTTTACGTGGCTGCAATAGGGTTCTAGCAAGAACGTTTTCTTACCTACGTATAAGCCACAGCGTGATTTGTCAACTTCTATTTACCCTTCATAAGGACCCTTTTCATCGAATCCGCTCCAACTAAAGTGGGAGAGACAGACACCCGCTAGCCACCTTATGCAACTAGTGCATGTCAGTCTGTGGAACCTGTCTCACGTAAGCGTACGTGTAAGGTCGGTCCGGGCCGCTTCATCCCACAATACCGCTGAAGCAAAATAAGACTAGTAGCGGCAAGAAAGTTGACAACATCTACGCCCACAACAAATTGTGTTCTACTCGTGCAAACAGAACTATGCATAGACCTAGCTCATGATGCCACTGTTGGGGAATGTTGCAGAAAATAAAAAATTTCTATGCTTTCACCAAGATCAATCTATGAGTTCATCTAGCAACGAGAGAAAGGAGTGCATCTACATACCCTTGTAGATCGCGAGCGGAAGCAATCAAGAGAATGGGGTTGAGGGAGTCGTACTCGTTGTGATCCAAATCACCGAAGATCCTAGCGCCGAACGGACGGCACCTCCGCGTTCAACACACGTACGGAGCGGAGACATCTCCCGCGCCTTGATCCAGCAAGGAGGAGGGAGAGGTTGAGGTAGAGAGCTCCAGCAGCAGCACGACGGCGTGGTGGTGGTGGAGAGGCAGTACTCCGGCAGGGCTTCGCCAAGCTCTTAACGGAGGAGGAGAGGTGTTGGGGAGGGGAGGGGCTACGCCTTGGATGTTGTGTGCATCCCTCCCCTCGCCCCTCTATTTATAGGGGAAGGGGGAAGGGGGACAGCCCCCTCTAGATGAGATCTAGAGGGGGGGCGGCGACCAAGGGGAGGGGGCTTGCCCCCCAAGCAAGGGGGGCGCCCCCACTAGGGTTTCCCCCCAACCCTAGGCGCATGGGCCCAAGGGGGGGATGCGCCCAGCCCTCCAGGGGCTGGTTCCCTGCCCAATATGGCCCATGAGGCCCTCTGAGAGAGGTGGCCCCTCCCGGTGGACCCCCGGAACCCTTCCCGTGGCCCCGGTACAATACCGATATGCCCCCGCACCTTTCCGGTGACCGCATGACAACTTCCCATATATAAATCTTCACCTCCGGACCATTCCGGAACTCCTCGTGACGTCCGGGATCTCATCCGGGGCTCCGAACAACATTCGGTAATCACATACAAGTCTTCCTAATACCCCTAGCGTCACCGAACCTTAAGTGTGTAGACCCTACGGTTTCGGGAATCACGCAGACATGACCGAGACAGCTGTTCGGCCAATAACCAACAGCGGGATCTGGATACCCATGTTGGCTCCCACATGTTCCACTATGATCTCATCGGATGAACCACGATGTCGAGGATTCAGGTAATCCCGTATACAATTCCCTTTGTCAATCGGTACGTTACTTGCCCGAGATTTGATCGTCGTTATCCCAATACCTCGTTCAATCTCATTACCGGCAAGTCACTTTACTCGTACCGTAATGCATGATCCTGTGACCAAACACTTGGTCACTTTGAGCTCATTATGATGATGCATTACCAAGTGGGCCCAGAGATACCTCTCCGTCATACGGAGTGACAAATCCCAGTCTCGATTCGTGTCAACCCAACAGACACTTTCGGAGATACCCGTAGTATACCTTTATAGTCACCCAGTTACGTTGCGATGTTTGGTACACCCAAAGCACTCCTACGGTATCCGGGAGTTACACGATCTCATGGTCTAAGGAAAAGATACTTGACATTGGAAAAGCTCTAGCAAACGAACTACACGATCGTGTGCTATGCTTAGGATTGGCTCTTGTCCATCACATCATTCACCTAATGATGTGATCCCGTTATCAACGACATCCAATGTCCATAGTCAGGAAACCATGACTGTCAGTTGATCAACGAGCTAGTCAACTAGAGGCTTACTAGGGACATGTTGTGGTCTATGTATTCACACATGTATTACGATTTTCGGATAACACAATTATAGCATGAACAACAGACGATTATCATGAACAAGGAAATATAATAATAATCTTTTAATATTGCCTCTAGGGCATATTTCCAACAAGGATTTGTCACTCCAATTGTCGGAGAGGTATCTCTGGGCCCACTCGGTAATGCACATCACTTAAGCCTTGCAAGCATTGCAACTAATGAGTTAGTTGTAGGATGATGTATTACAAAACGAGTAAAGAGACTTGCCGGTAACGAGATTGAACTAGGTATTGAGATACCGGCGATCGAATCTCGGGCAAGTAACATACCGATGACAAAGGGAACAACGTATGTTGTTATGCGGTTTGACCGATAAAAAATGTCGTAGAATATGTGGGAGCCAATATGAGCATCCAGGTTCCGCTATTGGTTATTGATTGAAGATGTGTCTCAGTCATGTCTACATAGTTCTTGAACCCGTAGGGTCCGCACGCTTAAAGTTCGATGACGGTTATATTATGAGTTTATGAGTTTTGATGTACCGAAGGAGTTCGGAGTACCGGATGCGATCGGGGACATGACGAGGAGTCTCGAAATGGTTGAGACGTAATGATTGATATATTGGACGACTATATTCGGACTTCAGAAAGGTTCCGAGTGATTCGGGTATTTTTCGGAGTACCGGAGAGTTACGGGAATTTGCCGGGGAGTATATGGGCCTTATTGGCCATACGGGAACAAAAGAGAGAGGCCAAAAGGAAGGAGGCCTGCACCCCCCTCTGGTCCGAATTAGACAAGGGGTGCAGCCCCCTTTTCCTTCTCCCTCTCCTCCTCTTTCCTTCTCTCCTACTCCAACAAGGAAAGGAGGAGTCCTACTCCCGGTGGGAGTAGGACTCCCCCCTTGGCGTGCCCTCCTCCTTGGCCGGCCGCCTTCCCCCTTGCTCCTTTATATACGGGGGCAGGGGGGCACCCCATGGACACAACAATTGATCCCTTGGATCTCTTAACCGTGTGCGGTGCCCACCTCCACCATAATCCACCTCGATAATAGGCGAAGCCCTGCGTCGGTAGAACATCATCATCGTCACCAAGCCGTCATGCTGACGGAACTCTCCCTCAAAGCTCGGCTGGCTCGGAGTTCGAGGGACGTCATCGAGCTGAACGTGTGCTGAACTCGGAGGTGTCGTGCTTTCGGTACTTGATCGGTCAGATCGTGAAGACGTACGACTACAGCAACCGCATTGTGCTAACGCTTCCGCTATCGGTCTAGAGGGTACGTGGACAACACTCTCCCCTCTCGTTGCTATGCATCACCATGATCTTGCATGTGCGTAGGAAAATTTTTGAAATTACTACGTTCCCCAACACACTGAGTAGGCAAATAATTAACTAGCCATGGGAGGATTCTATTTCATTCAAGATTTCAAATCCAATGATTTTATTCAAACAGAAAGTAAAATTGAAAATATGCTCCAAGCAAAACACATATCATGTGACGAATAAAAATATAGCTCCGAGTAAGGTATACCGATAGTTTTGAAGACGAAAGAGGGGATGCCTTCCGGGGCATCCCCAAGCTTAGGCGCTTGAGTCTTCCTTGAATATTACCTTGGTTTTCCTTGGGCATCCCCAATCTTAGGGTCTTTCCACTCCTTATTCTCCTCATATCGATATCTCACCCAAAGCTTGAAACTTCAATCACACAAAACTTAACGGAACTTCGTGAGATAGGTTAGTATGATAGAGAGCAAACCATTCACTTTGGTACTGTCAAAGACAAGGTTCATAATTGTTCTCACACGATGACTACTGTACCATATCATTTCTACAATTTATATTGAGAAATGTAAGCCATATAAACTAGAAAACAAGCAAACTATGTGATGAAAACAGAATCTGTCAGAAACAGAACAGTCTGTAAAGATATGAACAGCAACCATACTTTTGCTAATCCAAAAATTATTAAATAAGTTGTTGGACGTGTGGAATTTGTTTATTAATCTTCTGCAAAAAGAATCAACTCAAAAGCTCTCTTCTATAAAAAATGGCAGCTAATCTCGTGAGCGCAAAGTTTCTGTTTTTTACAGCAAGATCACATTAACTTTCACCCAAGTCTTCCCAAAGGTCTTACTTGGCACTTTATTAAAACAAAAGCTATAAAACATGATTACTACAGTAGCTTAATCATGTAAACACACAAAAACTGTAAGGGTAAATATTGGGTTGTCTCCCAACAAGCGTTTCTCTTTAATGCCTCTTAGCTAGGCATGATGATTTCAATGATGCTCACATAAAAGATAAGAATTGAAACATAAAGAGAGCATCCTGAAGAATATGACTAGCACATTTAAATCTAACCCACTTCCTATGCCTAGGGATTTTGTGAGCACATAATTTATAGGAACAAGAATCAACTAGCATAGGAAGGCAAAACAAGTATAACTTCAAAACTTTAAGCACATAGAGAGGAAACTTGATATTATTGCAACTCCTACAAGCATATATTCCTCCCTCATAATAATTTTCAGTAGCATCATGAATGAATTCAGAAATATAACCATCACAAAAAGCATTCTTTTCATGATCTACAAGCATAGAAAATTTTCTACTCTCCACATAAGCAAAATTCTTCTCATTCGGAATAGTGGGATCACTAATTCCTAAAGTTGACACTCTTCCAAACCCACTTTAGATGATAGTATTATTCATACTCCAAAAGATATAAGTGAAGTTCATGGAGAATTCTACAATTAATATAGACTAACCAATACCCAAGCTCAAAATATATAAGTGAGGCACACGAAGCATTCTATAAAACCATACTCAAATGATTTAAGTGAAGCACAAAGAGCAATTCTATAATATCATACTTAAAGGATATAAGTGAAGCACATGAAGCATTCTATAAACCAATGAAGGACTATCTCATAGTAGCAAGGTTCTTAAAGAAAAAGAAAAACACAAAGGACACAAATCTTGTGAACAAAACAAAAACCGAGGTATACCGATAATTGTTGAAGAAGAAAGATGGGAATCCAACCGGGGCATCCCCAAGCTTAGATGCTTGAGTATCCTTGGAATATTTACTATGGTGCCTTGGGCATCCCCAAGCTTGAACTCTTGCCTCTCTTTATTCTTCTCACATTGGTAACTCCTCGTTCTTCGAACACTTCATCCACAAAAACTTTGTGAGATCCGTTAGTATACTAAAGAAAATCACTACCTTTAGGTACTGTTGCAAACTCATTCCAATTTTATATTAGCACTTTATCTACTGTATTCGAACTTCACCATGGTTCATACCCCCCGATACTACCCATAGATTCATCAAAATAAGCGAACAACACATAGAAAACAGAATCTGTCAAAAACAGGACAGTCTGTAGTAATCTGGAAGTTCACTAAACTTCTGTAACTGCAAAAAATTCTAAACAAATATGAAAATTTAAAAAATTTGTACAGAAGTAATGTGCAAAACGTTTCAGACCCATTTGACTTTCCAGTAAAAAACGTAAATTCATGCACTACAGCCAAAGTTTCTGTTTTTGTACTGCACATAGTAAACAAGCAATCTAATCATCCTAAACCAAAGCTTGGCACATTATTTTTATAATACGATGGATATATACAAGGGGGTAATTATTTTTAGAGAAGCTTCCATGAAATTTTTTACATTGTTTCCATGAGCATGAACACAAGTGCTCAAGGTCGACCCTCACTTCTTCAATGCATAACTTTCCAATCACTTCTCTTTTTGAAAAACTTTTTAGGCATGAGAGGCAAACATTTATTTGTATTTTCATTCTTTTAAATTTTTTTGTATGTTTCACCCACAACAAAACAGAAACAAAAAGGAAAAACAAAATTTACTTAGTGAAGAAAGCAAAGCACACATGAGAATATCAACCCCACGCTATTGCTCACCAGCAATGGCGCTAGAAAAGAGCTTGATAATCCCCAAGTGCAGGGAATCATCGTAGCAATTCCCAAAGGTGGAAGTGATAAGTATGGAGTTTCGAACCCACAAGGAGCTAAAGGTAAGATCAATATTCTCTCAAGTCCTATCTGCCACTGATACGACTCTACGTACACCGAACGTTTGCTTCCAACCAGAAACGAGAAATAAAACTACGTTGTGGGTATGAAGAGGATAACTTTGCATGATATCGGAGAGCTAAAACATAAAAGTAGGTGCTGTTATCATTAAGTTAGAATATATTACTAAATATTATAAATAGCGAGTGTGGAATGATGATGGGTCGGTGTGCGGAATTATCCTAGGCAATTGTTAACAAGACCGGTAGTCGTCATTGCAATTTCATATGAGGGTGAGGCATAAGCTAACATACTTTCTCTTCTTGGATCATATGCACTTACAATTGGAACTCTAGCAAGCATCCGCAACTATTAAAGATCATTAAGGTAAAACCCAACCATAGCATTAAAGCATCAAGTCCCATTATCCCATACGCAACAACCCCCTTACTCGGGTTTATGCTTCTGTCACTCAAGCAACCCACTATAAGCGAATCATGAACGTATTGCAACACCCAACAGCGGGAATCCCTCACGCTTGCGAGACACGGATGGCACAACAGGACAGCACCAAAATAAAACATACAATTCGTACCAATCTAGATCATCAATCAACCCAAAGGCAAAAGATATCTACTCAAAACATCATAGGATGGTACCACATCATTGGATCATAATATGTGGCATAAAGCACCATGTTCAAGTAGGGATTACAGCGGGGTGCGAGAGAGTGGACCGCGTAAAATAGATGAGGATGGTGATGATGATGATGATGTTGATGAAGACAATCACCACGGCGATGATTCGCCTCCCAATGGCACTCCAGTGCCACCAAGAGAGAGGAGGAGAGGTTCTCCCCCTTTTGCTTCCTCCTCCATGGCCTCCCCCCTAGATGGGGAGAGGTTCACCCTCTAGTCCTTGGCCTTCATGGTGATGATGGCCCCTCCGAGATCCTTCCCCATGGCCTCCGGTGTTGATGGCCCCCTCCGGCAGGGTGCCATAGAGGGCCTAGATTGATTTCTCGTGGCTACAGAGGCTTGCGGCGGCGGCTCTTCTGATCTAGGTTAATTCCCGAAGGTTTCTATATTTATAGGAGAAGTTGGCGTTGATTTCACGTCAGGGGGGCCCTCGGGAGTCCACGAGGCAGGGGGCGTGCCCCCCACCCTCGGGGCCCATGGGACTCCCCTCTGGTAGATTTTTAACTCTAGTATTTTTCATATTTTCTAGAAAAAATCTCCGTTGATTTTCATCGCATTCTGAGAACTTTTACTTCTGCACAAAAACAACACCACGGTAGTTCTGCTGAAAACAGCGTCAGTCCGGGTTATTTCTAGTCAAATCATACCAAAATCATATAAAATTATTGTAAACATGGCATGAATACTTCATAAATTATAGATACGTTGGAGACATATCACGTGTTCCCCTTGAGCCTGGTCAAACTTCTGGTGCCACTGTACCTACTGTTGATGCTTCTGTATCTCCTGATGCTACTGCAGAGGTGGAGGACCATTACAAGGATGAGGTTGATCAAAATCAAAACTACGTGCAACCACCACCACCACCACCAGGTCGTCCTCATGCATATCATCGCAACGGTAGGGCTGGACCACCACCTGAGGTACGAGATCTTGACCATCTTCCTAAACTAAAATTGAATATTCCACCATTTGAGGGTAGATATGTTCCTGATATATATCTTACTTGGGAGTTAGAAACTGAACAACGTTTTACATGATTACAATATCCCGAGGAGAGACGTGTTCCTGCTGTTGTTTGTGCTTTCACTAGTTTTGCATGTGTTTGGTGGTCTGAACATTGTAGATTATATCCTATTTCAGCTACTTGGGCTGCTTTGAAAACTGCTGTGCGTACTCGTTGGGTTCCACCATATTATCAATGTAAATTACTTCAAAAATTGCAGCGTTTAAGACAAGAAAAAAATTCTATAGAAGAATATTATCAGGAATTACAAAGTGGCATGATTACATGTGGTATTGTTGAGGATAATGAAGCTATGCTTGCACGTTTTATGGGTGGATTAAATAAAGCGATTCATTCCATTCTAGAGTATAAGGAGTATAGTAACATAACTCGTTTATTCCATCTTGCTTGCAAAGCTGAACGTGAAGTGCAGGATCGACAGGCATTGGTGCGAACTAACTTTTCTGCAGGTCGACCTTCATCATGGACACTGCGTGCATCCTCTACTTCCACACGTTCTGTTGTACTAGTATCTTCGTCAGTTGCCACCTCCAACTATGATACAAGAAAGCAGGCACAACCACCACTATCTGCCAAGAGCACATCTTCTGGACCTGCACAGAGCTCTTCTTCATCCATGGCATTAATAGGGCGAACACATGATATTATTTGCCGTCGTTGCAAAGGTGGAGGTCATTATGCGAGAGAATGCCCATCTGAGCGTGTGATGATTGTTACTGCGGATGGTGGGTATGAGTCCGCTAGTGACTATGATGAGGAGATTTTGGCTCTTATTACAAGTGAAGAACACGGTGGAGATGTGTGACGCCCGGATAATTAGGCTACAATAATCCCGCGTTAACGATGCCACGTCACCTCGGTTACTGTTGATAAACTCGAGTTAGTTCAAAAAATGATTCAAATTAAAATTTAAAATATAGGCAAACGATAAAATTTTCAAATATTAAAACTAAAATGTTTGGGTTGTGTCAAATAAATCGTAAGTAATTATGGTGGAGAAACCAAACTTTGTTATAAAGTTTAAAGGCTCTAAATTAATTAAAAAAATGGCTAAAAATAAATATTTAAATGCCTTCTAAATTTATATAAGTGCAAAATATTTCATTTAGGTACCGAACTTTTTGTGACCGTGTCTCATTTTGCCACTCTAAATATGGAGCCAGTTTAATATTTTGTAAAACTATTTTACTAACAAAAGTAAAAGAAAACAGTACATGAAAAATATATAAAAGGAAGAGGTATAAACAAAAACAAAACAAAAAAAAGGAAGAAAGACCCCCCCCCCCCACGCTGGGCCTCAGCCCAGCTGGCCATCCAACCGGACCGGCCCACCTAACCCCCCCATAACCCCCCACCGACGGAAACCCTAGCCCGGTCCACCCCCACTGCTCCCGCACGATCCCCACTCCTCCCCCACGTCTCTCTCCCCCTCGTCTCGATCTAG
>LT934116.1:764296973-764317666 GCA_900231445.1 Triticum turgidum subsp. durum
TGTCGGCCTGCTACTGGCCGACTACGCCCAGTCGGCCTGCTGTGGGCTAACTAGGCCCAGTCGGCCAGCGGTGTATTATTTTTGAAAATCATTTTTTCAGCGTAATATTTATGCAAATTAATAAAATAAATGTATTATTTAAAAAATAATTAGCTCGCTAAGCCCGTCGTTCCAAAAAGTAAAAAAAACTGCCACAACCCACGCCCGCACGCCCCCCTCCTCCCATCGCGCCTCGCCGCACGCCGCCTCCTGCTCCTCCCACTCCGCGTCGCGCCGCACGCCGCCTCCTGCTCCTCCCGCAGCCCGGGTCGCTCTCATCCCTCAAGCAGCGTCGACGGCGCGGGACCCAGCGGACTGGGCCTGCGTCGGCAGTGCCGGTGTCCATCTCCTCCGTCGAGCGGCGGCGGCGCAGCGGGACGCAGTGGGCCTGACCTGCATCGGCAGCAAAGGGGTCTCTCTCCTCCGTCAAGCAGCGGCGGCAGCGCGGGACCCAGCGGGCTCGGCCTGCGTTGGCGGCGGCGGGGTCCATCTCCACCGTCGAGCAGCAGCGGCCGCAGCGGCAAGGTCCATCTCCTCCCTCAAGCTGCGGCGGGCTTGAGACACAGCGGGCTCGGCCACGAAGATGGATTTCTCCGACGGGACATTCGATTCCTGGCCTCTGTTCCTCGACCTCGCGTCAGGCACATATGCCCCAGCGGTCGTTACTCCTCGTGGTCAGCGACGCAGATGCCGCCGCTGTCGTTCCTCGCACAACCGAGGACCTCTGCCCTCCAGCACCATGGCAGCATGCCGATGCCCACCAAATGTTCGATGAGTTCCCCTAATTGACCTCTCTATATAGCTAGCCCTCTCTATTTCAGTCTCTCACTGCTCTCCGTGCCATCCATATATAATCTTATTTTGTTTCAGTTTTTTGCTAGATTTAACACTGACATTTCTTTAAATCCTATCCATGTTGAACCATTGAAAGGGAGCACACAAAGCTGCAGAGGCAACAACTCCAAAGGAATCAGCACGGTGATGCGTTTCTATATATTCAGTGTGACTAGAAACCAACATGCTGACTACTAAACCATATGCACAGAATTGTAGAAAACTATTATTCTATATGCACAGGATCGTAGAACATTATTATTAATGTCTACATTGGAAAGGATCCAAACTCTAAACAAGTGATTGGTGAACGATTTTTTATCTAAGTTCAGAAGTTGATAATCCATTACAGTTCTTTCATTGTGCAGGCAACCTCAGGTACGACGAAACGGCTTTGTTTTGCTTCTGTCGTCACATTGCTGAATACGACTTTGAATCTCAACTGCACTTGGCTGCACCTTCTATCTTGATCTGCTTGACAACTTATAATTTGCACAAGCATTCCCCTGCATAGTTTGTCCTTGGTCTGAAAGAACAATTCCTGATGATATATTCCAAATCAGGTTGTTGCCTGGATCCTATGAACAATATGTACAGTCACGCTGTCGTTATCCGTTTACCATCAAGCAAGTTTTCACTACGTTTTGTTTCAGTTCCATTTCAGAATCCCTAACCATATAGATTGCAGATCAAAGCTAGATGATGGACATCTTCACTAATAAGCAGGTCTGCTTACCACATTCCTCTTGTTTTCTACAGTTGACGATTTCAAATTATTCAAGAATGTGCGACGCACAAGGCTGTAAGGTTTCCGCACTTGCATCCATGGAAATCTGGGTGTTGGTAAATTCCGTTTTGGATGGATTTTGAAGGGAACTTTGTTTTTATCGAGGATCAGACAATACTAAGAGACTAACAAGAATACAGTAAATTACTGGATCATTCATAGTTCCCTAGCGTAGAATAGAACCCGTTGTGGTAACTATCTTGGGGCTCTAGAAATAATTCCTCTGAAACTGAATCATTCAGTCATACCTTCACTTCAGTAAATAATGGCTCTGGATACTGGGATCTCTCATCTTGGTTATTTTTTATATACTGCATTGCAAAACCAGAAGCTCAAGCTAGGTTAGGCTAAGGCTAGGCTCACAAAATAATGATGATGATTACTTAGCTAAAATTGTTCTGGAACTTTATCCGTGATCTAACATTTTTTTCCCGAGGCTGAATTAATGGGTATGGAATTCTATTTGGTCGAGTTGCTTATCTGAATGCAACCTTTGAATAATTAATGAAATTGTTGGGATCTGGTGTTGCCAGATTGTTCATGTGAACGTGGCAGAAGCCTTCATTTGTGGCCTAACATTTTTTTACCAGTTATTATCTTCTCATGTAATAGTTGTAAATTTGTAGTCTCGATTAGCACATATAGTGACTACCCATGCTTGTCATCACTGTACATAAATGATGTCTTCCTTGCGTACTTGTCATCACTACACCTTCAATCGACACTGTTATTTATGCTGAATGTCAAGACCTTCAGTATTGTACACCATTTTTATGAATGCTTAGGCTAAACGTCATGGTTGTTTATGCCATCCTTGCTTTATAAGTTAGAATGATGGGCCAAGAGCTTCCGTTTCTTTTGGGTTGGGTTTTATTTACTACGAATATATCTAGCGATACAAAGAGCACATGAGTTATTCCTACAATATTTTTAGTGTTCAGATAGAGTTAAGAAAATTATGATGTTACCAAATCTATTTAGTTCATGATTTTTGGTAATTAATATTCTAGCCTGGTGATGGATTAGGTTGATGGGTCAACATCTTCAGTCATCTTCAGTTTGCAAGTTGAACTATTAGTGCTTAGTTTTGTTGTAGAGGGGCTTACTTCAGTTTGCAGAACTACCATGATAAACAGACAAACTGTTTATTGACAGAGGGGATTTATTTTTATGCATTCATAGTTATTCCTGTTATAGGCCGGTCCTCTTTTGAGGCTACTGATTGCATTAGAAAGAGGATGTTTTCTTTCGAAAAGGTTAGAAAGTGGATGTTGAATTAAACTTCCCTTAGTTCATTCCTTATATTTTTCTCATGTTTCCTCACAATGGAAGGAGCACGATAGCTTGTGGTTGGTGCTATGGTGCAAGCGTGTAGTGGACTTGGAGGCCAGGATTTTAGCTACAGGAAAAGAATGAGGCTACAACTGGTGGACAAGTAACATGACCATGATAAGGTTAGTTTCATGCTGGGGGTATTATTTTTATTATATCATGGTAGAATGTCATTATCATGTGCACCAAATTATGATCATCTATCTCATTATGCGTTGATCATAAATTCACAAGAACTAAGGAAAGTGGAAAGAACCGAGGCTTTTGGAGTGATGATGATGAAAAATAGTTAATTGGCTTAGTCTTGGTACAGTTTGTCTGTCCTATGGTTTTATGGTTTTCAAAACTTCTATTTTCACATGAATATTTGCAATTTTTTTATTTTTTGAGCAGGATTGCACTAACATAGATTATTGTGTCTTCATAAATTATCTCGCAAGATTTTAGAACTAAGCTCTCCAAATCTTTATGTTCACTTATTTCCCTCATATTTTCTTTTTAGTTTCCTCCATACAGGGTTTGAGTTGCTTTTAATTATTTCGATCGGATCAAGTTTCTTTAGTGTACCATGATCTTGCATGGTTCATCTGCCCATAATTCACATTCGTGTTCTCATTTGAGAATTCAAGCTGAATCTTTACGTATGAGTTGGATCTTGACTAGGCATAATTAGATGACCAAAACATCTCGCTCCCCCCGCGTCGCTCCCGCATCGGGCGACTCGGGCAGGCCGCTACCCTAGCCGCCACCGAGCCCCAATCTTCTCCTTCCTCTCCTCCCATCACCGTCGCGTGACGCCGACGGCTAAGCCCAGGGGCAGATGGCGGTGGCGGGGGTCTCCTCTCCCGCGGCTTGGGGTGGGGTGGGGCCCCCAACGTGTGTAGGTGCGACTAGTCGGGTCTTGTGGCACGGCGGCCGGCCCTGCCTCGCAGAGGCGGTGGGCGGCTCTATTGCCAGTCAGATCTCGAATTGGCGGCGGCATGCAGGGCTTGGTGGATGGAACGACTATATGTGTGGTTTGGCCTCCAGTCATATCTGATCTGGCCTGTGCGGCCTGCTCCATGCGCGGCGGCGGTGATGGCGGTCCCGTGCACACAAGGCTGGATGGAGGTTCCTCGAGCGGATCCGGGTGAAAACCCTAATCTTCGCTTGTTGTCAAAACCGACGATGACGGTGTTTTCTGCGTCGTCCCTTTCTTGAAGGCATCATAGTGCAGAAGCTCTAGACCCCTATCCGCCACCTCCGAGGGAAACCCTAGATCGGTCGATTGGATGATGTCAACGCTCTTGTGCCGTATCCCTCTTGGGGACGTCAATCTTGAAGGTATGCATTGGCTCGAGGGACCAGTGGACGGCATCTGCGGTGGAGCGGCGTTCCATGTGACACATCGACGACGTGGAGTCTCAGTGGCATGGCGAGGCAGGGCCTCGGCGACAGATGTGTGGTGATGGACGCATGTAGGGAGGAGGTTTTGTCTGGCACCGTGTTGGCGTCAACAACAGGCCTGGCAAGGTCGATGCGTCAGTATCACCTCTGAAGATGGATCGATGGAAGACGGCGGCGACGACCTATGAGTGCGTCGGACCGGTTTGTGCCCCAGACCTGGTATGTGGCTTGGTTGGGGCCTCCAGCTTTAGATGTTAGGCTTAGGTGAGAGGTCTAGGTATTCGGCCCATACTTTCTGCATCCCTTCATCAATGGATAGGAGTAGCGACAGATGTTGCCAAGATGGCGGTTTCAGACATATTGATGTATTACTTTGTAAGTTCTCTATGAATAGTTAATAAAGTGGTTGCATGCATCTGTTGGGGAACGTAGCAGAAATTCAAAATTTTCCTACGTGTCACCAAGATCTATCTATGGAGAGACTAGCAACGAGGGGAAGGAGAGTGCATCTACATACCCTTGTAGATCGCTAAGCGGAAGCGTTCAAGTGAACGGGGTTGATGGAGTCGTACTCGTCGTGATTCAGATCACCGATGATCCTAGTGCCGAACGGATGGCACCTCCGCGTTCAACACACGTACAGCTCGACGATGTCTCCCACGCCTTGATCCAGCAAGGAGAGAGGGAGAGGTTGAGGAAGACTCCATCCAGCAGCAGCACAACGGCGTGGTGGTGATGGAGGAGCGTGGCAATCCTGCAGGGCTTCGCCAAGCACCTACGGGAGAGGAGGAGGTGTCACGGGAGGGAGGGAGGCGCCAAGGGCTCAGGTGTGGATGCCCTCCCTCCCCTCCACTATATATAGGGGCAGGGGAGAGGGGGAAGGCGCAGCCTTGCCCCTTCCTCCAAGGAAGGGGTGCGGCTAAGAGGGGGGGAGGAGTCCATCCTCCCCAAGGCACCTCGGAGGTGCCTTCCCCCTTTAGGACTCTCCCCTTTTTCCTATATCTTGGCGCATGGGCCTCTAGGGGCTGGTGCCCTTGGCCCATGTAGGCCAAGGCGCACCCCCTACAGCCCATGTGGCCCCCGGGGCAGGTGGCCCCACCCGGTGGGCCCCCGGGACCCTTCCGGTGGTCCCGGTACAATACCGATGACCCCGAAACTTGTCCCGATGGCCGAAACAGGACTTCCTATATATAAATCTTTACCTCCGGACCATTTCGGAACTCCTCGTGACGTCCGGGATCTCATCCGGGACTCCGAACAACATTCGGTAACCACATACAAACTTCCTTTATAACCCTAGCGTCATCGAACCTTAAGTGTGTAGACCCTACGGGTTCGGGAGACATGTAGTCATGACCGAGATGTTCTCCGGTCAATAACCAACAGCGGGATCTGGATACCCATGTTGGCTCCCACATGTTCCACGATGATCTCATCGGATGAACCACGATGTCAAGGACTCAATCAATCCCGTATACAATTCCCTTTGTCTAGCGGTATGGTACTTGCCCGAGATTCGATCGTCGGTATACCGATACCTTGTTCAATCTCGTTACCGGCAAGTCTCTTTACTCGTTCCGTAACACATCATCCCGTGATCAACCCCTTGGTCACATTGTGCACATTATGATGATGTCCTACCGAGTGGGCCAGAGATACCTCTCCGTTTACACGGAGTGACAAAATCCCAATCTCGATTCGTGCCAACCCAACAGACACTTTCAGAGATACCCGTAGTGTACCTTTATAGCCACCCAGTTACGTTGTGATGTTTGGCACACCCAAAGCACTCCTACGGTATCCGGGAGTTGCACAATCTCATGGTCTAAGGAAATGATACTTGACATTAGAAAAGCTTTAGCATACGAACTACATGATCTTGTGCTAGGCTTAGGATTGGGTATTGTCCATCACATCATTCTCCTAATGATGTGATCCCGTTATCAACGACATCCAATGTCCATGGTCAGGAAACCGTAACCATCTATTGATTAACGAGCTAGTCAACTAGAGGCTTACTAGGGACATGGTGTTGTCTATGTATCCACACATGTATCTGAGTTTCCTATCAATACAATTCTAGCATGGATAATAAACGATTATCATGAACAAGGAAATATAATAATAATCAATTTATTATTGCCTCTAGGGCATATTTCCAACAGTCTCCCACTTGCACTAGAGTCAATAATCTAGTTCACATCGATATGTGATTAACACTCAAGGTCACATCCCCATGTGACTAACACCCAAAGAGTTTACTAGAGTCAATAATCTAGTTCACATTTACCATGTGATTAACACTCGATGAGTTATGGGTTTGATCATGTTATGCTTGTGAGAGAGGTTTTAGTCAACGGGTCTGAACCTTTCAGATCCGTGTGTGCTTTACAAATCTCTATGTCATCTTCTAGATGCAGCTACCACGTTCTATTTGGAGCTATTCCAAATAACTGTTCTACTTGGAGCTATTCTAAATTGTTGCTCCATTATACGTATCCGGTATCTCTACTCAGAGCTATCCGGATAGGTGTTAAGCTTGCATCGACGTAACCCTTTACGACGAACTCTTTTACCACCTCCATAATTGAGAAAATTCCTTAGTCCACTAGTTACTAAGGATAACTTTGACCGCTGTCATGTGATCCATTCTTGGATCACTTTTGTACCCCTTGACTGACTCATGGCAAAGCACATTTCAGGTGCGGTACACAGCATAGCATATTGTAGAGCCTATGTCTTAAGCATAGGGGGCGACCTTCGTTCCTTTCTCTCTATTCTGCCGTGGTCGAGCTTTAAGTCTTAACTTCATACCTTACAACTTAGGCAAGAACTCCTTCTTTGACTGATCCATCTTGAACACCTTCAAGATCATGTCAAGGTATGTGCTCGTTTGAAAGTACTATTAATCGTTTTAATCTATCCTTATAGATCTTGATGCTCAATGTTCAAGTAGCTTAATCCAGGTTTTCCATTGAAAACACTTTCCAAATAACCCTATATGCTTTCCAGAAATTCTACGTCATTTCTGATCATTAATATGTCAACAACATATACTCATCAGAAATTCTATAGTGCTCCCACTCACTTCTTTGGAAATACAAGTTTCTCATAAACTTTGTATACACCCAAAATCTTTGATCATCATCAAAGCATACATTCCAACTCCGAGATGCTCACTCCAGTCCTCAGAAGGATTGCTGGAGCTTTGCATACTTATTAGCATATTTCAGGATAGACAAAACCTTCCGGTTGTATCACATACAACCTTTCCTCAAGAATCGTCGAGGAAACAATGTTTTGACATCCTATCTGCAAGATTTCATAAATAATGCAGTAATTGCTAATATAATTCCAACAGACTCTTAGCATTGCTACGAGTGAGAAAGTCTCATCGTAGTCAACTCCTTGAACTTGTCGAAAAACATCTTAACGACAAGTCGAGCTTTCTCAATGGTGACACTTACCATCATTGTCTATCTTCCTTTCAAAATCCATATGTACCTAATAGCCTTACGACCATCAAGTAGTTCTTCCAAAGTCTACACTTTGTTTTCATACATGGATCCTCTCTCGGGTTTTATGGCCTTGAGCCATTTATCGGAATCCGGGCCCACCATCGCTTCTCCATAGCTCGTAGGTTCATTGTTGTCTAGCAACATGACTTCCAAGACAGGATTACGTACCACTCTGAAGTAGTACGCATCCTTGTCATCCCACGAGGTTTGGTAGTGACTTGATCTGAAGTTTCATGATCACTATCATAAGCTTCTACTTCAATTGGTGTAGGTGCCACAGGAACAACTTCCTGTGCCCTGCTACACACTGGTTGAAGTGATGGTTCAATAACCTCATCAAGTCTCCACCATCCTCCCACTCAATTCTTTCGAGAGAAACTTTTCCTCGAGAAAGGACCCGATTCTAGAAACAATTCACATTGCTTTCGGATCTGAATTAGGAGGTATACCCAACTGTTTTGGGTGTCCTATGAAGATGTACTTTATCCGCTTTGGGTTCGAGCTTAATCCTGAAACTTTTTCACATAAGCGTCGCAGCCCCAAACCTTTAAGAAACGACAACTTAGGTTTCTCTAAACCATAATTCATACGGTGTCATCTCATCGGAATTACGTGGTGCCCTATTTAAAGTGAATGTGGTTGTCTTTAATGCCTAACCCATGAACGATAATGGTAACTCGATAAGAGACATTATGGTATGCACCATATCCAATAGGGTGCAACTATGATGTTTGGACACACCATCACACTATGGTGTTCCAGGCTGTATCAGTTGTGAAACAATTTCCACAATGTCTTAATTCTGTGCCAAACTCGTGATTCAGATATTCATCTCTATGATCATATCATAGATCTTTTATCCTCTTGTCACGACGATCTTTCAACTTCACACTGAAATTACTTGAACCTTTCAATAATTCAGACTCGTGATTCATCAAGTAAATATACTCAACATCTACTCGAATCATCTGTGAAGTAAGAACATAACGATATTCACTGCATGCCTCAGCACTCATTGGACTGCACACATCAAAATGTGTTACTTCCAACAAGTTGCTATCTTGTTCCATCTTACTGAAAACGAGGCTTTTCAGTCATCTTACCCATGTGGTATGATTTGCATGTCCCAAGTGATTCAAAATCAAGTGAGTCAAAACGGTCCATTTGCATGGAGTTTCTTCATGCATATACACCAATAGACATGGTTCGCATGTCTCAAACTTTTCAAAAACGAGTGAGCCCAAAGATCCATCAATATGGAGCTTCTTCATGCGTTTTATACCGATATGACTTACGTGGCAGTGCCACAAGTAGGTGGTTCTATCATTACTATCTTTTGGCATGAACATGTGTATCATTACGATCGAGATTTAATAAACCATTCATTTTAGGTGTAAGACCATTGAAGGTATTATTCAAATAAACAGAGTAACCATTATTCTCCTTAAATGAATAACCGTATTGCGATAGACGTAATCCAATCATGTCTATGCTCAACGCAAACACCAAATAACAATTATTTAGGTTTAACACCAATCTCTTTGGTAGAGGGAGCGTGCGATGCTTGATCATATCAAGCTTGGAAAAACTTCCAACACATATCGTCAGCTCACCTTTAGCTAGTCTCCGTTTATTCCGTAGCCTTTTGTTTCGAGTTACTAACACTTAGCAACCGAACCGGTATCTAATACCCTGGTGCTACTAGGAGTACTAGCAAAGTACACATTAACACAATGTATATCCAATATACTTCTATCGACCTTGCCAGCCTTCTTATCTACCAAGTATCTAGGGTAATTCTGCTCTAGTGGTTGTTCCCTTTATTACAGAAGCACTTAGTCTCGGGTTTGGGTTTTACCTTGGGTTTCTTCACTAGAGCAGCAGCTGATTTGCCGTTTCATGAAGTATCCCTTCTTGCCCTTGCCCTTCTTGAAACTAGTGGTTTCACCAACCATCAACAATTGATGCTCCTTCTTGATTTCTACTTTCGCGGTGTCAAACATCGCGAATACCTCAAGGATCATCATATCTATCCCTAATATGTTATAGTTCATCACGAAGCTCTAACAGCTTGGTGGCAATGACTTTGGAGAACCATCACTGTCTTATCTGGAAGATCAACTCCCACTCGATTCAAATGATTGTTGTACTCAGACAATCTGAGCACAAGCTCAACAATTGAGCTTTTCTCCTTAGTTTGCAGGTTAAGAAAGTCATCGGAGGTCTTATACCTCTTGACATGGGCACGAGCCTGAAATCCCAATTTCAGCCCTCAAAACATCTCATATGTTTCGCGATGTTTCAAAAACGTCTTTGGTGCCTCAACTCTAAACCGTTTAACTGAACTATTACGTAGTTATCAAAACATGTATGTCCGATGTTCGCAACATCCACAAACGACGTTTGGGGTTCAGCACACTGAGCAGTGCATTAAGGACATAAGCTTTCTACTGTCCGCATAATTGCTACTATCAACTTTCAACTAATTTTTCTCTAGGAACATATCTAAACAGTAGAACTATAGCGTGAGCTACGACATAATTTGCAAAAACCTTTTGACTATGTTCAGGATAATTAAGTTCATCTTATGAACTCCCACTCAGATAGACATCCCTCTAGTCATCTAAGTGATTACATGATCCGAGTCAAACTAGGTCGTGTCCGATCATCACGTGAGACGAACTAGTCATCATCGGTGAACATCTTCATGTTGATCGTATCTTCTATACGACTCATGTTCGACCTTTCGGTCTCCGTGTTCCGAGGCCATGTCTGTACATGCTAGGCTCGTCAAGTTAACCCTAAGTGTTTCGCGTGTGTAAATCTGTCTTACACCCGTTGTATGTGAACGTTAGAATCTAACACCCGATCATCACGTGGTGCTTCGAAACACGAACTGTCGCAATGGTGCACAGTTAGGGGAGAACACTTCTTGAAATTGTTGTAAGGGATCATCTTATTTACTACCGTCGTTCTAAGCAAATAAGATGTATAAACATGATAAACATCACATGCAATCAAATAGTGACATGATATGGCCATCATCACTTTGCTCCTTTTGATCTCCATCTTCGGGGCTCCATGATCATCATCGTCACCGGCATGACACCATGATCTCCATCATCATGATCTCCATCATCGTGTCTTCATGAAGTTGCCTCGCCAACTATTACTTCTACTACTATGGCTAACGTTAGCAATAAAGTAAAGTAATTACATGACGTTTAAGTTGACACGCAGGTCACAAATAAATAAAGACAACTCCTATGGCTCCTGCCGGTTGTCATACTCATCGACATGCAAGTCGTGATTCCTATTACAAGAACATGATCAATCTCATACATCACATATGTCATTCATCACATCCTTTTTGGCCATATCACATCACATAGCATACCCTGCAAAAACAAGTTAGACGTCCTCTAATTGTTGTTTGCATGTTCTACGTGGCTGCTATGGGTTTCTAGCAAGAACGTTTCTTACCTACGCATGAACCACAACGTGATATGCCAATTGCTATTTACCCTTCATAAGGACCCTTTTCATCGAATCCGATCCGACTAAAGTGGGAGAGACAGACACCCGCCAGCCACCTTATGCAACTAGTGCATGTTTGTCGGTGGAACCGGTCTCACGTAAGCGTACGTGTAAGGTTGGTCCGGGCCGCTTCATCCCACGATGCCGCCGAATCAAGATAAGACTAGTAACGGCAAGCATATTGAACAATATCGACGCCCACAACTACTTTGTGTTCTACTCGTGCAAAGAATCTACGCAATAGACCTAGCTCATGATGCCACTGTTGGGGAACGTAGCAGAAATTCAAAATTTTCCTACGTGTCACCAAGATCTATCTATGGAGAGACTAGCAACGAGGGGAAGGAGAGTGCATCTACATACCCTTGTAGATCGCTAAGCGGAAGCGTTCAAGTGAATGGGGTTGATGGAGTCGTACTCGTCGTGATTCAGATCACCGATGATCCTAGTGCCGAACGGACGGCACCTCCGCGTTCAACACACGTACAGCTCGACGATGTCTCCCACGCCTTGATCCAGCAAGGAGAGAGGGAGAGGTTGAGGAAGACTCCATCCAGCAGCAGCACAACGGCGTGGTGGTGATGGAGGAGCGTGGCAATCCTGCAGGGCTTCGCCAAGCACCTACGGGAGAGGAGGAGGTGTCACGGGAGGGAGGGAGGCGCCAAGGGCTCAGGTGTGGATGCCCTCCCTCCCCTCCACTATATATAGGGGCAGGGGAGAGGGGGGAGGCGCAGCCTTGCCCCTTCCTCCAAGGAAGGGGTGCGGCTAAGAGGGGGGGAGGAGTCCATCCCCCCCAAGGCACCTCGGAGGTGCCTTCCCCCTTTAGGACTCTCCCCTTTTTCCTATATCTTGGTGCATGGGCCTCTAGGGGCTGGTGCCCTTGGCCCATGTAGGCCAAGGCACACCCCCTACAGCCCATGTGGCCCCCGGGGCAGGTGGCCCCACCCGGTGGGCCCCCGGGACCCTTCCGGTGGTCCCGGTACAATACCGATGACCCCGAAACTTGTCCCGATGGCCGAAACAGGACTTCCTATATATAAATCTTTACCTCCGGACGATTCCGGAACTCCTCGTGACATCCGGGATCTCATCCGGGACTCCGAACAACATTCGGTAACCACATACAAACTTCCTTTATAACCCTAGCGTCATCGAACCTTAAGTGTGTAGACCCTACGGGTTCGGGAGACATGTAGTCATGACCGAGATGTTCTCCGGTCAATAACCAACAGCGGGATCTGGATACCCATGTTGGCTCCCCATGTTCCACGATGATCTCATCGGATGAACCACGATGTCAAGGACTCAATCAATCCCGTATACAATTCCCTTTGTCTAGCGGTATGGTACTTGCCCGAGATTCGATCGTCGGTATACCGATACCTTGTTCAATCTCGTTACCGGCAAGTCTCTTTACTCGTTCCGTAACACATCATCCCGTGATCAACCCCTTGGTCACATTGTGCACATTATGATGATGTCCTACCGAGTGGGCCCAGAGATACCTCTCCGTTTACACGGAGTGACAAAATCCCAATCTCGATTCGTGCCAACCCAACAGACACTTTCAGAGATACCCGTGGTGTACCTTTATAGCCGCCCAGTTACGTTGTGACATTTGGCACACCCAAAGCACTCCTACGGTATCCGGGAGTTGCACAATCTCATGGTCTAAGGAAATGATACTTGACATTAGAAAAGCTTTAGCATACGAACTACATGATCTTGTGCTAGGCTTAGGATTGGGTCTTGTCCATCACATCATTCTCCTAATGATGTGATCCCGTTATCAACGACATCCAATGTCCATGGTCAGGAAACCGTAACCATCTATTGATTAACGAGCTAGTCAACTAGAGGCTTACTAGGGACATGGTGTTGTCTATGTATCCACACATGTATCTGAGTTTCCTATCAATACAATTCTAGCATGGATAATAAACGATTATCATGAACAAGGAAATATAATAATAATCAATTTATTATTGCCTCTAGGGCATATTTCCAACAGCATCTCCCAGATGCAGGTCGGGGGTCATCCTCCTTTTCTAAAAAAAGGCATAATTAGATGTTTTGTGGTTATTTTCTTAGGCATAGTACAAGTCGTGCCATCGATACTGCACAAATCCATCAAGCTATATTAGCTGCAAACTCACTGTGTTTCTAAGTGAATTGGTTGAAATGCCTAATCTCATGGTCTTTTAAAACTTTTTATTATATAGAAAAATGCTGCAGGTGCACATGATAAGCAGTCTTGGTGAGATTAGTGGCTGAAGCTGGCTGGCAAATATCTGAAGGTATGTGCTCCTTTTGCCATATTTTACATATTTGTGTAATTGACCAGATTTAGTTAGACTGAACTGATAGGGTAGCTGCATAAGAGATACTCCCTTACTCCCTCTGTGTCGAAATGTAAGATGTTTTATAGTGTTAAAAAACATCTTACATTTTAAGATGGAGGGAATATAAAAGAAAAGATGCCAGGGTATAAGTTGTATTATTTGAGGACCCAGTGGCCCTGTGAAGATGGTAATTGTTGTGTTTGCTCTTCAGGAATCCAATAGACTTTTTTTTGCGGGAAGGAATCCAATAGACTTCCAGTGTAATGAAAATGACCAACATGGGCATGAAAAAAGATGGATCACCCTGAGGTCAGCTTGCCAATGTTGTAATGTTGTTCGTCCTTAACCATCTGACATTGCAAACACTTTGGATGATGATAATAATAGGTTGCAGTTTTTCCATCAGAAAAAATGATACGGTTCGGATATTCGTTTCTGAGCCCGGGCTCAGATGATCCTGAAATCAACATCGTCCAATAGCATGGGGATCTGTGCTGTCAATGGTATTTTCTCTCCGTATATCATAGGTATTGTAATAAAAATGGCCAGGTCGCAGGTGCATTAAATATGATGGCAGCTCGTACTGTACAGGCGGAACAGTAAATCCGCCCACGGCTCAGCCAATTTCATGAGCAAGACTGAGGTGGTGTTTGGTTCTCTAGTCCTAGGACTTTTTCTAGTCCCTAGGACTTTTTAAAAAAGACTCTTAAGGAGGTGCTTCTAAGGACTTTTAGCAAAAAATCCCAAAAAAGTCCCTCCCTGTTTGGTTTGTTAGGGACCTTTTAGTCCCAACATAAAAAAGTCCCTGGAACCAAACACCCCCTGAGCCATCTGCGTCGCATGCACGCGCGCCCGGCCAACCATGAATTTAATGCAACTCGTCTTAATTGACCGCATCATCCTGTAGCCATTTGTTATATCTTAATGACCATTGGCCTAACAGTTTATTCTAATCGCAAAGAAACCACTGGCCGTCAGTTAGAGGTAGAACGTTCCTCCTCCAAACAGATTCTACATTACGGGGTGTTGTGTTGTGTATTCTAATTCAGGATGGCAAATCAGAAAAACCTTTTAAGCTTAAATACATAAGGAACTCAAGTTGACAATCGGAAAGCATCACATACACACTGGCATCACACTTTTTAACGCACTCTCGACTTCTTGCTTGCGTCAGGACGGACACCACAAAGAACTGAAAGAAGAGTGCTCTGCCTAACTAGCAGACTAGGACGAACATTGGACGCCCTGTGCTGCTCCGCAAATCGAATTCCTGCAAATCTAGCAAACTTACACTTGTGTACGCCGTCGTGTTGCTCCTCTACTGCTATCATTTTCCTCGACGGATTCAACTTCCTCGATAGCATACATTATGTCAGATCCGTCGTGCACATCCGAGTTGCCATCATCTTCGTCAGCCAACACTCCGGTGCTTGGATTATGCTCACTGAAACCTTCTTCCAGGGATGTCATCAAGCTCCTGCTTGAAGATCATAGCAAGACGGAATTCCTGTCGTATCACCTCCCCCGAAAATGCAACAAGTTCTTGTTTCAGACAAACCGATTGGAGACACACATATAAAAAATATTAGCAGTACCATTCTTGATCACCTTGGCCTCCTTGTGCAGGGTGTCCGTCTCATTGATCTCGCCTAATGTGAGATCCTATACTAGTCTTCCCCTCCTTGCGCCGGCGGATCAGTCGTGCTCCATGCACTAACCATTGATCAGTGGCGTATCTAAGATTTTGAAACACGGTGATCCACCTTAAAAAATGTTATAGCGAAACTGATATGACATGCCTATGATCAATGCCATGGAGTATCTGCTACAGGAAGAATCTTTTTTTTTTCTACAACAAATATGACATGCCTACAGTCCTTCACTACTAATTTTACTTATGTAGGAAGTAGGAAGAAATTACAGCGAGGAATTGCCGTTGAAGAAATAGTTGATTTGCATCATACTGCAATTTTGATCCTCCATGTTTTTTTCTTTTTAAATACTAACTCCTAGTTCCAATTCATAGTCCCGTTTCACAAAACAGAATGATAAGTCATGGGAGGCACAGTTGATCGCAAGTCGACCCGTGTTACTCCAGTTCTCCATACTCCAAAGCATTTCTTGATGACTAAACAGTTCCTCGCGTTTATGACATGCAGTCAATCAGATTTTAGAAATTGAGGAGATCAAACTGAGGGCAACCTACCTACACAAATGGCAAATTGGGATGGTTGCAAAAATCGGAGCACATAGAGCAGCCGCAAAGGATCTCCTGCATTAAACTTTGTCCTCCTGGCGTTCAGTCTGATCTTGCCATACCTAATTCGCAAACCGATTTCTCAAGAATACAGATTGTAGAAGTCATATAGCCTCGCCTAATGAATTGAAACTTAGGCCAAGTTCAGGTCTTATTACACTTTTGTAGGTTCCTCTGCGTACTTGTGAATCGACTGCCCCAGTACACCCAGCCTAGAGGGACATGGCGTCCGGTTGGGTGGTGCACTGCCGAGGGGCAACCTGAATTTTCCATACGTATCTACGTATTAGTCATCAACTTTCGGCTCAAGATAACCAGTAATCAAAAAATTGACGGCCAATCTGTTAAAACTAGCAGTCCTTACGAACAACCTGAATTTTCCAAACATACCTAGTAAGTAGTCATCAAGTTTCATCTCTAGACGACTATGTATCAAAAAATTTACAGTCAGGTTGCAATCGTTTCATACTAGTACTACACTATATCAAACACTGCTAAACAGATAAACATGCAGTCACTTCGAACAAATACAGTAAGACACTGAAAAGAAATTTGGTGCAGACCTCTTTGTCCATCCCGGGGCCTCGGTTGACAGGGCAGACCTAGTCGGGGATGCATCCAGACGCCGGAGTAACCCCCCACCCTCCCTGTGGTATCTCCGGGCACCGCAGCCAACTTGTTGCCCGCACCCAGACCCAGCGTTTCAGTCCGCCGGGACGGCAGGGCTGGCTTGCCTAGCCGGCAACAGGGCCAAAGGAGCCGGATCTGGGTGCTCAAGGCTGTCAGCGAACTCCTACCGAAGTGGGGAACCTGTAACAGACGGCAATGGCAGACATCCAAACTCGGCGTCAGTCTTCTTTCTTCTCCCGAACCTCCCACTGGCCAAACAAATCGCAGAAACTAATAGATCTCCAACAATGAAAGGTTGACCAACCTGTCGACGGCACCGAGCAAAAACTCCAACCCTGCATCTTCCATTCCATAGTCGCCGGTGCAGACCGAAAGCCGCCGCCGACGCCGCCGCAGTATCGGAGGAGGGGAAGGGAGTTGGGGGTAGGGCGACGGGTCAAGATGGGAATGGGCCGGGTCGGCCCGCTGGGTCACTGACCCGGCCCAAAATCTCGAGGCCAATGGGCCAGGCGGGTTGGCCTTAAGCAATAGACGGGTCAATGGAGCCGGCACCGTCTGACCCGATGGATCACACGGGTCGACCCAGATGAGAGCTACGTCCTAGTCCATCTCTGCGGTCGCCCTCGACCAATCTCTTCCGCCGTCGGCCGCCCCCGACCGTCTCTACCACCGGTCGCCCACGACCGTCTCTGCCGCCACCCGGCCCTGGCCGTCTCTGCCGCCGGCGGCGTTCCTCCCGCTGGTGCGCCTCAAGCTCGCCGTCCCGGTCGCCGTCGAGCTCTCCATCCCGGTCGCCAAGCACAGGTAGCTGGCTAGCTGCAGCGCTGTGCAATTTTTTGCGTCCTGTACTCCTGTTCGGCTGTAGCTAGGACTGGACGTCCGAGCGAGCTTTTCGGCTCGGCCCGAAGCTCGCTCCAGCTCGGCCCATTACAGCTCGGCCCATTACAGCTCGGCCCGATACAATAAACGAGCGAGCCCAGTTGTGAAAAGAGGCCCGATTCCCGACCGAGCCGAGCCGAGTTTCGCCCGGTCCAACTCAGTGACTCGCTCGAGGCCCAGCCCAGTTCCCATCGGACATCCTCGCATTAGGGCACGAGCCCCTCCCTTCCTCTGTTCGACGCCGCCTCAGCCCTCACCTCGCCGCGCCGCAGAACTGGACCGACGGCGCCAGGCCGACGCGCCCTTTCCTCACCACCCCGAACGCAGGCAGACACGCCTCTCCTGGTTTCTCGCTGAACGTGACGAGCAGGTACTCTCTCCTAGTCTCCTTCCTTCCCAATCCTAGCAGTAGCTCGGCGTACACACGCTCGGCACTCACGCGCGCTCCACAGGCGCACGGACGGCAGACGACACACACACTCCTTTGCATGGCTGCGCACGCACGCGATGGATGCATGGATGGATGCAGGGCTGGATGAATGCTTCCACTTGACTGTGTAGAGTGTAGCCGCCGTCCTCCTTGCCGCGCCGGATGCCGCCGTCCTCGCCGTGCCGGACACTGGACGACTCGTTCTTGGCACCGACGGCGGACGCGCCGATGCCGCAGTTCGTCCCTCCTATAGTGCCTCGCCAAGCATCCGCCGCCCGACGCACGCAAGCACACACTGCACAGGCTTGCATACTCATTAGCAGAGCACAAACGAGTTGCTCGGGCTGGACCGAGTCGGAGGCAAAACGAGCCGAGCCTCCAAAAACAGGCTCGTTCAACCAACGAGCTGAGCCGAGCTCGGCTTGCTTTAGGTGAGCCAAAGGCAGGCTCGGGCTGAACTCGTGTCCAGCCCTAGCTGTAGCTGTGTAGCAGCGGCTGTGCAATTTCTTGCTAGCTAGGATTAGTAGCTAGTAGGATTTATGTTGATTTCTTGCGTCTTGCACACGTAGCTGCAGTGGCTGCGCACATGTTATTTTCTGCAAAATTGATTAGTAGCTAGGATTTGTGTTTGAAGTTGAGATTGCTTAAATCTGCATAAGTGATTGTGAAGAACTCCCTTGTATTGTTCTCTGATTGAGATGAATCTTCCATACTGAGAATTGATCCATATGTATGATTGTGTACATTCAGTTTTTGTATGGTTGTGCATTAGTGTAATGTTGTGTGTAATTCTAGCTGAATTTTGGGTCGGCCCTGGGGTACCCAATGAGCCAGCGAGGCCACGGGATTTAGTCAGAATGGGTCGACCCGTGGCCCCTTGAAATTGGCCTTGAGGCCACGGGCCAGGTCCGGGCCAGCCCATTCCCATCTTGAGCGACGGGGGTGTGCTGTTGTCACTTATCTGATCCGTGGCTCAGCCTAAAATACAACATTCTGGTCCACGGACCAGGTCATCCACGCGCGCCGGCCGTTTCTCCCAGTCCCATACGACATGGGCCCACGAAAACGATACTTATTTCTGCTCAGACGCGTCAGAACGGTTTGTTCAGATCCCGAGCCAGAAACGGAGCCAGCGATTTCAGGAGCATCTGAGCTCGAGCACCGAATCGCCGTTGTATTATGTATAATTTGCCGCTTCACTACAGTGGTCCATAGAGCCGAACAAGATTTAAGTGTTCTTTTATGATGAAGATTTAATTGTTCTGAAGATTGATCCCTTGTGATATTGATTTCTTTTATTTGTCTACCAGGTTTGCAATGTAAATCTTATGGAAGGTGACACTGTTTAATCAAGAGATGAACACCATTCATTGGCAACTTTGGATTGTTTCCATTATTGGAGTTTGATGTTTGAAATTAGTTGGGTTTTTTTTTTTGCATTTTGACACGGAGCTATGTTGTTTCACCACATGCAACAATTTAAATTTTGATGTTCGAAATATGTTTGACTAGATATATATGGAGTATTAGTTAGTACGTGCATTTCACGTGCACATTTACTGGTAGCACAAAAACATGAAAGGGCCGACGCACACGCCCAAAACACAAAAAGGGCCTCCGACGGCGACGCAATCACCATGAAACCGGTCGTCCCGCCAGTGCCACCCCATGACCATTCTTGGATCTTGCGGGCAGATACAATCATACAATGGAGATAACTACACACCTAGCAGATGCAGGCGGAGGGGAAACATGAGGGGAAAGTGATCGTAACTCACGCAGTTCCCGTCGAAAGCGCGGCGGAGTCGAGGGCAAGCATACTGAGAGCATCTCCAGCCGTGTCACCAACAGGTCCTTTTCAGGCGTTTTTGCCGTGCCGGCGCCCAAAAATCGGCCAGTCACGTCCCCAGAAGCCCGTTTTTCGCCGGTTTGGGCTGAAACTGACGCCGGCGGACCTAGGCCGAACCCGGCGCGCTGGGGGGCGCCAGGGGGCGCCGGGGCGAACGGTTTTCACGCGAAAGAGCGCGGGCCAGCCGCGTCAGCGAGACGACGCCTCGTCTTCCCCCAGAGCACCTCGGTTTCCCGCGGGGAATCAATAGCAAGGCTGCCGCCGGTCAGCCTTCCATTGATTCCTCACGGGGCGGCGCGTCATGGTCGGCGCGGCGACGCCTCCCCTCCCGCCACGCGTACCCACGGCGCGGGCTATAAAAACCCGCCGCTCCCCCTCGCCGCTGGCCACACCAGCCCGAGCCCAAACCAGCCGCCGCCGAGCTCTGTTCTCTCCCGTCCGCGCCGCCGAGCTCTATCTCCCCCGTCCTCCCCTTCCCTTCCCTCTCCAGTGATGGCGGAACGCTTCCCCGGCGACGCCGCGACGGCCAACTGCTTCGGTCGCCGCTCGCTCCAGGCGTCGGAGGCGTGGTTTCTGTTCGAGGCCAACATCCCGGCACCGCCGGACATGCGCGCCGGGCCAACGGGGTGGAGGCTCAGTAACGACGGCGTCCCCATCCCCCCGGCATCTTTGCCGCCGAGGTCGACCGCGTGCGGTCGTCCCTGACGGAGGAGCAGCGCGCCCTCCCCTAGTACGCCGCCGGCAACCACGCGATGTGGGCGGACTACTTCCAGCGGCGGCAAGCGCAGCAGCTGGCGTCCACGAATGGGGCGCCGGTAGTGGGCGGCGTCAAGAACAGCGACGGCCGCCGCCTCTAGTGGGGAGTCCCCGGCC
>LT934116.1:764317894-764341303 GCA_900231445.1 Triticum turgidum subsp. durum
TCCTCCCACTCTTCGGGCTCGCCGGCGCTCTTCGGCGTCAAGGCCGAGCCCGCCGCGGAGACGCCCCCCGGTCGGCGCACCCGCTACGCCGGCATCATCATTAACGAGGGCGGGCGGCGCGCCTCCTCCCCGGCTCATCCGCGCTTCGTCAAGCCGAAGACGAAGGTGGGGCTCGCCGCCGTCAAGTGGGAGCCGGGGCTTCCCCTCGTGAAGACGGAGCCCGGGCTCGCCGGCGAGGAGCTCGACGACGAGGCGGCCCTGAAGTGGGCGCGGGACGACTGGGCGCAGACGGAGCTGCAGTGCCAGATCCTCGCCTTCGAGCACTTCGAAGCCCGGCGCCGTGGCCGGGACGAGGGAGGCGTCGTCGTCCTCAACGACAGCGAAGACGACGACGCGCCGCCGCCACCGGTCTGCCTTGGAGACGCCGGGCAGGGGTCCAGCAGTAGGGGCGGCCGCCCCATCAAGAAGGAGAAGGCCGCCGACGACGACGAGGACGTCGGCGACGTCGGCGACTTCGCCGCGCTCAGCGACTTCTTCGCCATGTAAATGTTTTTTAATAATTTATGTAAACACCGAACATGTTGAATATGAATGTCAAGTTTTAGCCGAATTTAACCATACTTTGCCGAATTTGGCCGAACTTTGCCGAATTCAGATTTTTTTAAATAAAAAAAAGACACGTCTGGGGCGATCCTGTGCGAGCGGATGGGAACCCGCTCGCCCCCGCGCCAATTTTACCGCCGGCTTGCCCCCAGGGGCGCGTAAAATCGCCGCCTGGAGGGCCAACGGTTGGAGAGGCTCCGATGGGTGGCGGTTAGCGCCAATGCGAACGGCGGCGGATCTGACATGGCACTGCCGGTGGCTCTGAGATTCGTGCAGCAAAATGGACGAAGATGAACGTGTCTGCGCCGGGAGCCCAACAACCTGACGTAGGATTTTTATTGATTCCGGAAAAAAAATGCTTTAGCAAAACTGAAAAAAAAATACTCCATCTTCCTCCTCATTTTCCTCCCAAATCCGTTTGGTCCGTTCCTCCCTGCTTCCTCGAATTGATCCACTCCGTTGCCGCTGGTCTACTAATCTATTGACCTGGTAACTGATTCTCTTGATTTCTTGATCGATTGTTGCAAAGTTTCATCATT
The DNA here is from genome assembly GCA_900231445.1 of Triticum turgidum subsp. durum. Taxonomy (NCBI): domain Eukaryota; kingdom Viridiplantae; phylum Streptophyta; class Magnoliopsida; order Poales; family Poaceae; genus Triticum; species Triticum turgidum. Next base: position 764,319,037 of record LT934116.1, read on the forward strand.
TTTCCTCACTCGCAATGCCCTGCCCCTTCTACCCCAGCGAGGATTAGGGCATTGGTTGCAGTAAAAAATCCGTCCTCGAGATCCGGAATGGAGTGTGCAGCAATGGCAACCGCGCCCGCTGAAGTTCTTCCGCCAGCCAAGAGGTGGAAGAAGGACCTCGATTGCCTGGAAACCTCACCGGTCCTTCCGGCCACGGCGACTGCAGACTGGTCCTCGCTCCCGTACGACATCGTGGGTCGCATCGCCGACTCCTTCCTCGCCACCAACGACCTCGATTGGTACATGGATCTGCGCGCCGTCTGCCACAACTGGCGTTCCGCCACTGACGACCCCAGGGACAGCACCTCTGATTCCCGGTTCCACCCGTGCCGCTGGATCGTCCTCGATGAGGTCTTCAAGAGTGACACACGCCGCCTCTTGGTCAACACCACCACCGGCCGGTTCCTCAACAAGGAGCTCCCGGCGCTTCGCGACTACTTCGTCGTCGCCACAACTCTCCATGGCTTCTTCATCCTGGCCGACAGGAGCCCTCCTCACGCCGCTCGTGTCTTCAACCCTCTCACCGGCGGCATCATCCGTTTGACGGCGACAGTGCCGCCCGAGGTGCAGGTCACGGCTGCCGTCTGCTTTGACTTCTCTTCGCCCTTGCTCACATTGTACTGCCACTCGTGTTGCAAGATGTACTATATGACCAGTCCTCACAGCAGTTTTGACACCCTAGACCTAGAGTGCGCGCTTTTGGTTTATAGTTTTTTCCGGAGGGCGGCTGGAGCTGGTTTGGTTGGTCCTTGGTGGGATTTACTCAGAACAACTGGCATGGCTCTCAAGATCTACGAAGTGTGGCAGTCGCTTCGCGTTGATCTGTTGAAGTTTTTCTCCAATGATCCTACTGAGATGGGACTTGCAAACGATGCCCGGTGTTTCCCAATGGAATTCCGTGGACAGAAGCTGGTCGTCATCAAGGGACAACATTTCTTCCAGGTTTTAAGATTCGAGAGCGGCGAGCTTTTGTATGTGAAGAGCATCTTGAACCATGCCATCTTCATTGGTCATCATAGGTGCCTTGCTGTGGATGCTGATATGTTCCCATTGATTGAGGCAAACTGTATCTACTACACCGAACACCACGGGTCGTCTGCTCACATCTGGAAGTACAATATCAAGGACCGGAAAGCTGAGAGGATCTCAGAAGCTGCCGATTTTGTGAAGCGGGACAAGCATTTTGTCCTCATTGGCAACCGTCCTTTCACGATCGTCCAGCTTCTGTAGAGCTACACCATCAGCATCCGGGATTCTGAACTGGCCTTACAGCAGACCACACAAGGCGCTGATGAACTGGATGACATTTGAGCCATGCATTGCTAAGAAAGGGTTCCTGTTTTATAGGTTGTTATTATTTTGGTTATGCCTTGATTTGTTCTGAGCAAGACTCTAGGTGTTATCTTCTGTGATGGGATTACTGTTAGCTACCTTAATTAGGACATGATATGTACCCAATGCTCCGCTGTTTAGCTTGATGCTACTCCCTCTGTAACTTAATATAAGGCGTTTTTTGACACTGTCATACACTCTAAAAATGTCTTATAAAAAGTTACAGAGGTAGTATCTTTCTGCAGTAGAGAATGTCAACTCAACCTTTCCCCCTTTTCTATATTCAGCCCTGCAGCTAAATCTATGATTATATGACGTGCCTCATTGTTCTACGGTAATTCTGCAACACCCTGTTCTAGGCAAGAAACAGGTTTTACATTTGCTTACCGGTTGTCTGTGGAACAACTGTATGCTGCAGCCGGACTTATAATGTTCATCCATTTCTTGTAGTGCTCCTTGGAGTCTATGATTCACCCCTTGTAATGTTTCCTTTTGTAGCTTGTTAGTTGTTGGATTTTCTGGGCATTGCTGCAGAATGGTATAAGAAAATTTGTAGCACAACTGCTGCTGGGAACTTTGGCTGTGCTTTGCAGCTCGCCATGGCTGCTAAGAACTTAAGATTTGCCTTGCTTACAAAAATTATTCAGAAACAATTGGTCGGTGTTTCTAGATGGATTTTGTAGATTCAGCTGTTCACATATTTTTGCTCAAAACGTCTTCTATTTGCACACATTTGTATGTTGTTCGGAGGATACAGGTGTTGATTACACTAACATTAGATCATGCCATACCATGAAATTAAATTGTGTAGAATGATCACTGTCCGGAGAATCATGAACTCAAATTTGTACTGATAATGCAAGGCAATAGTAGGCAGGGAGTTCAGAATAGTAGCTGCAACATGGAACATCGACAGGACTGACCAGTGGGTGAGGATCATACATGGAACGGCAGGTACAAGTACATCCATGGGGGTCCAGTGCCTCCTGGAGGGCCTGGGTTCCCAGGTGGCCCTGTTTCTTAGGGGCCTAGGTTTGGTGTCTAAATTCCTTTTCGGTATCCACTACTGTTTATTGTAACAAGTTTCTTTAAACGTATCAAATACAACCGATCTGCAGATGAAGCAGAAGCAGGCAAAAGGCGAGCGCACCTTATCTTAATTGATTTCATTTGAAACTGGATCCTCATCTGGTTTTGCCTCATCATCATCATTTTCTTATTCATTCCCTCCTTTCAATATGTTGCTGAGAATTTCAGAGAGATTTAGGTCTGCTAGAATCTGTACAACCGGCAGGAGCGATTGATCAGATATCGCAGGAAGAGTGAACTAGTAGGCTTCTTGATCCTCCAATCAGTGGTAGTCACAAACATAGAAGTATTTAATCAAATCAGAAAGAGCCCTGGGATTTGACCAAAACGGCATACCTGCAAAAAATATCTATACCCATTAGCTCATCACGCCAACAGTTCTCTTGGGTTGACTGAACCTACCTATCCGAAATCCCTGTCTCACCCTATGTGCAATCAAGCTCAGAGACTTGAGCTGTAGAATTCCTTGCCCACTGACTGAAGAAGCTCCCTACAGTGTCCAAATCGAGGGATCAATCCAACAATCTTCTCCTTTACTCAAAGGAGTAGGTGGAGGAAGGTACAGCCCAACTATGAGGTACATCAGCGGGTGTTACAATCATACTTAGATGAGTTTTGGCTGGTACAACCACTCTATTGTCAACTTCTAATAAACGTGATTGACCCAATTCTGCCTGAAAACAGAAACTATGATGATTCACATTACTGGCTTGCTGTCAGAATCTCATCAAATACTAGTAAATGCTTTCGAAGAGAAAATAGAAGCACTAGAGAGCTCAAGTTCACTTCATTCATCACAAGATGCAAATGATAATCAAAATGGAGCTAATGAGGAAGAAATCACTTCTACTTAAACTTTTTTCGGGTCCTGGTAAGTTGGATCTTCAGCTCAGTTTAACTTTTTGCAATGCTTGCGAACGAAATCATCAATTTCAGTTAATATCTCAAGCATACACTAGTTCTTTTGAGAAAGAAAATCATAGCCTAGTTGTTTAGGTTTCCTCCTCTGAAGTTTTTTTTCATCTTGAGGCTGATAGTTCTGATTCTCTGAACAAGTGCTTCGTGTGCAGCTTCTGAGCTACAACATCAATGTCCTGGATTGCCAACTTTTCAACTGGCCTTGCTTTTGCTAATAAGCCGCCGACAAATCTTCTTTCAACTGCTGGGATAGTGATCTAGGTGACTGACAAATGTTGATCCAATAAGGTTTCATGTTTTCTCTCTAGTCTTTCCTTTTGTTAATTTGGTGTGCCTTGACTTGTTCTCTCAAGAAATGGGCATGAACGCAGTGATGTTTCATCTATTTTGGAACGCTCCCTTGTGTGCACGTTCCAAGAATGGTCTAACCCTGTAGCACAGCTGTAGCCTACAAGCTTAAGATGCGCTTTGCGTATCAAACATTCCGACAGAAGGCGCAATTGCCATTTCTAAGTGGGATATTTAGATTCGGATACTTACATAAGTTTTCTGGACATGTCAGTGCACCCACCTGCAAGGGAGCCCGGCGAAGGGACATCCCCTCCTCTGTTATGGCATGAATGAAATGAGTACAGAGTTCTGAATCTCATCTCCTGTCTCTCTATCTGCATCTCATTCCCTCTTCTGTGATTTCCTCTCCAGGGTCATCACACCCTGGTTCTTGTGTGTGCTGCGTTTGGTGGCCTCTTCTTTGGGACCTGGTAAGTTTGATCTTCAGCTAACCCATGAAAATTCAAACCTACCATCTGGCCACTGTAATCGTCAATTCGTCCATTTAACACCTAAAAAAGCATTTCATTCAGTTAGATGGTTCAAGGTGTCAAGTTTGCTTTCTTCCTCTGACTCTCCTTTTAGAAAAGAAACCAGTGGTAGGCTGGTAGCAGTCATCTCTGCTTGACATGCTTACTAAGCAATCGCTGGACATAAATTTCTTTGACATCTTCTATTTTGTACTATTTCGACACAGCAATAGGCCTCCTAATATTTAAGGACTGAATGACCGGTCCACGTACGAATATCAAATCAAACATTAAATAGAGCTTTGAAGTTTGAAATCTACCCGGTCCATTTTACAGATCACAAGGATGTTGCTAAGAATTTGCAGGTTGGCCATGCTTGTCGATCATATATATATATAGGCAGCATGATGTTTGGCCACTAAGAATTTCCCATCCATTTTCAGTATTTATTGCTTGTTTTTGGGCTTTATCAAGTAAAGGCATCATGTGCTTAATTAAATTGTAGTACAGCGGGCTAAATTGATCGGTCTGAACTACAAGGATGTGGGCCGGATCCTAAACACGGATAAATTGAGGATCCAAACGCTAAATTTTGTTCAAGTGATGTCAATTTAACTTTTATATTGTGTATTAGTTCTAAACAAATTTGGGATGGGCCCAAAATGCAGCTTATTGTAGTTAACACAAATGCATAAGATTTTGTTATCGGACCACCACCATACATGCATATTCTCTAATTAAAAAGGGTTTTTATTATTTATGCCACTAGTTCCGTCCCACTACTCGTTTTTGCCATTAAGAGTTTCAACTGCTCGAAAATGCCACCCCTCTGTTAGGCGCATGCTAGAAAGTGCCACTAGACACCATAACTATTAGCTCAAAGTCCGTTTACAATATTATATGACCAAAATACTAATGGATAAAAATGTTAGCTCTCCCTCTATCTCACTACGATAAAGTTTGGGTCCCACTAAATCACCAAATGTGTTCTTATCTTTCTCTAATACCCATGGACAATATTATTGCCTCAATTGTTTCGGTTAATGTGACAACCATGGTTCTATAATTTGGCAAATGATGATAATGATTTTTTGGTCAAAACATAACAACATGAGATGTTGTTTTCAAACCCTCATTGAGATGAACACAATGGTGAAGATGAATTGCTAATCAGATTACCGTTTTTAAGATAAATCATTTTGGATTTAGCAATTAATGCTGATGTGTTCAATTATGCATGCATCCAATCTCTTTTTGGAGGAAAATGACCACTAAAAGACGCCACACCATATGGCAAAGGTGGGGACTGTCCCAACTAGAATTGTCGTTGAATCAAACCATTAAAAGCTTTGAAATTTTCTCCGGAAATTTTGGTCCAATTTTTCATGACAAGGATATTGCTATCAATATCAAGGTTGGCCATACTAGTGGATTTGTATTGATCCTCCCATCCATTTCAGTATTTATGATTATTTGCCGTTGTACACAGCGAGTTGGATTAGACCTACTATGTTATGCTTGTTTGTGTGCATCGGTTGTCTCTTGAGAAAAGATGATTGAGTTCTCTCTGTCAAATGTCCGCGGATAGTGACCGGTTATATACCCCATATTTGGTCCCCCACAACCATAGTATCCATATCATGATTTGCATTTCCATAACAAAAACATGCAACGGCATGAACTACACTATTCGTTCTCCTCGTTGGAGATGTTGATGAAGTTCATGCCGGAGCCGTTGGCCTCATGGTGGTTGGCGGCTCCTCCTCCTTGTCCTCCTCGTGATCAAAGATCTCCTTGAGCTCCGCGTCCGCCTGGCGGAGGATACGGCGGTTGGCCTCCACCTTCACCTTGGACTGGATGGATTCGAGGATGGGCTGCTACTCCACCGCCTCCTACACTTGAGCCACCTCGAACTCCTCCAGCGTGTCGACCATGGCGTAGGCCGCAACCGGTGGTGCCAGATTAGCCTCGCTTTCGGCCTCTTCCTCCTCCGCCGCCTCTGGTGAATCCGGAGGCAGGCCGATGATATCCTCCAGTAGCTGCAACCACCACTCTGAAGTGAGCAAGCCGTAGGTGGTTATCCTTTGTCAGGCCATGTGTAACGGCTGACAGCGACCGAATCAGAAGGTGGTGGCGTGAAGGGGAGGGGAAGGAAGAAATGGGGACGAGCTAGGGTTGGGCCGTTGTGGCCCAGCTTAAATAGTCGGAATTGATACCTCGGGCGGCCCACCGGAGCGGCGCCATGCGGAGCCATGAATGCCCTCATCGAAGAAATGGAGGAGGTGCACGTTGGACTGATGAGTTTCTGCTTGGGACCTGCACGTCAGTTTGACATGGCAGGCGCGTCCGAGCATTCCCATATCCGCCCCACATATGGATTGGATATGGGGTTGCCGGTCAGCCCAGACGTTTGGACCGGGTTTACCCAGTCCGGTTGGGTGGCAAAATCATGACCGGGCAGGCCGCCCGTGCGTTTGCTACGGATGTGGGGAGTCCGGTTGTAGATGCTCTAACAACATATCCAAGAAAATGCTTTTGCAGGTCAATTAAAATTTCTGACTCAGTTACTAAAAAGACTGAACTCGATGCAATAGGTCTTTTTTTGTGGGAAACTCGATGCAATAGGTGGCCAACAGGATGGCCCGAACACGACACATCCCAACACAGCGCCCGACAAATGAGCTTCACCTGGGCGGACAAGCATTGCAATGCATGATAAACGGGCTGGCCCAGCATGTCACATGTACCGGCGGCCCGCGTTCTTTTCATCCTTTTGAGTCATTTAAAAAAAATCAAACCAATAAACAGGTCATGTTGTGCCGACCCACGAACCTCACCTCGGAGAACAAGCACAGAACCTAGTGTGCCACAGGCCAGCACGGCCCATTTAGTCGCGTGCCTGGCTGGGCCCTTTACGTGGCAGGCACACAGGTGCTCCTGCGCCGACCCATGAAAACCAACTACTTGTTTGGTTTGCCTAAGAAAAAAAAACTCTTTTGGTTCATGGTTTTTTCTTAGATTGTTTGGTTCATGTTGTGCTACAGTACGATAGCTACTCCATCCCCGTTCCTCCGTTTGGCCCGTGCCTCGATTTGATCCACTCCGTTGCCGCTGGTCTACTACTAATCTACTGGTCTGGTAAGTGATTTCTTGTTTGGTTCTTGATTTCTTGATCGATTGTTGCAATGTTTCGTCCTTGTTATTCACTCGCAATGCCCTGCCCCTTCTGGCAGGGAGGATTAGGGCATTGGATTTTGCAGCTGGAAACCCATCCTTGAGATCCGGAATCGAGTGTGCAGCAATGGCGGCCGCGCCTGCTGAAGTTGTTCCGCCGGCCAACAGCACGAAGAAGGAAGCCTCACCGGTCCACCAGGCCAATGCGGTGACCGCAGACTAGCCCTCGCTCTCGTACGACATCGTCCGCCGCATCGCCGACTCCTTCCTCGCCACCAACGACCTAGATTGGTACATGGACCTGCGCGCCGTCTGCCACAACTGGCGATCCGCCACCGACGACCCCAGGAAGAGCAGCATGGATCCCCGGTTCCACCCATGCCACTGGATCATCCTCGACGAGGTCTTCAAGAGCGACACACGCCGCCTCTTGCTCAACACCGCCACCGGCCGGTTCCTCCACAAGGAGCTCCCGGCGCTCCGCGACTACTACGTCGTCGCCACCACTCTCACAGGAGCCCTCCTCACGCCGCACGTGTCTTGAACCCTCTCACCGGCGACATCATCCGTTTCACGACGCCCGTGCCGCCCGAGGCGCAGGTCACCACTGGCGTCAGCATTGGCTTCTCTCGGCCCGTGCTCGCCTTGTTCTGCAACTCATGTTGCAAGATGTACATGGCCAGTCCTCACAGCTTTGACGCCCCAGACATTGATCCTTCACTTTACAGTTTCTTCCGGAGGGCGGTTGGGGGTGGTTTGGTCGGCCGTTGGCTAGAATTAAGCAGAACAACTGACATGGCTCTCAAGATCTGCGAACTGAGGCAGTTGCTTAGTGTCGATCTGTCAAATTACATTTTCGGTGATGCTACCAAGGTGGGAATCACAAACGATGCCCTGTGTTTCCTGATGGAATTTGATGGTCAGATGTTGGTCGTCATCAAGGGACAAAGCTTCTTCTGGGTTTTAAGATTCCAAGCCGAGAGCGGCATGCTTTTGCCTGTGAAGAGCATTGGCAACCATGCCTTCTTCATTGGTCATCATAGGTGCCTTGCTGTGGATGCTCATCTGTTCCCATCAATCGAGGCAAACTGTATCTACTATACTGAACACCACAGTTCGTCTGCTCACATCCGGAAGTACAATATCAAGGAGTGGAAATCAGAGAGGATCTCGGAAGCCGGCGATTTTTTGTGAAGCGGGACAAGCAGTTTGTCCTGGTCAGCGACCGTCCTTCCACGATCATCCAGCTTCTCTCGAGCTATACCATCAGCACCCGGGATTCTGAACTGGCTGGCGCCATTAAACTTGATGATTGAGCCTATGCTATGCATTGCTTAGAAAGGGTTGTTGTTTTCTAGGTTGTTTATTTTGGTTATGCCTTCCCTTGTTCTAGGCAAGAATCCAGGTTGTATCTTCTGTGATGGAATCACTCTTAGCTATCTTATTAATTAGAACGTGATATGCACCCAATGCTACACTTAGCTTGATGCTGTTATCTTTTGTGCAATGTCGTTCTTAATTTCTGCAGCAGATAATGTCAGCTCAACGTTTTCCCCCCTTTTCTATATTTAGCCTTGCCGGTGAATCTATGAATATATGACATGCCTCATTGTTCTCCACTTCTCCATAGGTTTTTTAATTTAGCAATATCCTGTTCTAGGCAACACGTCCTAAATTTTGCTTACCGGCTGTCTTGTGGAATTAATATATGCTACATACGGACTTAGAATGTTCATCTATTTTTGTAATGCTCCTTGGCAATCTATAATTACCAACAAAGACTTTCGCCCCGCTTTATAAATAAAGCAAATCGCCAAGAGCACACATACATGGTCTAGTTCAGAGCACACACACCCACGCCACACAACAAGAGGTCCAAAGGTACTGCTGAGGGCACAGCTCAACAGGCCCAACACAACACACACAAGAAAACACAAGAGGCGTAGCCGGGGCCAGGGCCGCGAGGCCGGCAAACATCTAACCAGGCTCTGGAGGGGGCGGCGGGGGCGGCGGCGACAGGCGGACGGCCATCATCGAAGGTCGGCGATGAAGGTGGAGGTGGCGTCCCGGTCCCGAGGGCGACTAAGCGGCCGCCAAAGCTGCAAGTAACCAGACAGTTTGAAAAGAGCGTCAGTAGCCCGTCGAAGAGGAGTGCGCTGAACCACAAGTTTATTGCGAATCGTCCAGAGAGTCCACGCGATGGCCCCAATCTCAAGCCACCTAATATGGCGAGTAGGCAGAGGGGAGGTCTGGAGTTCGGCGAAGAGGTGGGGGAAGTTGGTGTGGCACCAATCTCCACCCACAGCCTCTCTAAAACAACTCCAAACGAACTGAGCAGACACGCACTCGAAGAAGATGTGGTTCAAATCCTCGGGAGTGCCACAGAGAGGGCAAAGTCTAGAACCGGGGCCATTGCGCTTGCGGACCTCGACCCCAGACGGGAGCCGCCCGGGGATCCATTGCCACATGAAGATCCGGATCTTCAGGGGCAGACGAATGGGCCACACCGCTAGGAGGGGGGTGGGGCGGAGGAGGGAGCAATGGTCAAGTAGAGGGATTTGGTGGAGAATTGGCCCGAGGGCTCAAGACGCCACCTGACCTCATCCGGGCCTGCATCGACAGCCGGCTCGTGGAGAGCAATGCAGTCGAGAAGTTCCTGCCAAGCGGCAGCTTCCGGAGGCCCAAATGGCCTTCAGAACGCGAGGCGCCCTAAGTCAATAAGGGCCCGTTCCACGGAGATCGTCGGGATGACAGCGATGGAGAAGTGGTCGGGGAAGCAAGCCACAAAAGGGGTGTCTCCCGCCCAACGGTCAAACCAGAACATGGTCGTTGATCCCGATCCGACCGATATGGACGTCCCAATGCGGAGGACGGGAAGCAACTGGATGATTGATTGCCAGAACTGGGATCCACCAGACCGTTGGCAGAAAGCCAGAGGCTGGCCACGCAGGTATTTATTCCTGATGATATCAAGCCATAGCCCGCCGTGCCCTTGCGAGATGCGCCACAGCCAGCGGGAGAGGAGGGCGATATTCATGCGCTTGGAGCACATGATACCGAGGCCGGCTTGCTCCCGGGGCTTGCAAATGTCAGGCTAGCTAACCATATGATATTTCTGCTTGTTATGGTCCCCAGCCCAATAGAACGGGGATTGGATCTTAACGATCTCATGGTGGAGGGTCTCGTGAAGGCTGTAGAAGCTCATGAGGAACAAGAGAGACTGGAAAGCGAGGAGTTGATAAGGATAGTCTGGGCCGCCTTCGACAGCCACCGACCCTGCCAAGGCTCGATGCGCGTTTGCAGCTTGGCCATCGTCGGGCGCAAGTCAGCAACGGTAAGTCTCGAGTCGCTAATTGGCGTCCCCAGGTAGGTAGTGGGCAAGGAGCCGAGGCGACAATTCAGGCGGTTGGCAATGTCGAGGGCCTCCGCCGGAGAGTAGCCCATCACTATCACATCACTCTTATCGAAGTTAATCTTGAGGCCAGACATTTGCTGGAAGCAGAGAAGGAGGAATTTAAGGTTAGCGATGTCCGTAACAGAGCCTTCGACCATAATAATGGTGTCGTCGGCGTTCTGGAGCAGGGAAATGCCGGAGCCGCCGGCCAAGTGGGGGGTAATCCCACGAATATGGCCAGCAGCCTTAGCCTTATCCAAGATGGCTGCAAGCGCGTCCACCACCATATTGAACAAGAACGGGGAGAAAGGATCGCCTTGCCTCACCCCGCAGAAAGTGGGGAAGTAAGGGCCAATCTCCCCATTGATGTTCACGGCAGTGCGACCACAGGAGACCATCTGCATAACCCTAGTAACCCAACGGTCATCGAAACCTTTCCGGGGTAGAACTTCCCGAAGGAAGGGCCAGCTAACAGTGTCATAGGCCCTATGGAAATTGATCTTCAGAAAGACCGCCTTGAGGTGTTTGGAGCGGACCTTATGGAGGACTTCATGAAGGACTAGCACCCCATCCTTCATTAATTGTTGGATTTCTGGGCATTGCCGTGCAGCTCACCATGGCTATTAAGAACTTAAGATGTGCTTTGCTTATAAAAAATTCTGATATAATTTATGGTTGCTGTTTCTAGATGGGTTTTGTAGATTCAGCTGTATAAATATTTTTGCCTGAAAAATGTTTTATTTTAGCACACACCGTATGCTATTCGGAGATACAGGTGTTGATTACACTAAAATACCATGAAATTTAATTGTGAGGAATGCTCATTAGCCGGAGATTGCAGTCAAGAATCCGTAACTCAAGTTTGTACTGTCAATGAAAGACAATAGTTGGCAGGGAGTTGAGAATAGTGACTGCAACTTGGAACATAGACCAGACCGACCAGTGTGTGAGAGTGACCCATGAAACAGCCGGTACAAGCACATCTTGTGAGGCCTGGGTTCTCGGCTGTCCGTGGTACTCGGGGGCCTTGGTGACTTCTTCGGCTCCTGCCGTCCTGGTAAGTTGCGTCTTCAGCAGTGCAGCTATGTAAGGAAAAACAGAACTTGGCAATGTTTGCCGGAGAAATCATGAATTTCAATTAACATCTTGAGCATACACTAATTCTTTTGAGAAAGAAAATCATGCACGAGGCGTATAGGTTTGCTCCTGTGAAGCTTTCTTTCTTTTCGAGGCTGAGACTCGGAACAAATGCTTCTTTTGCATCTGCTGAGGTCTGAGCTGCACTGTTAGAGTATGTAATGGACCTAATGGGCTTGGGCTGGCGGTATAGCCCGTTAGTCTTAGGGTTAATTAGAGAGAAGGGTCGCTTGTTTAGGGGTCAAGTAAGCGTTGCTTGGAAGTCAAGTAAACCTCTCTATATAAAGAGAGGAGATGTATCAATCTAAGCAAGCAAGAATTAAGAAGGAAATCCCTTCCCTCTTACCCGACCGTGGTAGAAAGGCCCCCAACCGGCCCTCTCGCGTCCTCCTTCTAGCAGCGCCATAACAAATTGGTATCAGCTAACTTCGGTTCAATCATGTCTTCACCTCCGCCAAGCCTGTCTCTTCCGCTGCCGATCACCTCGTCGCCTCCGGCGACCACCACGACCTTCGCCCCGCTCCTGCCCGCGCCGGTATCCTCCGTCGCGCCCGCTCCCAACGTCCTCACTCCGGAGGAGGTGTCCGGGGTGCTGCGGGACCTAACCCAGGCGGTTCAGGAGATCCACCTGTTCTTGGCCAGGTCCTACGGGCCGCACCCGGCTGCCCCGCCCATCGCCGCCCCCGTGCCGCCGTGGCTGTCTTGGCAGCCGCCGCACCAGGCGGCCTTCACCGTGCTCGCCGGGCCGCTGCAGCTGCCATCCATCGCCACCACCGCCCAGCCCTGGCTGCAGTTGCAGCCGCCGCTCCTGGCGGCCTCCGCCGCGCCCGGCGCTCCGTGGCAGCAGCCGCAGCCGGGGCTGCCCGGTGCGACACCGCAGCAGCCGCTGCAGCTGCAGCAGCCACCGCCGGTAAGCTACGCTGCCCAATATGGGATGCCCTTCGACGGGACTGCGACGACCTCGTTCCCATTAGTGCCGCCGCCATCCCAGGGCGTCCGATCCAGCAGATCAAGTCCCCGTCGTCGCTGTCACCGCTTCCGTCTTGGATCGCTACCCGCCACGTGTCGGCGACGGTGAGGCTGCAGGCTGCTGCGCGCATCGGCGTGTGCGGGAGATGCGTGGTCTGCAGCTGCCGCTCCTCCAAGTTGTCCTTCGCTGCGCAAAGGATCTCAATCTCGTCCGCTGCGTCGGGGATCTTGGGCATGCGGTTTCCCCCACGGGCGGCGGGCATGCTGTTTTCCCCGCGTGCAGCGACCTCAAAGTCTGCGACATCGACAATTGGGGGCGCAGTGTTGGAAATATGCCCTAGAGGCAATAATAAAAGGATTATTATTATATTCCCTTGTTCATGATAATTGTCTTTTATTCATGCTATAATTGTATTATCCGGAAATCGTAATACACGTGTGAATACATAGACCACAATATGTCCCTAGTGAGCCTCTAGTTGACTAGCTCGTTGATCAACAGATAGTCATGGTTTCCTGACTATGGACATTGGATGTCATTGATAACGGGATCACATCATTAGGAGAATGATGTGATGGACAAGACCCAATCCTAAGCATAGCACAAGATCGTGTAGTTCGTTTTGCTAAAGTTTTTCCAATGTCAAGTATCTTTTCCTTTGACCATGAGATCGTGTAACTCCCAGATATAGTAGGAGTGCTTTGGGTGTACCAAACGTCGCAACGTAACTGGGTGACTATAAAGGTGCACTACAGGTATCTCCGAAAGTGTCTGTTGGGTTGACACGGATCGAGACTGGGATTTGTCACTCCGTATGACGGAGAGGTATCTCTGGGCCCACTCGGTAATGCATCATCATAATGAGCTCAAAGTGACCAAGTGTCTGGTCACGGGATCATGCATTACGGTACGAGTAAAGTGACTTTCCGGTAACGAGATTGAACAAGGTATTGGGATACCGACGATCGAATCTCGGGCAAGTAACGTACCGATTGACAAAGGGAATTGTATACGGGGTTGCTTAAATCCTCGACATCGTGGTTCATCCGATGAGATCATCGAGGAGCATGTGCGAGCCAACATGGGTATCCAGATCCCGCTGTTGGTTATTGACCGGAGAGCCGTCTCGGTCATGTCTGCATGTCTCCCGAACCCGTAGGGTCTACACACTTAAGGTTCGGTGACGCTAGGGTTGTATGAATATGAGTATGCAGCAAACTGAAAGTTGTTCGGAGTCCCGGATGATATCCCGGACGTCACGAGGAGTTCCGGAATGGTCCGGAGGTAAAGAATTATATATAGGAAGTGCTATTTCGGCCATCGGGTGAGTTTCGGGGGTCACCGGTATTGTACCGGGACCACCGGAAGGGTCCCGGGGGTCCACCGGGTGGGGCCACCTATCCCGGAGGGCCCCGTGGGCTGAAGTGGGGAGGGAACCAGCCCCTAGTGGGCTGGTGCGCCTCCCCTTGGGCCCCCCTGCGCCTAGGGTTGGAAACCCTAGGGTGGGGGGGCGCCCCACTTGCCTTGGGGGGCAAGTCTCCCCCCTTGGCCGCCGCCCCCCCATCTAGATGAGATCTAGAGGGGTCGGCGCCCCCCCAGGGGGCCTATATAAAGGGGGGGGGGCAGCCGTACCCTGCATCTTGGCGCCTCCCTCTCCCCTGCTACACCTCTCCCTCTCGCAGAAGCTCGGCGAAGCCCTGCTGCGGTGACTGCTGCATCCACCACCACGCCGTCGTGCTGCTGGATCTTCATCAACCTCTCCTTCCCCCTTGCTAGATCAAGAAGGAGGAGACGTCACGCTGACCGTACGTGTGTTGAACGCGGAGGTGCCGTCCGTTCGGCGCTAGGATCTCCGGTGATTTGGATCACGACGAGTACGACTCCCTCAACCCCGTTCTCTTGAACGCTTCCGCTCGCGATCTACAAAGGTATGTAGATGCACTCCGATCACTCGTTGCTAGATGAACTCATAGATGGATCTTGGTGAAACCGTAGGAAAATTTTTATTTTCTGCAATGTTTCCCAACTGTGGCATCATAAGCTAGGTCTATGCGTAGTTCTCTATTGCACGAGTAGAACACAATTTGTTGTGGGCGTAGATGTTGTCAACTTTCTTGCCGCTACTAGTCTTATCTTGCTTCAGCGGTATTGTGGGATGAAGCGGCCCGGACCGACCTTACACGTACGCTTACGTGAGACAGGTTCCACCGACTGACATGCACTAGTTGCATAAGGTGGCTAGCGGGTGTCTGTCTCTCCCACTTTAGTTGGAGCGAATTCGATGAAGAGGGTCCTTATGAAGGGTAAATAGAAGTTGACAAATCACGTTGTGGCTTTCACGTAGGTAAGAAAACGTTCTTGCTAGAACCCTATTGCAGCCACGTAAAACTTGCAACAACAATTAGAGGACGTCTAACTTTTTTTGCAGCAAGTGTTTTGTGATGTGATATGGCCAAAGTTGTGATGAATGATATATATGTGATGTATGAGATCATGTTCTTGTAATAGGAATCACGACTTGCATGTCGATGAGTATGACAACCGGCAAGAGCCATAGGAGTTGTCTTTATTTTTTGTATGACCAGAGTGTCATTGAGAAACGCCATGTAAATTACTTTACTTTATTGCTAAACGTGTTAGCCATAGTAGTAGAAGTAATAGTTGGCGCGCAACTTCATGGAGACACGATGATGGAGATCATGATGATGGAGATCATGGTGTCATGCCGGTGACAAGATGATCATGGAGCCCCGAAGATGGAGATCAAAGGAGCTACATGATATGGGCCATATCATGTCACTACTATATAATTGCATGTGATGTTTATTATGTTTATGCATCTTGTTTACTTAGAACGACGGTAGTAAATAAGATGATCCCTCATAATAATTTCAAGAAAGTGTTCTCCCTAACTGTGCACCGTTGCTAAAGTTCGTCGTTTCGAAGCACCACGTGATGATCGGGTGTGATAGATCCTTACGTTCACATACAATGGGTGTAAAACAGTTTTACACATGCAAAACACTTAGCTTAACTTGACGAGCCTAGCATGTACAGACATGGCGTCGGAACACAAGAGACCGAAAGGTCGAACATGAGTCGTATGGAAGATACGATCAACATGGAGATGTTCACCGACAATGACTAGTCCGTCTCACGTGATGATCGGACACGGCCTAGTCGACTCGGATCATGTAACACTTAGATGACTAGAGAGATGTCAAATCTGAGTGGGAGTTCATTAAATAATTTGATTAGATGAACTTTATTATCATGAACAATAGTCTAAAATCTTTGCAAAATGTCTTGTAGATCAAATGGCCAACACTCATGTCACCATGAACTTCAACGCGTTCCTAGAGAAAACCAAGCTGAAAGATGATGGCAGCAACTATTCGGACTGGGTCCGGAACCTGAGGATCATCCTCATAGCTGCCAAGAAACAATATATCCTAGAAGCACCGCTAGGTGATGCACCCATCCCAGAGAACCAAGACGTTATGAACGCTTGGCAGTCTCGTGCTGATGATTACTCCCTCGTTCAGTGCAGCATGCTTTACAGCTTAGAACCGGGGCTCCAAAAGCGTTTTGAGCAACACGGAGCATATGAGATGTTCGAGGAGCTGAAACTAGTTTTCCAAGCTCATGCCCAGGTCGAGAGATATGAAGTCTCCGACAAGTTCTACAGTTGTAAGATGGAGGAAAATAGTTCTGTCAGTGAGCACATACTCAAAATGTCTGGGTTGCACAACCGCCTGTCCCAGCTGGACATTAACCTCCCGGACAAGGCGGTCATTGACAGAATCCTTCAGTCGCTCCCACCGAGCTACAAGAGCTTTGTGATGAACTACAATATGCAGGGGATGGTGAAAACTATTCCTGAAGTATTTTCAATGCTGAAGTCAGCAGAGGTAGAAATCAAGAAGGAGCATCAAGTGTTGATGGTCAATAAAACCACTAAGTTCAAGAAGGGCAAGGGTAAGAAGAACTTCAAGAAGGACGGCAAGGATGTTGCCGCGCCTGGTAAGCCAGTTGCCAGGAAGAAGTCAGGCAATGGACCCAAGCCTGAGACTGAGTGTCTTTATTGCAAAGGGAAGGGTCACTGGAAGCGGAACTGCCCCAAATACTTAGCAGACAAGAAGGCCAGCAACACTAAAGGTATATTTGATATACATGTAATTGATGTGTACCTTACTAGTACTCGTAGTAACTCCTGGGCATTTGATACCGGTGCCATTGCTCATATATGTAACTCACAACAGGAGCTGCGGAATAAGCGGAGACTGGCGAAGGACGAGGTGACGATGCGCGTCGGGAATGGTTCCAAGGTCGATGTGATCGCCGTCGGCACGCTACCTCTACATTTACCTACGGGATTAGTTTTAAACCTCAATAATTGTTATTTAGTGCCAAGTTTGAGCATGAACATTGTATCAGGATCTCGTTTAATACGAGATGGCTATTCATTTAAATCCAAGAATAATGGTTGTTCTATTTATATGAGAGAAATGTTTTATGGTCATGCTTTGATGGTCAATGGTTTATTCTTAATGAATCTCGAACGTAATGTTACACATATTCATAGCGTGAATACCAAAAGATGTAAAGTTGATAACGATAGTCCCACATACTTGTGGCAGTGCCGCCTTGGTCACATTGGTGTCAAACGCATGAAGAAGCTCCATGCTGATGGACTTTTAAAGTCTCTCGATTATGAATCATTTGACACATGCGAACCATGCCTCATGGGAAAAATGACCAAGACTCCATTCTCCGGAACAATGGAGCGAGCAACCAACTTATTGGAAATCATACATACCGATGTGTGCGGTCCAATGAGCGTTGAGGCTCGCGGAGGATATTGTTATGTTCTCACTCTCACAGACGACTTAAGTAGATATGGGTATGTCTACTTCATGAAACACAAGTCTGAGACCTTTGAAAGGTTCAAGGAATTTCAGAATGAGGTAGAGAATCAACGTGACCGAAAAATAAAGTTCTTACGATCAGATCGTGGAGGAGAATATTTAAGTCACAAATTTGGTACACACTTAAGGAAATGTGGAATCGTTTCACAACTCACGCCACCTGGAACACCTCAGCGTAACGGTGTGTCCGAACGTCGTAATCGCACTCTATTAGATATGGTGCAATCTATGATGTCTCTTACTAATTTACCGCTATCATTTTGGGGATACGCTCTAGAGACAGCTACATTCACTTTAAATAGGGCACCGTCTAAATCCGTTGAGACGACACCGTATGAATTATGGTTTAGGAAGAAACCTAAGCTGTCGTTTCTAAAAGTTTGGGGATGCGATGCTTATGTCAAGAAACTTCAACCTGAAAAGCTCGAACCCAAGTCGGAAAAATGCGTCTTCATAGGATACCCTAAGGAAACCATTGGGTATACCTTCTACCTTAGATCCGAAGGCAAGATCTTTGTTGCCAAGAACGGATCCTTTCTGGAAAAAGAGTTTCTCTCGAAAGGAGTAAGTGGGAGGAAAGTAGAACTCGATGAAGTACTACCTCTTGAACCGGAAAGTAGTGCAGCTCAGGAAAATGTTCCTGTGGTGCCTACACCGACTGGAGAGGAAATTAATGATGATGATCAAGGTACTTCGGATCAAGTTGCTACTGAACTTCGTAGGTCCACAAGGACACGTTCCACACCAGAGTGGTATGGCAACCCTGTCCTGGAAATCATGTTGTTGGACAACAGTGAACCTTCGAACTATGAAGAAGCGATGGCGGGCCCAGATTCCAATAAATGGCTTGAAGCCATGCAATCCGAGATAGGATCCATGTGTGAAAACAAAGTATGGACTTTGACAGACTTGCCCGATGATCGGCGAGCGATAGAAAACAAATGGATCTTTAAGAAGAAGACGGACGCGGATGGTAATGTTACCATCTATAAAGCTCGACTTGTCGCTAAGGGTTATCGGCAAGTTCAAGGGGTTGACTACGATGAGACTTTCTCTCCCGTAGTGAAGCTGAAGTCCGTCCGAATCTTGTTGGCAATTGCCGCATACTATGATTATGAGATATGGCAAATGGACGTCAAAACGGCATTCCTTAACGGCTATCTTAAGGAAGAACTGTATATGATGCAGCCGGAAGGTTTTGTCGACCCTAAGAATGCTAACAAGGTATGCAAGCTCCAGCGATCCATTTATGGGCTGGTGCAAGCATCTCGGAGTTGGAACATTTGCTTTGATGAGATGATCAAAGCATTTGGGTTTATGCAGACTTATGGAGAAGCCTGCGTTTACAAGAAAGTGAGTGGGAGCTCTGTAGCATTTCTCATATTATATGTAGATGACGTACTTTTGATGGGAAATGATATAGAACTTTTGGACAGCATTAAGGCCTACTTGAATAAGAGTTTTTCAATGAAGGACCTTGGAGAAGCTGCTTACATATTAGGCATCAAGATCTATAGGGATAGATCGAGATGCCTCATAGGTCTTTCACAAAGCACATACCTTGATAATATATTGAAGAAGTTCAAAATGGATCAGTCCAAGAAAGGGTTCTTGCCTGTATTATAAGGTGTGAAATTGAGCTCGGCTCAATGTCTGACCACGGCAGAAGATATAGAAGAGATGAGTGTCATCCCCTATGCCTCAGCCATAGGGTCTATTATGTATGCCATGTTGTGTACCAGACCTGATGTAAATCTTGCCATAAGTTTGGTAGGAAGGTACAAAAGTAATCCCGGCAAGGAACACTGGACAGCGGTCAAGAATATCCTGAAGTACCTGAAAAGGACTAAGGACATGTTTCTCGTTTATGGAGGTGACGAAGAGCTTGTCGTAAAGGGTTACGTCGACGCTAGCTTCAAAACAGATCTGGATGACTCTAAGTCACAAACCGGATACATGTATATGTTGAATGGTGGGGCAGTAAGCTGGTGCAGCTGCAAGCAGAGCGTCGTGGCGGGATCTACATGTGAAGCGGAGTACATGGCAGCCTCGGAGGCAGCACATGAAGCAATTTGGGTGAAGGAGTTCATCACCGACCTAGGAGTCATACCCAATGCGTCGGGGCCAATCAAACTCTTCTGTGACAACACTGGAGCTATTGCACTTGCCAAGGAGCCCAGGTTTCACAAGAAGACCAGGAACATCAAGCGTCGCTTCAACTCCATTCGTGAAAATGTTCAAGATGGAGACATAGAAATTTGCAAAGTGCATACGGATCTGAATGTCGCAGATTCGTTGACTAAACCTCTTCCGCGAGCAAAACATGATCAACACCAAAACTCTATGGGTGTTCGATTCATCATAATGTAACTGGATTATTGACTCTAGTGCAAGCGGGAGACTGTTGGAAATATGCCCTAGAGGCAATAATAAAAGGATTATTATTATATTTCCTTGTTCATGATAATTGTCTTTTATTCATGCTATAATTGTATTATCCGGAAATCGCAATACACATGTGAATACATAGACCACAATATGTCCCTAGTGAGCCTCTAGTTGACTAGCTCGTTGATCAACAGATAGTCATGGTTTCCTGACTATGGACATTGGATGTCATTGATAACGGGATCACATCATTAGGAGAATGATGTGATGGACAAGACCCAATCCTAAGCATAGCACAAGATCGTGTAGTTCGTTTTGCTAGAGCTTTTCCAATGTCAAGTATCTTTTCCTTTGACCATGAGATCGTGTAACTCCCGGATACAGTAGGAGTGCTTTGGGTGTACCAAACGTCGCAACGTAACTGGGTGACTATAAAGGTGCACTACATGTATCTCCGAAAGTGTCTGTTGGGTTGACACAGATCGAGACTGGGATTTGTCACTCCGTATGACGGAGAGGTATCTCTGGGCCCACTCGGTAATGCATCATCATAATGAGCTCAAAGTGACCAAGTGTCTGGTCACGGGATCATGCATTACGGTACGAGTAAAGTGATTTGCCGGTAACGAGATTGAACAAGGTATTGGGATACCGACGATCGAATCTCGGGCAAGTAACGTACCGATTGACAAAGGGAATTGTATACGGGGTTGCTTAAATCCTCGACATCGTGGTTCATCCGATGAGATCATCGAGGAGCATGTGGGAGCCAACATGGGTATCCAGATCCCGCTGCTGGTTATTGACCGGAGAGCCGTCTCGGTCATGTCTGCATGACTCCCGAACCCGTAGGGTCTACACACTTAAGGTTCGGTGACGCTAGGGTTGTATGAATATGAGTATGCAGCAAACCGAAAGTTGTTCGGAGTCCCGGATGAGATCCCGGATGTCACGAGGAGTTCCGGAATGGTCCGGAGGTAAAGAATTATATATAGGAAGTGCTATTTCGGCCATCGGGTGAGTTTCGGGGGTCACCGGTATTGTACCGGGACCACCGGAAGGGTCCCGGGGGTCCACCGGGTGGGGCCACCTATCCCGGAGGGCCCCGTGGGCTGAAGTGGGGAGGGAACCAGCCCCTAGTGGGCTGGTGCGCCTCCCCCTTGCCCCCCCCTGCGCCTAGGGTTGGAAACCCTAGGGTGGGGGGGCGCCCCACTTGCCTTGGGGGGCAAGTCTCCCCCCTTGGCCGCTGCCCCCCATCTAGATGAGATCTAGAGGGGCCGGCGCCCCCCAGGGGGTCTATATAAAGGGGGGGAGGGAGGGAAGCCGTACCCTGCATCTCGGTGCCTCCCTCTCCCGTGCTACACCTCTCCCTCTCGCAGAAGCTCGGCGAAGCCCTGCTGCGGTGACTGCTGCATCCACCACCACGCTGTCGTGCTGCTGGATCTTCATCGATCTCTCCTTCCCCCTTGCTGGATAAAGAAGGAGGAGGCGTCACGCTGACCGTACGTGTGTTGAACGCGGAGGTGCCGTCCGTTCGGCGCTAGGATCTCCGATGATTTGGATCACGACGAGTACGACTCCCTCAACCCCGTTCTCTTGAACGCTTCCACTCACGATCTACAAAGGTATGTAGATGCACTCCGATCACTCGTTGCTAGATGAACTCATAGATGGATCTTAGTGAAACCGTAGGAAAATTTTATTTTCTGCAACGTTCCCCAACATGCAACCCTCCTCGTCATTGTCCATCGCAAGCCCTTCACTCTTTCCTATGCGGTGCAGACCAACAGCTGTCCGGCGGGGAGAAGGCAGGGTGTCACCGACAGGAGCGCACCGCGTAGCATCACTGCTTTCCGCCGCCGGCCACCGCGAGGGCGCCTCTGCTGGTCGCTCTTGCGACCACTTCCAGGTGGCCATACAGATGCACTCCTTTGGTCCAAGTGGCTGTACACCACTGGTAGAATAAGGGCCTATTGTCCCGGTTGGTAAGGGCCTTTAGTCCCGGTTCCTGAACCGGGACTAATGGGTCGGTACTAATGCCCTGGCCCTTTAGTCCCGGTTCAGTCCAGAACTGGGACAGATGGGCCTCCACGTGGCC
>LT934116.1:764346390-764385994 GCA_900231445.1 Triticum turgidum subsp. durum
GTTAGGAACCGGAGGGGGACTCCTCCCCCTCATGTCTGATGAGTTTTTACTCCCTCCCTTCCATGAAACATTCATCAAACAAACTTAATACGAGTTTTAACAGAAAACATTCATCGAACTAAATTACAACAGAAAAAATTTACTAACCTAAAATGCACAAAAATGCTCGAAGAAGAAGAAATAGACTAACCTAAAATTACTAACCTAAAATGCACTAACAACAACTAACCTAAAATGCACTATAAATCAACTAACCTAAAATGCACTAACCTAAATCAACTAACTCAACATATGAAGAAGGAAATGCTATCGGAGAGGGGGTATATCGACCCCCCTCATGTATCCACATACATACATCTATACATACATACATTTCTCATATATACATACATACATTTCTCATATATAAGTTTTTCTTCTTCTTCCTTTCTTCCTTCTTCCTAGCTAGATATATAAATTTTTGCATATATAAAATACATATATACTTGCATATATGTATAAATTTTTGCATATATTAACTTTTGCATATATAAAGTTTTTATAAATTCTAACTTTTGCATATATGAACATATATACACAGAGAACATATACATATATATACATTTTTATAATACTGAAAAAAATGAGAGGAAAGGGCGCCGGCGGCCGGACCGAAGGCGGCGGCGTGTGGTCGGGGCGACAGCGACGGGGTCGGGGAAGGGGCGGCGCGCGCGGCGACGGCGACGGGGTCGGGGAACGGGTGGCGCACGCGGTAACGGCGACGGGGTCGGGGCAGGGGCGGCGCGCGCGGCGACAGCGATGGTGTCGGGGCCGGCAGGGGCGGCGGGCGCGGCGACGGTGGCGGGGCAGTGGCTCGGCGGCGACGACGGCGAGGTGGACCAGCCTGACGGCGTCGGGGCATGGCTCGGCGGCGACGGCGACGAGGAGCAGAAGGCGTCGGGGCAGAGAAGAAACAGATGGATTTTGGTGAAAACTGCTAAGTGTTGTATATATAGCAAGAGCATTGGTCCCGGTTCGTGAAACCAACCGGGACTAATGCACCCTTTAGTCCCGGTTGGTGCCACCAACCGGGACCAAAGGCCTTGTGCTGCCCTGCGCCCAAAAGTTTAGTCCCACCTCGCTAGTTGAGAGGGCTCGAGAGTGGTTTATAAGCGCTGCTGCGCCCACCCTCTCGAGCTCCTCTCAACTGCAGGCTTTCGAGCCTAATCTGTCACTAGCTATGTGCCTGTGGGCCTACTTGGCCTCCTGCGGGCCTGAATCCTGGCCCATGTAGGGTTTCTAGTCGTATTCAGCCCGTGGGGGCCTAGTAGGCGGCACTATTTATATTTTTTTCCAGTTTTTTTGTTTTGTTTTCTGCATTATTTATTTTTGTTGTTTTTTGCTTTATTTTTTTAATTCTTTTTGCTTTAAATTTTAGAAAAATTATAAACTTTCTGTTAGTGCCATTAGTTTTCAAATTTGAAAACACTTTTTTTGTTCTCTTTGTTGCTTTATTTATTTTATTTTGTTTCTACTTACAACAAAATACTTATTGTTGCTATTTTTTTTTCCAGTTTTTTTGTTTTGTTTTCTGCATTATTTATTTTTTGTTGTTTTTTGCTTTATTTTTTTAATTCTTTTTGCTTTTAGTTTTAGAAAAATTATAAACTTTCTGTTAGTGCCATTAGTTTTCAAATTTGAAAACACTTTTTTTGTTTTCTTTGTTGCTTTATTTATTTTATTTTGTTTCTACTTACAACAAAATACTTATTGTTGCTATTTTTTTCCAGTTTTTTTGTTTTGTTTTCTGCATTATTTATTTTCTTTTTGGTTTTTTGCTTTATTTTTTAATTATTTTTGCTTTTAGGTCAGCAAAATTATAAACTTTCTGTTAGTGCCATTAGTTTTAGAAAAATTATAAACTTTCTATTTGTGCTATTAGTTTTCAAATTTGAATTCTTTGAAATTTGTGTGAATCACAAGTTTGTGATTAACTTTACTAAAAAAATGAACATAGATGCACCTATAGAGAAAATTCGACCTAAATTCATAATCAATTTCTATGAATTTCAGAGAAATTCACTATGAATTTAGGTCAAATTCCCTGGATAGGGGCATCTATTTTCACTTTGAGAGGAGCTCAACAAGGCAGAGAGGGGCGGGCTTATAAACCGGTGTGAGCGCCCTTCGGTTGGCGAGGTGGGACTAAACTCTGAGCGCAACGAGGACCAACCCTTTAGTCCCGGTTTGTGGCACGGGCCAGGGACTAATATATGAACATAGATGCACCTATAGAGAAAATTCGACCTAAATTCATAGTTTTCAAATGAACTCTGAAAAAGTTGGCATAGCATGTGCATGTACAAAACGGACAATGGTATCATACTCGTCTGTTACAAAGTTGGCATGGTATCATCATAATAGTTGCGGGAGAAAGTCTTCACTTTTTCTTCGCTTGTGTCATTTGCTTATTGCACCGTAACCATGGATAATCTTCATCGTTTATCAGGATGCTTGGGTCAGCCTTGACTTTGAAGGGAGGAATTTCATGAAACTTTTCATACTCTTCAGACATGTCTGTCTTGCCCTCCACTCCCAGGATGTCCCTTTTTCCTGAAAGAACTATGTGGCGCTTTGGCTCATCGTATGATGTATTCGCTTCCTTATCTTTTCTTTTTCTCGGTCTGGTAGACATGTCCTTCACATAGATAACCTGTGCCACATTATTGGCTAGGACGAACGGTTCGTCAGTGTACCCAAGATTTTTCCGATCCACTGTTGTCATTCCGTACTGTGGGTCTACCTGTACCCCGCCTCCTGACAGATTGACCCATTTGCACTTAAACAAAGGGACCTTAAAATCTACTCCGTAGTCAAGTTCCCATATGTCCACTATGTAACCATAATATGTGTCCTTTCCCCTCTCGGTTGCTGCATCAAAGCGGACACCGCTGTTTTGGTTGGTGCTCTTTTGATCTTGGTCAATCGTGTAAAATGTATTTCCATTTATCTCGTATCCTTTCCAAATCATTACAGTCGAAGATGGTCCCCTGGACAACAAGTACAGCTCATCACAAACAGTGTTGTCACCTCTGAGACGTGTTTCCAACCAACTGCTGAAAGTCCTGATGTGTTCACATGTAATCCAGTCGTCGCACTGCTCCGGGTGTTTGGAGTGCAGACTGTTCTTGTGTTCATCGACATACGGGGTCACCAAGGTAGAGTTCTGTAGAACTGTGTAGTGTGCTTGAGACCAAGAATATCCGTTCCTGCATATTATTGAGTCCCTTCCAAGCGTGCCTTTTCCAGCCAGTCTCCCCTCATACCGCGATTTAGGGAGACCTATCTTCTTAAGGCCAGGAATGAAGTCAACACAAAACCCGATGACATCCTCTGTTTGATGGCCCATGGAGATGCTTCCTTCTGGCCTAGCACGGTTACAGACATATTTCTTTAGGACTCCCATGAACCTCTCAAAGGGGAACATATTGTGTAGAAATACGGGCCCTAGAATGACAATCTCGTCGACTAGATGAACTAGGACGTGTGTCATGATATTGAAGAAGGATGGTGGGAACACCAGCTCGAAACTGACAAGACATTGCGCCACATCACTCCTTAGCGTTGGTACGATTTCTGGATCGATCACCTTCTGAGATATTGCATTGAGGAATGCACATAGCTTCACAATGGCTAATCGGACGTTTTCCGGTAGAAGCCCCCTCAATGCAACCGGAAGCAGTTGCGTCATAATCACATGGCAGTCATGAGACTTTAGGTTCTGGAACTTTTTCTCTGGCATATTTATTATTCCCTTTATATTCGATGAGAAGCCAGTCGGGACCTTCATACTGAGCAGGCATTCAAAGAAGATTTCTTTCTCTTCTTTCGTAAGAGCGTAGCTGGCAGGACCTTCATACTGCTTCGGAGGCATGCCCTCTTTTTCGTGCAAGCGTTGCAGGTCCTCCCGTGCCTCAGATGTATCTTTTGTCTTCCCATACACGCCCAAGAAGCCTAGCAGGTTCACGCAAAGGTTCTTCGTCACGTGCATCACGTCGATCGAAGAGCGGACCTCTAGGTCTTTCCAGTAGGGTAGGTCCCAAAATAATGACAAATCCTATGGCTCCTGCCGGTTGTCATACTCATCGACATGCAAGTCGTGAATCCTATTACAAAGAACATGATCTCATACATCACAATTCATCATTCATCACAACTTCTGGCCATATCACATCACATGATCAATCGCTGCAAAAACAAGTTAGACGTCCTCTAATTGTTGTTGCATCTTTTATGTGGCTGCAATTGGGTTCTAGCAAGAACATTTTCTTACCTACGAATCACCACAACGTGATTTTGTCAACTTCTATTTACCCTTCATAAGGGCCCTGTTCATCGATTCCGCTCCAACTAAGGTGGGAGAGACAGACACCCGCCAGCCACCTTATGCAACTAGTGCATGTCAATCGGTGGAACCGGTCTCACGTAAGTGTACGTGTAAGGTTGGTCCAGGCCGCTTCATCCCACAATACCGTTGAGCAAGAAAAGACTAGTAGAGGCAAGTAAGATGACAAAATCCACGCCCACAACAAAGTTGTGTTCTACTCGTGCAAAGAGAACTACGCATAGACCTAGCTCATGATGCCACTGTTGGGGAACGTTGCAGAAAATTAAAATTTTTCCTACGGTTTCACCAAGATCCATCTATGAGTTCATCTAAGCAACGAGTCTAGGGAGAGAGTTTGCATCTACATACCACTTGTAGATCGCGTGCGGAAGCTTGCAAGGTGATGATGTAGTCGTACTCGACGTGATCCAAATCACCGATGACCAGCGCCGAACGGACGGCACCTCCGCGTTCAACACACGTACGGGACGGGAGACGTCTCCTCCTTCTTGATCCAGCAAGGGGGAAGGAGAGGTTGATGAAGATCCAGCAGCACGACGGCGTGGTGGTGGATGCAGGGCGTCACAGCAGCAGGGCTTCGCCGAGACTACGAGGGAGAGACGTAACGGGGGGAGGTGGAGGCGCCAGGGGCTGGTGTATGGAGGCCCTCCTCTCCCCCACTATATATAGGGGTGCCAAGGGGGGGCGCCGGCCCTAGTAGATGAGATCTACTAGGGGGGCGGCGGCCTAGGGGAGGTTTCCCTTCCCCCCCAAGGCACCTAGGGGTGCCTTCCACCACTAGGACTCCTCCTAGGGGGAAATCCTAGGCGCATGGGCCTATAGGGGCTGGTGCCCTTGGCCCATGATGGCCAAGGCGCACCCCCTACAGCCCATGTGGCCCCCGGGACAGGTGGCCCCACCCGGTGGACCCCCGGGACCCTTCCGGTGGTCCCGGTACAATACCGATAACCCCGAAACTTGTCCCGGTGCCCGAAATAGCACTTCCTATATATAATTCTTTACCTCCGGACCATTCCGGAACTCCTCGTGACGTCCGGGATCTCATCCGGGACTCCGAACAACATTCGGGTTTCTGCATATACATATCTTCATAACCCTAGCAAAATATAGATTTCTTTTTCCACATGGGTGCATGATTCTCAGTGTCTTTCGGAACAGCTAGTCCACCGGGACCCTTTTCAAAGATTACGTGTAAATCATTGACCATAGCAAGTACGTGATCACCGGTACGCATGGCGGGCTTCTTCCGGTGATCTGCCTCGCCTTTGAAATGCTTGCCTTTCTTTCTACATTGATGGTTGGTCGGAAGAAATCGACGATGGCCCAGGTACACATTCTTCCTGCAGCTTCCTAGGTATATACTATCGGTGTCAAGTAAACAGTGCGTGCATGCGTGGTATCCCTTGTTTGTCTGTCCTGAAAGGTTACTGAGAGCGGGCCAATCATTGATGGTCACGAACAGCAACGCCTTTAGGTCAAATTCCTCCTTTTTGTGCTCATCCCACGTACGTACACCGTTTCCATTCCACAGCTGTAAAAGTTCTTCAACTAATGGCCTTAGGTACACATCAATGTCGTTGCCGGGTTGCTTAGGGCCTTGGATGAGAACTGGCATCATAATGAACTTCCGCTTTATGCACATCCAAGGAGGAAGGTTATACATACATAGAGTCACGGGCCAGGTGCTGTGATTGCTGCTCTGCTCCCCGAAAGGATTGATGCCATCAGCGCTTAAAGCAAACCATACGTTCCTTGGGTCCTTTGCAAACTCATCCCAGTACTTTCGTTCGATTTTTCTCCACTGCGACCCGTCAGCGGGTGCTCTCAACTTCCCGTCTTTCTTACGGTTCTCACTATGCCATCGCATCAACTTGGCATGCTCTTCATTTTTGAACAGACGTTTCAACCGTGGTATTATAGGAGCATACCACATCACCTTCGCAGGAACCCTCTTCCTGGGAGGCTCGCCATCAACATCACCAGGGTCATCTCGTCTGATCTTATACCACAATGCACCGCATACCGGGCATGCGTTCAGATCCTTGTATGCACCGCGGTAGAGGATGCAGTCATTAGGGCATGCATGTATCTTCTGCACCTCCAATCCTAGAGGGCATACGATCTTCTTTGCTGCGTATGTACTGTCCGGCAATTCGTTATCCTTTGGAAGCTTCTTCTTCAATATTTTCAGTAGCTTCTCAAATCCTTTATCAGGCACAACATTCTCTGCCTTCCACTGCAGCAATTCCAGTACAGTACCGAGCTTTGTGTTGCCATCTTTGCAATTGGGGTACAACCCTTTTTTGTGATCCTCTAACATGCGATCGAACTTTAGCTTCTCCTTTTGACTTTCGCATTGCGTCCTTGCATCGACAATGACCCGGCGGAGATCATCATCGTCGGGCACATCGTCTGGTTCCTCTTGATCTTCAGCAGCTTCGCCCGTTGCAGCATCATCGTGCACATCGTCTGGTTTCTCTTGATCTTCAGCAGCTTCGCCCGTTGCAGCATCATCGTGCACATCGTCTGGTTCCTCTTGATGTTCAGTAGCATCATCGTATTCAGGGGGCACATAGTTGTCATCGTACTCTTCTTCTTTGCCGTCTTCCATCATAACCCCTATTTCTCCATGCCTCATCCAAACATTATAGTGTGGCATGAAACCCTTGTAAAGTAGGTGGGTGTGAAGGATTTTCCGGTCAGAGTAAGACTTCGTATTCCCACATATAGGGCATGGACAACACATAAAACCATTCTGCTTGTTTGCCTCAGCCACTTCGAGAAAATCATGCACGCCCTTAATGTACTCGGAGGTGTGTCTGTCATCGTACATCCATTGCCGGTTCATCTGCGTGCATTATATATAATTAAGTGTGTCAAAAATCATTACAGAACATCATGAATAGATAATTAAGTGACCAAATTAATAGAAGTTCATCATCACATAAAAACCAAAGTACATACATAGTTCTTATCTAACAACATAAAGCTCTACAGAGCATCTAAATTAATTAAACCATACATTGAAACTATGTAAAACATTTCAATGCGAAAACAAATGCGATCATAATCGCAACCAAGGTAACAACTGATCCAACGGCATAATGATACCAAGCCTCGGTATGAATGGCATATTTTTTAATCTTTCTAATCTTCAAGCGCATTGCATCCATCTTGATCTTGTGATCATCGACGACATCCGCAACATGCAACTCCAATATCATCTTCTCCTCCTCAAGTTTTTTTATTTTTTCCTTCAAGAAATTGTTTTCTTCTTCAACTAAATTTAACCTCTCGACAATAGGGTCGGTTGGAATTTCCGGTTCAACAACCTCCTAGATAAATAAAATCTATGTCACGTTGGTCGGCATAATTTTCATAAACAATAAATGAACCAATAGTTATGAAAAGATAATATATACCACATCCGAATCATAGACAGGACGAGGGCCGACGGGGGCGGAGACCAAAACCATCGCACTATATAAGATGCAATAATAAAAGTAAGAAAATAATACAAGTATCTATCTAAACATACAAGTAAGAATATTTTTCCTTTCAGAAAGAAGATAAGAACAAGAGGCTCACCACGGTGGTGTCGGCGATGAGATCGGCGCGGGTGATCGACGGCGGTGAAGACGGGGACGGGGCGTGACGGACCGCTAAACCTAGACAAATATTGAGGAAAATGGAGCTTGGAGGTCGAGCTTGGAGAGGAGAAAGCTTAAGTAGTGTGGCTCGGGCATTCCATCGAACACCTTGTGTGCATAGGAGGTGAGCTAGAGCACCACCAAGCCCTCTCCCCCTCGGCGGCCAGAAAAAAACAGAGCAGTGTGCTCTGCTCTCACGCGAAGGGGTATATATAGGCACCTCATTGGTCCCGGTTCGTGGCATGAACCGGGACTAAAGGGCAGCCTTTGGTCCCGGTTCAAGCCACCAACCGGGACCAATGGTGGCGGGCCAGGAGCGAGGCCCATTAGTCCCGGTTCGTCCCACAAACCGGGACCAAAAGGGCCAGACGAACCGGGACCAATGCCCACGAGGCCCCGGCCGGCCCCCTGGGATCACGAACCGGGGCAAATACCTCCATTGGTCCCGGTTCGTGGCAGAACCGGGACTAATGGGCTGAGCAGGCCTGGGTCATTGCCCCCTTTTCTACTAGTGCACGTGCACGTCCGACGTGCGGATGGTGTCCACTTTTTGTTGAGGGGATCCAAAATAAAACGTCCCGGTCCATTTCAGGTTGAGAGTAATAAAACAAGTCGAGATGTAAAAGGCTTGTTTTTAGGTGTTAGATTTGTGTTGCGTCGAGTCATGATTATAAGTTGGTTAGGCTGCAGCTCGAGGACAAGTTGCATGTCCAGGTGGGTTGTAGTGTTAGAGTACGTAATGGGCCTAATGGGCCTGGGCTGGCCAAGGTTTTGGTTACCAGTTGAAATTTCAAGATTTCCCATGGTTACCGCGTATTTCCGTGCCCCTCGGTAAATCGCCATACCGAGCAAAAAATACCAGTTTTTTGAAATTTTTGAATTTAAACACTCGATTTACAGTAAAGTACGTAGGATCTAATTAATGCCATTAGAGTTGGTTCTGGCATGTCCGTAGCAACCTAGTTCCTGTTTTGAGAGGTCCCTGGTTTGAATATTCGTTCATTCACTTATTTGAATTCAAAATTCAACTATAAAATTCGCTCGAAATATTCTCGGTATTTCTCGGTATTTGTCGGTAACCGTGGTAACCACATTTACCCGTCCTCCTCGGTAAAATTGCCTCATTCGGTAACCAAAACCTTGGGGCTGGCGGTATAGCCCGTTAGTCTTAGGGTTAATTAGAGATAAGGGTCGCTTGCTTAGGGGTCAAGTAAGCCTTGCTTGGGAGTCAAGTAAACCTCTTTATATAAAGAAAGGAGATGTATCAATCTAAGCAAGTAAGAATTAAGAAGGAAATCCCTTCCCTCTTGCCCGGCCGTGGGTAGAAAGGCCCCCGACCGGCCCTCTCGCGCCCTCCTTCTAGCAGCGCCATAACATGCACCATCAATGACTCAGATTCTCAACTGGCCTTGCAACAAATGTTATAAGCTTCTGACAGATATTCTTTTGACTTTGAGGATAGTGATCTCGATGGCGAACACATGTTAATGTTATAAGATTTCCTGTTTCGTTAATTTGGCTCTGCCTTGACTTGTTCCGGGCAAGAAATAGGTTGACTCTGAATTAGATCACATGCCTTAACTAGGACTTGGTATCAAACCAATGTTCCATCCCTTTTGAATGATGCTCTCTCATGTACGTCTGTGTGCACCCATTACACTGTAGTTTGCTGCTTAATTTCTGGGAGCAGAAATCCTTGGCTCAGCTGTGCCAACTTCTGAGTTTTGCTCCTGTTAATTTTTCGTTGTCTTGTCCTAGGCAAGAAAGAGGTTTCAGGTTGTCTGTGGAAGTGTTGTATGTCGCAGCCAGGGATGGCTTATAACAGGTTATGAATGCAAGCACCAGAAAGCAGAGAGAATCTCAGAAGTTGTCGATTTTGTGAAGCAGGACAAGCAGTTTGTCCTGGTCAGCGACCGTCCTTTCACGACCATCCAGCTTCTGTCGAGCTACACCATCAGTATCCGGGATTCTGAACCGGTCTTACAGCAGACCACATGAGGCGCTGATGAACTGAATGACATTTGAGCCTATGGTATGCATTGCTAAGTAAGGGTTCATGTCTTATAGGTTGTTATTTTGGTATGCCTTTACTCGTTCTGAGCAAAGACTCTAGGCTGTATCTTCTGTGATGGGGTTATCGTTAGGACATGATATGTACCCAGTGCTCCACTGTTTAGCTTGATATGTTATCTTATGTGCAATGTGGTTCTTAATTTCTGGGCAATGCTCAACCTCCCCCCACCCCCGTCCGGTTTACCATATTCTCCATAAGCTTTGTAATTTTGCAACCCCCTGTCTTAGGCAAGAAGCAGGTTTTACATTTGCTTACCGGTTGTCTGTGCCCGTTGTTGGATTTCTGGGCATTGCTGCAGAATGGTATGACAAAATTTGTAGCACAACTGTTGTTGGGAACTTTGGCTGTGCTTTTCAACTCACCATGGCTGATAAGAACTTAAGATGTGCTTTGCTTATAAAAAGTATTCAGACACACTTTATGGTTGTTGTTTCTAGATGGATTTTGTAGATTCAGATGTTGACATTTTTTTGTCTGAAAGGTACGGTGTTTCATTTTAGCACACATTGTATGTTGTTCGCAGTATACAGGTGTTGATTACACCAACATTAGATCATGTCATACCACGAAATTAAATTTGTAGAATGTTCATCGGCCAGAGATTGCAGTCAAGAATCAATAAGTCAAATTTGTGATGTTGATGTAAGGCAAATAGTTGGCAGGGAGTTGAGGATAGTAGCTGCAACTTGGAACATAGTCCAGACTGACCACTTTGTGAGAGTGATGCATGGAACGGCCTTGGGTTCCCGGGTGGCCTTGGTGACTTCTTCATGTCCTGGTAAGGTGGAACTTCAGCTAAGTAACCACAAATTAGACGTTGCAACGTTTACCGGAGAGATCATCAATTTCAACTAACATCTCAAGCACACACTAGTTCTTCTGAGAAAGAAAACCATGCACTAGTCGTATAGGTTTCCTCCTCTGAAGCTTTCTTTTATTTCCGAGGCTGATTCTCTGAGACTCTGAAGGAATGCTTCCTCTGCTGCTTCTGAGCTACAACATCAATGGTGACCCAGATTCTCAACTGGCCTTTCAACAGGTGTTATAAGGCGCAGTCAAAACCTTCTTTCAACTATGGGGATAGTGATCTCGATGACTGACAAATGCTATAAGATTTCTTGTTTCCTCTCTAGTCTTCTGTTTTGTTGATTCGGCAATGCCTGGACTTTGTTCCAGGCAAGAAATTGGTTGACGCTAAGTTAGATCGCATGGCAATGCTCCCGATGCTCTGTTTATGACCGGCAAAAACATGTTTTAGATTTGCTCAACCGGTGGCCTGTGGAACTGCTGTATGTCGCGGCCAGGAAGGGTTTAGAAGATGGTATGTGTTTCATCTCTTTTTGGGACGCTTCTTTGTGTGTGCACTTCAACCACTTGTCCTATTTGTTACTAGTACCTCTGTACTTTAATGTTCTTTCTGAATTTCTGGGCTGTTACTGAAGAATGGCTTAACACAGTTTGTAGCACAATTGGCCTTACGTGTTTTACTTGTATACGTACACAGGTACACTGTATGCTGTTGGGTGGACGCATGTGTTTTATTTATTTATTTAAAAGAAACATTTGGCATTCCATTACGTTGACATGCTAGTTAAATCACGAGCTACCTACTACTTCATACAACTTCAGGAAATTGTCTAGCCAGATTTCATAACTGACATTCCCTAACTGACACCAAACGATTGTTACAAGACCTTGAGCATACATACAATTCTACATTATCAAATGCACTATTCAGTTGAAATTTAATCTCCTGAAACAGAGCTATAAGCATTTCGCAATCAAACCCCACCCTCCATAATGCGGTACTTGATGAAAAGCACCACCTTTCTTTATTTTCAGGAACTCACTTGACAGAGGAGTCCACTTTTGAAGTCACCCTCTGATCTGCTGCTTGGGTTTCCTGTATTCATGAGCATATTAGTACTCCCTCCGTTCCGAATTACTTGTCGCAGGTATGGATGTATCTAGATGTATTTTAGTTGTAGATATACCCATTTCTACGACGAGTAATTTGGAACGGAGGGAGTAATTATTATTAACAGTAGATAATATATGTCTCCCGCAGTCAGCTTTCTTTGTTTGATGCCATATAAACCAATTCTTCATTCAGCTGAAACACTTCTTCCAGGGAGACATAGGGGATTATTAGTGCAAAGCAACAACTCAGTCCTCTGATGAAACATTTAGCAACTTTAGGTTGAAACATACGTGTTTAAGTTTTTCTTGTTTTTCCTTAAGATATGGAAGATTTAGTTCTCGTGCGCAGTTTTTCTGTGAAATTTCATGCACGGCAAACTTGTGTTAAAACATACATCCAACTAGCATTTTAAAAAAAAAAATTCGAATTTTTTTAGGCACTGCAAATTTCATTTTCTTGACAGCACTTGTTTAAAATGTTTGGATTTTTTTGTTTGTTTCAAATATTTTTTATCTTAACCACATCAATTATTTAGTACATTACATTGAATTTTTATATTCCTACCATGGCTAGTTATTTTTATAACGTGCGTGATTTTATGTTGTGTTAAAGAAAATTTAGAGCAACTGTGGCATTTACTTTGAAATTTAGATATCTTGGCAAATTTAATGCCCAAATTTATGTTAGATTATTTTCCTGGATATCGGCAAGTTTTCATCTATACACATGGCAAATTATTATTATACCTTTTTTGTGAGGGTTTATGTTTTTTGGTGATAAAGCCGGACCTTTTTTGGTCAATTTTCTTTTGCCACGTCATGTTTCTAACAGTCTCATGGATTTGACGTGGAGGGGGGGGGGTCCAAAATCTGACGTCAGTCTCAAGTTCCTAGATGAATGGAGTAGCTGCTATGTTGAACTAAAACCATGACGAGTAAATCGAAACGGAGGGAGTAGTAGATAACTATCCATCCAGATTGTAGTGCCAAGTTTTCTGTTTAGCGAGAACAAATGGGAGCTCCTATAGGCCGCTCGCTGCGGCAAAGTGCCGGTGCTTCGCACAGGAGCGGCTAGCATGGGCCGGCCCATTTACAGTGGTACGCGACAGCGCTTTCCCGAGATGAAAAAATCGCAAAAAATAAAATCGCGCTAGCGCTGAACTCGAACACGATACTTCACACTTATTGGCCTGCCGTGCGAACCACTGTGACGTAGACCATCTCATGTTCACTAGCAGCCCGACAGTTAAAGACATATATGACAGAGACTAATGTTAAACATTAATTCTCAAAAAATTCTAAAAACTACAGTCAATTTCTTGGGTCGAATCGACGATCTCCTACAACTGAAGTTTTCGAAATTATGAATATTTTCTTCAAAATAAAAACATTTTTCGAATTTTCGTACAAATTTTGTAAAACAGGAACATTTTGATGACGTGAACAAATTTGGAAAAGGGAACATTTCTTGAATTTGTGAACAAAAAATAAAAATGTTCACTTTTTGAAACTTCCAGAACATTTTTTGAATTTGTGAACAAAATTGAAAAACTTGAACTATCATTGAATTCGTGAACAAATTAGGAAAGCTGGAACATTTTCTTCAATTCCCAAACATTTTTTGAATCTTGAGAACAAATATTGAAACAGAGAACAATTTTGAAACACCTGAACAAATTTGGAAGCGCGAATTTTTTTTTTAAAGTACGAACAGTTTTTGAATTTTGAGAACATATTTTGAAACGGAGAACAATTTTGAAAAATCCCGAACAATTTTGAAAGCGCTAACATTTTTCTAATATGTGAACAAAAAAGTGAAATCTGGTACATTTATTGAATTTCAAAAGTTTTGTACTTTTTTGTGTAGCGAGAACAGATTTTGAATTTTGAGAACATTTTTTGGAAACAAGAACAAAATTTAAATTTTTCGATTTTTTTAAAAAGAGAAGAAAAGAAAAAGAAATAAAAAAGAAAATCGAAAACATTTTGTAAAACTGCGAACAAGTTCTGAGAAGGAAAAATAAACTTGAAAAAGAAAATGAAACAAAAAGAAAAAATGAAAAAAAAAAACAGAAACGAAAAAAGTGCAATGAAAAACAATAGAAAGCTGAAAAAGAACCAGAAAAAAACGATACAGGAAAAAACCCGGTTCAGGGAACCTTCTAGAAGGTTCCCAAAACCGGTTGGACGCGTATAAGTGGGCCGGCCCAGGTTTTGTTGCTCGCTGCGCTGCCCTGTGCGGTAGCCCGACATTTTGCCGCAGCTAGCGGCGAATAGGGATTTCCAGAACAAATGGCAGCGTGTAAAAATAAGGAAGTTTCCTGTTTCGGTTGATTAAACAGAGGCAGGCCCAGCCCGTTTAAGCCCACTCCAGATGCATTCCATCTTAATAGAGAGATCATTAGATGGGCTAAAGCCCACTCCAGATGCATCTCTCGAGAGAAGCTAAGACCTAGCTACCACTACCTCTCCGCCGCCGTCACTGCCACCACTCTTCTTCCACTGCTCCAGAGGAGAGCTCCCAGCCGGCGGCCATGGAGGATCCTCCTGCTCCCCACCGTGTCTTCCCGGATGAGGTCTCCATCTGGGAGATCCTCGTCCGCCTGCCCCCCAAATCCCTCCTCCGTTGCCGCGCCATCTGCCGCGCCTGGCGAGGCGCCACCTCCACCCGCGACTTCCTCCTCGCCCACCACGCCCGTCAGCCCACCCTCCCCATCCTCCGCGGCTACAACAACGTCAACGGCCTGTCCCTGGATGTCACCCTCTTCGACCACCGGGCGGGGGTCGCCGCCGCCGACCGCCTCCAGTCCGTCGCGCAGCTTGGAGTTGGACACGCCTACTTTATTCTGACGAGCTGCTACAACGGCCTCCTCGTCTTTTCCATCGACTACGACTACTTCTGCATCTGCAATCCGGCAACGCGACAGTATGCTCTGCTCCCGCTGCTTTCTCAATTCGATGTCATGGGGATGTACCCGCACACCCCTACCGGCGACTACCGACTATTGATGGCACCTAAAGCTCAAGATGGCGCCTACATCTATACATTAGGCTCCAGCCAGCCGCCGAGGTGCATAGACATACAGTGCTCCCATGTGGACCAAGTGATATGGGCCTCCGGGATTGTCATGTTCCATGGTAGCATCCATTGGTGCATAGAAAACATGATAATTGTATTTGACACCACCGCCGAGTCGTTCCGGCAGATGCACACTCCGATTGATCCTGACGGCGCTGACATTTTTGAGATGGATGGAATGCTCAGCATGTCCATCTTTAATGACGCAATGATATCCATTGATATTTGGATGACACGGGACTACGAAAGCGAGGTATGGGCCTTGAAATACCGGGTTGAATTGCCGGTTGCAGAGCTTACCAATCAGTTTGGAAACTTCAACAAACTTTGGTGGCTGGTGGTCATGTCTTCGGAAGGTGATGTGCTTGTGCTGGTCAAATTTGGTAAGCGGGTACTTCAGATTGGCGTGCATGGCAAGTTGGTTGCTAGTATACATTGCGGAGACACTGGTCCTACTCGACTTCGGTTCAAACAAACTCTAGTTTCACATACATTCTTTCCAACACTAGAGGGTTATGTTGTGAACGCTCCGCCTTTCATTTGACCAGAAGATTATGTCCTGAACAATTAGTCTTTCATCTGAGGGACGTTCAGTGTGTTGGTGCTTCTTGTCGGTCTAGCTCTCCGTATCCACATGAGCTGAAGTATGTATTAACTGGATCCACTATGAGCCCGCTAGCTTCTTTGTTGATGTTGAAACATTATGATCAAGAAGGTATGACTGTTACATGCTTGCGTTATATTTCAACGAATATCCTTTTGGGCTGAAGTGGCCTCTTGTGGTGAATGTTCGTGCTAAGATAACAAGTCATTTGCATCAGCATTTGTAATGTTCTCGAATTTCGTAGACTAATAATGTAGTAATGTCTATGCCTTCGTACTACTCAACAGTTAGCAATTTAGCTCCCTCTTAACTCTGTTTAACCGAACTGCAGAATTAACTTGTCCTCTTATTGAGGTCTTCTTTTTTGGAGATTACTGGGTGTTTCCTGTTTCTCTGTTTTGTTTTAACAGATGATGAAATGGGGCAGGTTATATCCTCCTTGTTGACTAGCAAGTTGCACCTGATTTTTCACAAGAACCCGCGGCATGATTTAAACTGAAAGAATGCATTATAATCAACTATTCGATGAAATGTTCTGTTGCAGCTCATTGTTGTTCATGATTCCATTGCATCTGGCTAGGTATTGAAACATAATGTTATAATGGTGCCATTGTGTTGCATCATTTGGAATTACATTTATCATTTCACTTTAGCTGGTAACCATTTTAAGGAATCAATGCTTCACTTGATGTTTGACCTTAACATGTGCACAAGAGATGGAACTTGTACTGATGTGCAGAGCCATGTTTTTTTCCCTATTGCCGACACATTGCGTATGTATTGGGTCCACTATGAGATGACTAGTTTCTTTTTGATGTATACAAGTTATGATCAAGAAGCTCCGACTGGTTCATGATTTGCATGGATAATTGTCTGAGTATCCTTTTGGGTTGAAGTGGCTAGCATGCTGATGCTGAAATTGTCCAGTCTCTTTGTTCAGCGTTCAAAATAGCTGCCAATTTGACCTGCCTCATGTCTCTGATTTTCTCTGAACTGAGTAATTGCCTCTTTTTTTCTATCACGGCCTTCTTCTTTCTTAATGATCGCCCGGTTGTTTTCTTACTAACTAAATATTGAGCCAATATACATCAGTTTCCTGTTTCTGAATATTTTTCTGAACAATTAAATGTGGCTTATTATCCTCTCAGGTTGAAGAGAGTATCTGTATGTGTTGATCTAAAATTGCCAAGTTATTATGGTGCTGGTGCGCATATGAACATGCGCCAACTGATCTGTCTCATTGGCTAAAAAAAACTGATTTGTCTCATATCTACATTCTCTTATGTAAGACTTGGCTTTGCTGTCTTAGTGAGGAGAAGGGATCAGCCTAATGCTCCATCTATTGTGGTTGATGCTATCTTTTGTCTGTGTGCGTGATTCCTTTCTATCCCTCCGTAAAGAAATATAAGAGAGTTTAGAACACTAAAGTAATGATCTAAACGCTCTTATATTTCTTTACAGAGGGAGTACCTCTTAGCAGTGCAGTCGGGTGCTTATATTTTCACCCACTTCTGAATTCTATTCCTGCAACTGAATCTTTAAACATATATCCTGCCTTGTTATACTACGAAGGCTTTTTTATTTTTGCAATGCCTCTTGTTGTAGGCAAGAAACAGGGCATGGATTTGCTTAACAATGGTTGGTGGAACTGCTGCACATTGCGGCTGGCTTGAAACAGGGTATGAATACAATG
The DNA here is from genome assembly GCA_900231445.1 of Triticum turgidum subsp. durum. Taxonomy (NCBI): domain Eukaryota; kingdom Viridiplantae; phylum Streptophyta; class Magnoliopsida; order Poales; family Poaceae; genus Triticum; species Triticum turgidum. The sequence goes on from LT934116.1 coordinate 764,363,798, forward strand.
TTTCATCTTTCTTTTTTGTAATGTTACAACAGCAAGCAGAAAACAGTGGTATTTCAAACCACCCAAAATTCAGTGGTATTTCAAGCAAGAACTTAAGATCCCCAGCATGCATGGTTGCGATGAGAATAACTTAAAAACGCAAAAAGGAAAGAAAAAAACACTCACAAACACGTTCCAGAATCAGCCATGAGCGAAGCATTTTGTGGTACCAGTGGAGATTTGGGGGAGCTGGACATCACCAGGAATTACGCCTCAAGGCTCAAGCCGATCATTTCCCTTTTTGGGGAAAGTTCAATCTGATTTGTTACTGGTTGTATTGTGTGCCACTGCCCTCTGGTATTGTGTTATGCTCAGCTGCTCACATCACTTGGAGCAGCGTCTATAGGAGGAGCTAGCTCAGCGTGACATACTGCAGTGCTTCAATATAGCACAGTTATGGCATGATGAGTGGGGCATTTGAAATTTCGAATTAAATGTACTCATATTTTGAATGAAGTGAAACAGTTATGCAACTCCCTCCTGAGTTTTAGGCTTATTTGAATTCTCTGCAAAGCAAATTGGGCTGTGTATCTGTGTGCAAAAGAAGCTCTTAGTTCTGATTTGAGCGTGTGCTTTGATGTAATACCTGGATTCCTAATTAGTACTCCCTCTGTATCAAAATATATGATGTTTTTTAGTCTCACTCTAGGCTAAAAATCGCCTTACATTTTGATACAGAGGGAGCACTAAACAATCAGACTGTAATCTATTGTTAGGTTAACAGAGCAATGGTTTATTTTTTATTTTTTAAAAAACTTCTTATATCACTTGGAGGCCACCCACGTTCACTATTCTGTAGCATGCATTCCCCTTGGCATCTATCTGCCGATCTGCGTGTGCGAGATAAATGTGCATACTGGCGACAATTTTGTGTGTGTTGATGATCTGCTAAATTTGGTAATTAGTGTCAAAACTGTCAAATTAGAGGGTAAAACCTGGAATTCACTCAAAGGTTTATCATGGTCGATCAGGTGCAGGTCCCAAGTCCTTTCTTTTGTGACCGGCGAAAGACCATCTGAGTACCATTGGTCGAGAGCGGATTGCCTCGAGCAGGACATCACCAGGAATAGCGTCTCGAGCAGATTGTCTAAGTTCATTATGATCATTTGTTACTACATGTATCAGAAGCGGTCAATAACATGGACTCTTCTTCAGGTTCTTGAGGCCGCGTCTTGAGGTTCTTGCTACTAGCTCCCATCCACACAAGTTCTTAACTTCCGGCTTCTTTGACACATAGCAGATAATTCAGTTAGCTATTAGTGGTGGCTGGTACTAGGTAGCGAAAGAGGGCTATTCTTCTCGTGCTTAGCAGACACTGAGTTCCTGAAGGAGTGGAAGCACCGGTGCCCTCTGATGCTAGTCTGTACTCATTCCCAGTTCCTCGCAATCCTAAGTATGCATACATACACCCTTTTTCAACCCATTGATGTGAGACTAGTGGTGGAATCATGGAGAAACGTGTGTCTGCTCTGAACATATATATAGTCCGCGATGTTCAGCTGGCCATAAAATCAGTAAAGGTAAAGTAGGCCGGCATGACGCATTGAGCTTGATTGGTTGGTCGTTAGACCGGCTATGGGTGGGTTGGTTATATACCGCACCTTCCTTCTTCGAACCTTTTAGTATGTATATATTGCCCCTAACTAGAAACTCAATTCCGCATTGCTGCTGAGTCATCAGACTTATCCACCTCAGGGGTTTGTGGAATTTCCATTTTTGAATTGCCCTGTGCAATTATTTATTTGAAGCAAGAATCAAGAGGCGCAGAATCTGGGTGACTTTCAAGCATTTGAAATCTCGTCGTCCTTGAGGCATATACCTTTTGTATCTTTTGGAAGAAGAACATCAATACTAACAATTGACAGGGCCAACGTGGTACTTCCATATCTTCCCGTTAATTAAGATGCATCTTTGATTGAAAGAATTTTGATAGATGACTTGGATAGTATAATCCGGATGTATTTTTACTAATGTTCTTGCTAATAACCCATGTTCTTGCTAATGGCCTCATCTAGAGGTTCTTACTACTCCCATCCACAGGAGCTCTTAACTTCCAGTTTCTTTTAACACAAAAATAATAATTCAATTAGCTATTACAGGTGAATCATTATAAAAAAAACTACTCACTTTGTACTAAACCAGCGACAAGTAATATGGATCGGAGGGAGTATTAAATGTGACTGGTACTAGGTTGCAATGTGTTCTTCTCGTGCTTAATTAAAGATCCGACAGGGAGGGACACTACACGGAGCAAAACGCATCGGAAGTGCCCGGGCATGCCCTCACGCAGTGCACCCTCTACGGTCTTGCCCAACTTGTATTTTGTGAGTTTCTGGATTTCACCATGTGGTGCGAACTTCACTAAATAAATGCACTAATTTGGAGTTGCACATAGTTGTCATTTATAATATGTTGAGCAACACTAGTTGTCTTATACTCCCTCTGTCTCATAATGTAAGACGTCTTTTAACACTACACTAGTGTTAAAAAACGTCTTACATTATGGGACGGAGGGAGTAATACTTTGATTTTTAGTTGTTTTGGCTTCATTGCAGATGTTACCAAAACAGATACATGACATACATCTGTTTCCATAGGCTTAGCTAGCTGAACGAGTTCATGGACAACAACATTAGTCAAACTAGTATAATGGCAGTTTGTTTTGTGCATCCATGAATACCTTCACAACGCACTAGATGATGTAGTTGATGTAATGAAGTAGACATACATTGTGGCCTCAAAGAAAGCTATAGCTCAATCTCATCAATTGTGATGTAACTTAATGTGGATGTCTCCTTAATGTACCTGGCCATCATGCCTATGCAAGGGATATGGCCAACATAGCATAAGGTCCTAGCAAGTTGCCCTCCAGGCACCAGTGCCGCTCCACGGCGCTGACAAATTCATCCATGGCATCTCCAAAATGTTGGACTAATATCAGCTCGCATAAAGCTCTCAAAAGATTGACGAACCTGCTGGGGCACTGAGAGCATCATTCATATCGGTTGTAGGGTCATGCACCCGCATCTCCCACATAAAAAATGAGCCCTTTCTAGGATGACCTCTCTCACTTCTTTGATGGAAGGTTCATACACTAGCACATAAAAAGAATCAATCTTTTCTTTGTCAATTACACCCTGATAATAATACCATAAGAACATGAGGTCAAATGCTTGCATTCAGACTTTTCTTTGTCTATCACACCCTGCTAATGATACCAAAAGACCACAGATATCAAATAGTAATGTGTTGATTAGCAAATCATATAATGCTATGTAAGAAAAGTAAGGTAGTGTACCTCTGTGGCCATGGCACGTAAAATCTAAGCCAAGGTTTCCCGGAGGTGACAAATTTCGGAAGCAAGTTCATCGGAACGCCTCCCTGGAAGAGAAATAACCATCCGAGCTCCTGGAACCAATTCTTTGGCTCTTAGCTTGAGGAAAAGTGTGAAATCTTTCCTGAATTGTTGTGCATAAGCCTCAAAGACGATAGGGAGCCTTTCAAGCCTAGCATGCTCATCAATGTCATACGCCAAGATATTGTTACTAGTAAGCACTTCAGGAGCCTGTAAAGATAAGGATCTTGTGGTTGCGCATCCAAAAGTAATGGAACAAATCAACCCGTCAAGCAGCGTCAAACTCAAACCTTTGAGAGCCAATGCAGGCTGTTGGACGAGCAGATAAGATGCAAGGAGCCACTAGTGAAGAGCCTCTCGTAAAAAGACCCTGGTGCGACACCGGTCACGACAACAGGGTCATCTCCCTGATGGAGCGTGACCAGGCTCTGCACCACGGTGTAGAAGTCATTGTGAGGGAGGTCGTTGAGGAGCACACACACTTCGGGCGGTGGCTGTACAAACTGAAGGCAGTGACTGTGTATGGCCTGGACAGCTATTGACACCAGTGTTAGAGCGTTTGGGCCAGAGGAGCAACCCAGATCGGCGATCACCATCTTCGTTGGCAACATGGTGCAGCTCCTGCTGCATAAGTCAAGGATGGCTGCTTCTATCAGGGGTTTCATCTTGTTCTGTTCAACACTGCAGTCAAGTTGTAGTTCGTCAGAAAAATCTAGCCTATCTCTTGGCTCAATGGTGTGATTGGTGTCCTTAACTTCCTCATTTCTTGTTGATAAATCGATAATATAAGCTAGGTATGGAACACTTCCAATCGATAATCCAAGTGTCAAAGACATATAAGAGAACTAACTGAAACAAGAGAAGACACCTGAGCACTGGAGTTGCGAGCATAGCTTGTTTCCTCTTGTCCTTGATTCATATGCAGCATCTATTTTGAGGCCATGGCTTTGCTTGAAGCAAGCTAGGCTGAACTCCAGATCTTGAATCTGCAGCAACCGGATTAGGGAGGCAAGGTACCAGACATTCAACACTTGATTTTTCTATGCTCAACTAGCATCTGTTTTCTAGGCCTGTGACTACTTAATGGGGGCAGTACAGTGGCGGTGCCAGGAGCCAATCTATGTGATGTCAAGATTTTAGTAACAACCCCGCAAAAAAAAAGATTTTAGTAACAGATTTTTTTCGATAAATTAGACAGGAACAGTAAAAAATCATACTTCAATAGAAACTTATGGTAGCAGGCTTTTTTCGTCATCCATATTTTGATACGAATGCATAATAGCAACATTAGTTAGAAATACGATATCTGAATTTCGGAGAAGCAACAATCTCTTCCTAGTTCCTATTTTTCTTTGGGAGAGAAGAAAATTAGAAGAGGCGGAAGATAGAACTTACCAAGAGGAAGGGTCTCGTCCTGGTGTTGGATCGGATGACGACTGACGGTGCATCACAGGTCGTTGCCGGCTTGCCGCCGGACGTGGATGTGCCTCACGTTCATGCCAAAGATCGCATCTGAGCTTTCTAGCGTTTCCCTTTCTATTTTGAAGAGGGTTACATGGGAAGGCAGAACAGCGGAGAAATCCAACAGTGGAATCATAAATCACGGAATTAGGAGATCAGCCAACCAGGGAAGTTATTAGGGATTCCTTTGCTAGTAGTTTTCTTCTTTCGGCCCAGCCAATCGTTACCCAGTACAAATGACAAGTGGGCCTTGTAGTCAATTTTCAGAAGTTTTTTAATCAGCAGCTGAGTAGTCAATCGACTACACAGTGACAACGTGGCTTCGCCACTGGGGCAGTAGCAAGTCAGCGTGCTTTGTTATTTTAATCTACTATATCTAAGTAGCTAGCCCCCACTACTAGGAATTCTCTTGCTTCTTCTTAAGCCATAACACTCAAATTAATTTAGCCGTTGGATATACTAGATCAATCAACAATATCCGTTCGATCTACACAGTAGAGCTGATGCACAATCAACACATTTACTAACAGCCGCATCCATGCAAATGCATGTAGTTACTGCCGTGAGTGTTATAATCAAAATAAAAAAACTGACCCATGCATGCAACTCATAGCCGTTCATTTCATACTCAAGTGCTCTATGAAAGAAAAGTGATGCGTGCTTTCACATTTATTTTGTTTTTGTCCAAATTTGAACTTATACATAGATACATGCAATTATTTATTTATTTGTAAAATACTGATAAACAGATTATCTTACTACAGCAGAAACTATGAAGACACTAGCTAGGTCGATTAGTTCAACGCAATTTTTATTCCATGCAAAATTAGCCGCAACGCGCGGGGCATCGTCTAGTCTAGTTAGAAACACCGGAAGGTTGGTCAAATCCAGATCAGAATACAATACTAACGACCTGTCTGACACTAGCAGGGCATCATTTGTTTCAGACTAGCAGACCAACATGGTATCCAATGGAAAAAAGCAAGCAGAGAAAACATTTTAGAGCAGCACATGCACACTCTTTTTTGTTTTGTACGGTGTAGATTTATTTATTTATATTGAATTTGCACTTATGCAGCTAACAAATTCTTGAAATCGCCAATAGGAACAGGCACACAGTTAATGCAGGCCGATCAAGCAGCCGAATAATAAATTAGAATACAATCTTCGTGTTTCTCTCTCCTTTAATATGTTTTGTACCGCCCTGTGTTGATGCTTAAAAGTGGCACAATCGTAAAAATTGCTTTAAGCTATGTCAATATTAATTCAAACTTATGATTGGAAGTTACCATGGGATGGCTTTCTTCGAGAAGATCAAGAGGGGGATGAAAGTGGTCTAAAACGGAGCTCAGATGCAAAAGTTATGGCAAGTTCAGAGATGCTCATGGTGACACCAGATTAAAGAATGACTTGAAACCCAATTAATATGGCTTCAAATGGCAAAAGTTCCAAAATGAAAATTGTGCGTCTCGTCGAAACGGTTGATTTTGATATAAAAAACTTCTCAATCGGAGGTCGTATGCAAACCTTAGAGCCGAAAATGCGCGGTTGCAGCAGGATGGCCAGACACTCCGAGAATAATCATCCGGGTTTTGGATTTCTCCGACGATGGCCAGATACTCGGGGATGTTAGTCCGGGTTTTGGATTTTTCTGCCGCAGGTTGCAAAACGAACCGTTTTGGAAAGTTGGATTCCGAGATAGACCCAAACTATGGTTTTGAACGTGAATTCTAACCTTTTTCCTTGCCCGGGAAGTCCACCCGCCTCTTATATACCTAAGGGGTGACGGCCGATTGAACAACAACACACAATCGCAAACACATCTACAACTTTTTCATCTACGTCTTGTCCCTCCCTCGTTCTTGCTCCCTCGTTCTTCGTCGTTCTTCGTGTTGGAGAGCTGCGAATCGCGAGGCTCTAGGGGCTGCTTGACCAACCTATGGCAGCCCATAGCCGCCGCACTCCCCGACGGGGTCCCTCCCGGGAGTGTAGGGTTTCGGGTCCTCAAAAGCTCTCGCCGGTCGACTTGCGAATCGCGCTTCTGGTGAGACTCCTTCGACGTGAGCTGCGGTGCACCACCCCCGGCGTCGAGGGTACACGTGACGTGTTCGTGTGCGAACACACTTTTTGGCGACTCCGCTAGGGGCTGAAGATCAATCATCAACATCCATCATGTCTGGCAACGAAAAGATTCCCAAGCCCTCGGAAATCAATGCCGATAACATAGTCAAGCCCATTTTTGAGGAGTTATCGGAAGAACATCGCCAAGCTTATGAGGAGTACAAGAAGGCGCGTGAAGAGAAGGAGATGCAGGAGTTCCTTGCTAAGTTCAAGAAGGATCGTCAAGGCAATAGGAGAAATCAAGTTTCTTCCTCTTCATGATGAACAGGTTAAACCCTCTATGAGTAATACCTTCTCTCCCGAGGTATGGGCTCAAATTGATAGTCGCATTACTGATAGCAATAATCTTTTATACCAAATTTTCTTGGAAAATAGTAATGCTCAAAAAAGTATGCCTCAATCATCTATTGGTAATGTTGGTGTGCCTGTTACCGCAGTGATCCCTAATCCAACTTTGCCTATTTCATCGACGCCTCCCGTGCTGATGAATTTTTATCCTAGACCAACCAATCAAATTGTTGCCGCACCTATTGATCCTATCATGAGTATGCCAAGTTCGATGGTGACGTTGAACCAAACCCTACCCACAAGTGCAAACGCTGTTAGATCATTGCCGAATTACAGTTCGGCATACTTGCCGCAATTCACACCTGTAGCTACTAACCATACTCCTCCTATGCCAATGCTGCAAGCTTCATCGTCCACTACGGATGATGGTCTAGCTAATCTTAGAGAGGAGATGGCTAAGATGCTCCGAGAGAATTTCGGAGTTGGGTTACCAAGGAACCGGATTTACCAAAAGCCATATCCAGAATACTTTGATGCAATTCAATGCCCTCCGGGATATAAAATTCCAGGTTTTGTTAAGTTTAACGGAGAGGGCACAAAAACCACATGGGAGCATGTTAGTCAATACTTGGCACAATTGGGTGAAGTAGGCTCACTAAATGAATTGAAAGTGCGTTTATTTCCTTTATCTTTAACCGGTACCGCATTTTCATGGTTTGGCGCTTTACCACATGGTTCTATTCGTTTATGGTCGCAACTAGAACAAAAATTTCATGATCATTTTTATAGTGGCGATGATGAGCTTAAGTTGTCACATTTGACATCGGTTAGACAAAAGCATGATGAATCGGTCTCTGATTACGTCAAGAGATTTAGAGATACAAAAAACCGGTGCTATAGTTTGGTGATAACCGAGAGAGATTTGGCTGACCTTGTGCTTAGTGGTTTGAGAACTCACATTAGAGAAAGGCTAGAAGGACATGAATTTTTAAATATCAACCAAGTCTTGCAAAGGCTTTGGCTCAAGAAAGCCGAAGCAAAGATCTTAAATAGGTGCATAGATATAAAACTGATTGTCCTAAGATGAATATGATTGAGTATGATAGTGACCACTCGGACGATGAGGGTGATATTTATGCTGCTGAATTTGTTTGGCCATCTAAGGCCAAACCATTTACTTGCAATGATTTAAAGCCGATTCATAAGAATCGTGATGAAGAGATGAAATTTACTTTCAACATTGCTAAGTGTGATAGAATATTTGATGCTTTATTGCAAGCAAAGATTATTAGAATATCTCATACTTCACCGCCTTTTGAAGAGCTACATGGCGTGCTTCTTGCAAGTATCATAATTCTTTTTATCATGTTACTAATGATTGTAATGTTTTTCGACGACAGATACAATCGGCCATTAATGACAGACGATTGAATTTTTCTGAGATGCAAGTTGATAAGCAGACTTTCCCAATGAACACCATGGGTTTGGAGGGGAAGAAGATGTTAATTTGGCCCAGCATAGCCGAATCAGCTAATAAGAATAATATTGTCATTGGTGAGCCCAGGAAAAATAAGGAGAGCGACAAGGCCTTGGGGAGACAAGTTGTGCTTGATAAGCAACCCAATGGCAAGGAGATAATCAAGATCACCATCAAGAATTCTACACTCGGGGGCAACCACAAGTGCAAGACAAACACTCATGTCAAATTTTTTAAGCCCAAGAGTCCAGAGGTTGGCAAGTGGAAGACGAATGAAGGTAAAGTGCAGCGCAAGAAAATCAAGCTAACTTTTGATATGTTGTTGTCCAAGTATGCCAATCAAGCGGCCGGTTCTAGCTCTAACCGGTCATCAAATTTGAAGCGCTCAAGGTCACCTCCTCGGGAAGACTTTCAGCATCATGCAAGGCCATATGGGTCGTGGGCGCCAGGACCATGGATGGCGCCACCCCCCTATGCGCCATACTACATGGGAGGTTTCAATGGAGGATGGGGGCAGCCCCCAATTGCCCCTTATTCTTTTCATCCGGGTTGGGCAGAACCAAGGAGGCCCGTTCATGAGAGGCTTTCTCCCAAACGAGGCCATTTGAGCAATGGTGTCAATCGGCCAATGCAAGATAATCCAAAAATGATCAGTAGGCAAGAGTGGCATGCTAAGTCACCAAGTGTTGAAATTTCAGAACCTAGCAAGCAAAAGGAGAAGAGCACTAGTGCTGAAACTATTATGATAGGCACTAAAGAGTTAACAATCGAAGAGCCGATTATTGTTGATAATCAGGCTAATTCTAATAAGGGTGTGGCTGCTGTCCAGCAAGGTCCCATGGCTAATTATCATGAAGCTAGCACAAGCAAGGCCAAGCTGAGGGATCCAAAATATACTCAACCTAAGTGGTGTCCTTCCGGTCTGATCAAGGCACAAAAAAGGAGATTGCACTGCATGAGGAGCCACGAGAAGGAGGAACAAGAAGCAGAGAAGCAAAGGGATAAATTGTTCAATGAAACCTGTCCAATGGTGCCACCAAAACAAGTGTGGAAGCCTAAGCAAAAGGAAAACATAGCATCTTCTGCATTGATCATAGCAACACCTACACCACCAACGGAGGATGATGCGGCTGCTATTACATCGTCCAGATTTCCTATTACTTCCTCTTCACTTCGAGCTATTTCAGAGTCAGTGGACATGCTCGAGGAAGGAGATGAAATGCTTGATTATGAGTCTACACCGGTTCATCAAGGTATGGATATTAATATGGTGTATTACTTACCCGCTGATTTTCGTGCTATATATGAAGAAGAGGAAGTAGCTCAACTAGATTTTGGTCCTAAAAATGCTACATTCGAGAAGCCAAAAGAACCAGTGACGCACTTGAAGCCATTGTTCCTTAAAGGTCATATTAATGGATCGCCGGTTGCTAGAATGCTTGTCGATGGTGGTGTTGTGGTGAATCTTATGCCATATTCGATCTTCAAAAAATTGGGGCTGCGTGATGAAGAGTTAATGAAGACCAACATGGTGCTTAATGGATTTGAAGGCAAAGAGAAAACTGGAGCCAAGGGTGTAATGTATGTGGAGCTTACCGTGGGAAGCAAAACTTTGGCTACCGCATTGTTTGTCGCCGAGGTGCAAGGTAACTACAATGTGATATTAGGCCGCGATTGGGTTCATGCAAATCAATGTGTGTCGTCTACTATGCACCAGTTTTTGATTCAATGGGTTGATGATGAAGTGGAGGTCATTCATGCGGATAATTCGGCTTGTGTTGCTTTGGCCGATGCATCGGTGGATTGGCAACATCCTAATGCTACTTTCTTGATGGGGCGCGACTTATCAGAATTTGATTTTCTTAGCGCCACAAAAGGTGGTTTCGTACCCGTTTCTTTAAAGCCAGTTGGCGATAATCGGCTCCAAGGTATGATGTATTTAAATGGATCCTAACTCAAAGTGGTTACAAGAGCGTCTTGTTGAATATCGGTCCAATGAGAATGATATGTATGAGTCCATAGAAGAGTTAGATGATATGGATAAATTAGGACAGGTTTTGCATCGACTGATCCATTAGAAGAGATAGATATAGGAGATGGTTCAATTCTTAGGCCGACATTTGTAAACAAAAATTTAAGAGCCGATCATAAAGCTAAGTTGATCGAGCTGTTGAAAGAATATGTTTGTTGCTTTGCATGGGAATATCATGAGATCACAGGTTTAAGCCGAGAGCTAGTGGAGCATCGGTTACCTATAAAGGCCGGTTTTAGACCGTACAAGCAATCGGCCAGAAAGTTTAATCCAAAAACATATGACTGGATCAAGGAAGAGATCGGTCGTTTGCTTAAAGCTTATTTATTAGACCTTGCAGGTATGTCGAGTGGATTTCTAACATTGTACCAGTAGAGAAGAAAGGCTCCGGCAAGTTGAGGGTGTGCATTGATTTCAGAGATTTGAATAGAGCTACACCTAAAGATGAGTATCCCATGCCAATAGCCGATATGCTTATTAATGATGCTTCTGGACATAAGGTCATTAGCTTTCTCGATGGTAATGCGGGGTATAATCAGATTTTTATGGCCGAAGAGGACATGTCCAAAACGGCTTTTCGATGCCCCGGTTTCCTTGGTTTATTTGAGTGGACGGTGATGACCTTTGGACTAAAGAATGCCGACGCCACGTATCAAAGGGATATGACTTTAATTTTTCATGATTTACTTGGTGTTATACTTCAGGTCTATATTGATGATATTGTTGTCAAATCGGATGCTTTTGAATCTCACTTAGCTGATTTGCGCTTGGCTTTTGAAAGAATGAAGAAATATGGGCTGAAAATGAATCCTTTGAAGTGTGCCTTTGGTGTATCGGCTGGGAAGTTTCTGGGTTTCATTATTCATGAAGATGGCGTGGAAATTGATCCAAAAAAGATAGAAGCTATACAGAAAGTAGAGGCCTCAACATGCAAGAGAGATATGCAAAAATTCTTTGGCAAGGTCAATTATTTGAGGAGGTTCATAGCCAATCTATCAGGGAAGGTTGATGCATTTACTCCTATCCTTCGGTTAAAAAATGATGTTGATTTTACTTGGGGGGCAAAACAGCAAGAGGCATTTGATATGATTAAGAAATATTTGTGCACTCCTCCGGTTATGAAAGTGCCCAGGCATAGGGAGCAATTTAGACTTTACATTGCACTGGAGGAAGGTGTTATTGGTGTTGTTTTCACTCAAGAGACTGAAGGAAAGGAGCATGCTATTACTTATTTGAGCCGACGCTTATTGGACGCCGAGACAAGGTATACATTTATTGAGAAATTATGCTTATGCTTATATTATGCTTGCACAAAATTGAGACATTATCTAGTGCCTACACTTGCATTATAGCTTGTCAAACCGATGTCATCAAATACATGTTGCATAGGCCAATTCTCAGTGGAATTGGCAAGGGGGCTTATGCTTTAATTGAATATGATTTGGCTTATGAATCTCTGAAATCCATGAAAGGCCAAATTGTTGCTAATTTTATTGTTGAGCATCGGATTGATGACAAGCATGATATTGATATAAACCTTGTCTCATTAGTACCATGGAGATTATATTTTGATGGTTCAGTTTCTAGTAATGGCCAAGGTGTTGTTATTGTTTATATATCTCCTCATGGTGCTATTTTTGGAGCCTCATGCCGCTTAGAATACTTTTGCACAAATAATCAAGCCGAATATGAAGCATTGTTATTCTTAGAGATGTTGCTTTCCATAGGTGCTACAAATATTGAGGCTTTTGGTGATTCGTTATTAGTAGTGCAACAAGTATCCAAAGTCTTTCAATGTTTTGACGAATCACTTAATGTTTATCTTGATAAATGTCTAGATATAATTTCTACTTTGGATTACTTTAGCATTGCTCATATATCTAGAGATGACAATTGGAGAGCAAATGAGTTGGCACAACAAGCATCCGGCTAGCATGTTGATCGTGGCATGTTTCATATTTCTCAAAGGCCGATGTCTAGTCTTGCCAACATAGGGGAGGCCAAACCGGAGCCCACCATTTCGACCACTAATGAAATATTTAATGTAAGAGAAAATCAAGACTGGAGGAAACCCATTATTGATTATTTGTGTGATCCTAGTAAAAAGGTGGACAGGACTATTCGGCGTATGGCTTTCAAATACACAATGAGAGATGATGGTCTATATCGCCGATCGGTTGATGATGTTCTTTTGAAGTGCTTGGACGAGGACCAAGCGAGAGTTGCTATGGGAGAGGTCCATGAAGGTATTTGTGCCACTCATCAGTCGGCTCCCAAGATGAAATGGTTACTACGACGTGCTGGGTTTTATTGGCCGACAATGGTTAATGATTGCTTCTGGTACTATAAAGGATGTGAAGCTTGTCAAAAGTTTTGTGATATTCAGTTAGCTCCCGCTGCTATGTTACATCCTATTATCAAGCCATGGCCTTTTAGAGGTTGGGGATTAGACTTTATTGGATAGATTCATCCTTCTTCTTCAAAGGGGCATCGGTACGTGTTGGTGGCAACTGATTATTTCACTAAATGGTCTGAAGCAATACCACTCAAAAAATATGATGCATACAGAGGTAATTCAATTCCTAACTGAACATATTATTCATAGATTCAGCATTCCTCAAACATTAACTACGGACCAAGGTTCATCGTTTATGTCACATCAAGTCAGAGAATTTGCCGAATCATATAAGATAAAGTTGCTCAATTTCTCTCCATATTATGCCCAAGCCAATGGACAAGCTGAGTCTAGCAATAAAATATTAATCAAGCTCATCAAGAAGAAGATTGAGGATAATCCAAGGAGATGGCATGAGCTATTGTCCAAAGCTTTGTGGTCACATAGGATCTCAAGGCATGGTGCCACAAAGGTGACTCCATATGAGCTCGTATATGGTCAGGAGGCCGTTTTACCAGTGGAAGTGAATTTGAATGCTTTGAGAATAGCCAAACAAAATGATTTATCGACGGTGGACTTCTATAACTTGACGATGGACAATATTGATGAAGTCGCCGATAAACGTTTGGCTGCTTTAAAGGCCATACAAAGAGATAAGTTGAGGGTGTCAAGAGCTTACAATAAGAAGGTCAAGTTGAAGAATTTTCAAGTTGGTGATCTCGTTTGGAAGGTGATTCTACCAACTGGTTCAAAAGACAGAAAATTTGGGAAGTGGTCTCCAAGTTGGGAAGGTCCTTTTAAGATTACAAGGGTAGTTCCCGGAAACTCATATTTGGTGGTATCCGTGCAAAGCACATTATTACCTTGAGCTATCAATGGAAAATATTTAAAGAAGTACCACCCAAGTATGTGGCAAGAAGCCTAGGTAGGCAAACGATCGATATATAACTATCGCCCTTAGCATAAACATGACCGATATATAATTATTGCCCTTAGCATAAACATGGCCGATACACAATCATCGCCCTAAGCACATATAAATGGCCGATGGAGTGTTGACATCGCCCTTAAAACAAAACATGGTACAAGTTATTTTTCAGCATGCTAGCTTTGCCAAAAAATAGGGGGGCATGTGTTGATGCTTAAAAGTGGCACAATCGTAAAAGTTGCTTTAAGCTATGGCAATAATAATTCAAACTTATTATTGGAAGTTAGCATGGGATGGATTTCTTAGAGAAGATCAGGATGGATATGAAAGTGGTCTAAAACGGAGCTCGGATGCAAAAGTTATGGCAAGTTCAGGGATGCTCATGGTGACACCAGATTAAATAATGGCTTGAAACCCAATAAAGATGGCTTCAAATGGAAAAAGTTCCAACATGAAGTTGTGCGTCTCGTTGAAATGGTTGATTTTGACATAAAGAACGTCTCAATCGGAGGTCGTATGCAAAAGTTAGAGCCAAAAATGCGCGGTTGCAGCAGGATGGCCAGACACTCCGGGAATAATCATCCGGTTCTTCGAGGATGGCCGGACACTCCGGGGATGTTAGTCCGGGTTTTGGATTTTTCTGCCGCAAGTTGCAAACCGAACCATTTCTACGGTTTTGAACGTGAATTCTAACCTTTCCTTGCCCGCGAAGTCCATCCGCCTCTTATATACCTAAGGGGCGACGGCCGATTGAACAACAACACACAATCGCAAACACATCTACAGCTTTTTCATCCACGTCTTGTCCCTCCCTCGTTCTTGCTCCCTTGTTCTTCGTCGTCAATCGTTTTGGAAAGTTGGATTCCGAGATAGACCCAAACTATGGTTTTGAACGTGAACTCTAACCTTTCCTTGCCCGGGAAGTCCATCCGCCTCTTATATACCTAAGGGGTGACGACTGATTGAACAACAACACACAATCGCAAACACATCTACAACGTTTTCATCCACGTCTTGTCCCTCCCTCATTCTTGCTCCCTCGTTCTTCGTCGTTCTTCGTGTTGGAGAGCTGCGAATCGTGAGGCTCTAGGGCTGGCTTGACCGACCTAGGACAGCCCATAGCAGCCACACTCCCCGACGGGGTCCCTCCCGGGAGTGTAGGGTTTCGGGTCCTCAAAAGCTCTTGCCGGCCGACTTGCGAATCGCGCTTCCGGTGAGACTCCTTCGACGTGAGCTGTGGTGCACCACCCCTGGCATCGAGGGTACACGTGACATGTTCATGTGCGAACACCCTGTTCAAGTTAACGCCTGTTCCATTGTATTCCTATGGGCTTATCTCGCACGGCCAATCCATGTTGCTCCTTTTAGTTTCCAATGATTAGAGAAGTCTCACTTATTTCTTGGAATGTTCGAGGCCTAGATAGACACAAAAAGTGCACCGACGTAAAACCAACTCTCTCGTCGGCGCCTTGCTCTGTGCTTTGCCTACAGGAGTCAAAGCTCCAAGACATTTCCCACTTTAAAGCTATTTCTTTTCTTCCTCCAAATCTTTGCAACTTCCATTCCATTCCAGCTATCGGTTCAGCTGGGGGAATTGTTACCGCATGGGACGACAATTTTCTCTCCTGCAACAAAGTGCTCGCGGACACTTTTGCCCTTACTTGTTGGTTTGAATCGCGCGCGGATGACCTCTCGTTTGCCATTACTAACGTCTACGGCCCCTGTGACCATGACTCTAAACCTACCTTCTTGCAATCCCTGGTGGATCTCAAGCATCAGATCTCCTGTCCTTGGACTGTCATTGGTGATTTCAACATCACCCTTAGGCCGTCAGACAAATCCACGACGCATTTCAATATGCCGGAGGTTAACCTTTTCGCCTCAACCATAAATACTCTCCAGCTTCAGGATCTCCCTCTCCTTGACAGACGCTACACTTGGTCGAACCAGCAGGATGTGCCCATTCTTGTTCGGCTCGATTGGGCGCTGGCAAGTGTTGACTGGGCCACAAAATTCTCGGATACTTCTCTTTCATCTCTCGCTAGGACAACCTCTGATCACGTCCCCATCCGACTAACGGCAGCCACTTCCATCCCCAGATCTTTGGTTTTCCGCCTTGACCGCACTCTCCTCAATATTCCTTTATTCAAGGAACGGGTGGCGGCAAATTGGGGGATCGTGGGTCCGAGGCATGCCCACCTTGGATCGACTGGAACTCTTTCCCTCAAGTTAAAGCATACTAGGGATATGGCCAAAAAGTGGCTATCCAATCGCAGATCTCCTAGGATCATCGCCTTAAACTGTCATACCACTATTAATTTCTTGGATAAGCTGGAGGATGCCAGGACGTTGTGGTCTCTCGAATCCGATCTTCGGCTTGCGGTCAAGCTTTCACTGCACCATCACAATGCTGCAATTGCGGCCTACTGGATGCAACGGGCAAAGCTAAAGCACCGCGTTTTCGGCGACGAGAACTCGGCCTACCTTCATATTTGTGCCTCGGTTAGACACCAGAAAAACCAAATTAAATCCCTTGAAAACAATGGCATGACTTCCACTGCGCATTGTGACAAGGAGGCAGTTCTTTTGAATTTCTTCAAAAACTTGATGGGAGTAAACCATCCTGCTTCCGTTTCCTTTGATCTAGATAGTTTGCTACTCCCGAACTCAATTACATCCACTCAGGCTTCCAACCTCTCTGCTCCTTTTACCTTGGAGGAAATAAAAGAGGCCCTTTGGGCCATGAAGGATGATGCAAGCCCAGGGCCGGATGTTTTTGGCCCCGCTTTCTACAAGTGCAACTGGGATCTTGTGAAAATGGATCTTCTCAATCTGCTTAATGATTTTCATGCTGGCACAGCGGACCTTAAACGTTTGAACACAGCTCACATCGTGCTCCTACCCAAAAAATCAGACGCCGCTAAGACAGAAAACTATCGCCCAGTGTCCCTTCAAAACTGCTCCGTCAAGCATGCTTCTAAGTGTCTCGGTATTTGGGCCCAGCCTCTTATCGATCATCTCATCCACGACGAGCAAACGAGTTTTATTCGAGGCCGTGGGATTGCCGAAAACTTTGTCCATGCTGCTGACATTGTCCAAACTTGTTTTAAACGACGCCTCCCTGCAATTATAATCAAGCTAGACTTCCACAAGGCTTTTGACTTGTGTCTTGGGTCGCCCTTGCCGGGATCTTGCGCGCAAAAGGATTTCCACCAACCTGGTGCCGTTGGGTTGACCACCTTAGCTCTTCGTCCACCTCGACCATGTTACTTAATGACAAACCGGGACCTTGGTTTCCGTGTCGGCAAGGCCTGCGACAAGGGGACACTTTCTCTCCCTATCTTTTCATTATTGTAGCTGATGTCCTCAAGCACCTAATTCTTCATGCCTCAGCCAACGGCCTTCTTACCCACCTAATTGCGGACGATATTCCTTGCATCGTCCTGCAATATGCTGACGACACCCTTATTGTACTACTCCCAGATGCAGCACAACTGCGGACCCTCAAACAAGTCCTGGTTTAGTTCTCTGAGGCCACCGACCTTACCATCAACTTTCACAAAAGCACCTTTGCACCTATTCACGTCGACCCAGAGTTCTCCAACAACCTTGCGGCCATTCTTGGATGCCCGATTGCTTCATTTCCGCAATCTTACTTACGCTTGCCTCTTTCCATCCACAAGCTCAACCTGGCTGATTTTTCCTTCATCATCGACAAGGTTAACATACGTTTGGCTGGCTAGTGGGGCTTTCTCTTGTCCTTGGCCGGGCGGGCAATTCTCGTCCACTCCGTTCTTCCGGCCTTGCCAATATACGCTATGAGTCTTCTTCTTCTTCCCACTGGCACTGTGCCCGAGATTCAGAAACGATGTAGGGCCTTCTTCTGGACAGGCCAGGATACGATCGTCGGGGGTAATTGCAAAGTGGCTTGGGACATTGTGTGCGCTCCTTTCATTAATGGAGGCCTCTGCTTCCTATCTCTAACGCAAATGAATCTTTGCCTCCTCCTCAAACATATTTCCAAGCTTCACGATGGGGCAACTACGCGAGAACCTACTTACCTTGTCTCCAAGTACGGCTGGTCTAACACCCATGATGTGGGCATTGACGCTAGTCATTCTACTCCTATTTGGCAGGATATCATGAAAGGCCTTGATTTCTTTCATTCAAAAACTCTGGTGCAACTTGGCAACGATGCTTCTACCTCATTCTGGCTCGACCTTTGGCTTCCTAACGCCACCCAAACCCTAGCACAACTTTTCCCGGCACTGTTCTCTCACTCCGATAGGATCCACACTCCGATGGCTCGTGCTCTGGGCTCGAACAACCTAAACTTGGACCTGACCCCCAGGCTGTCTCATACGGCCGAATGCGAGCTTGCTGAACTCCGCAATGTACTGGCTTCGGTAACGTGAATTTGCAGGTTGCTGACAAAAGAATTTCGAGGGATGCAGGCAAACCATTAACCACTAAGCTGGCCTACCAGGCGGTTTGGAAGTCGCGGCCCACGGACAACCTTGCGCCGGCCATTTGGAGAAACTATGCCCCGAATAAGTGCAGAATTTTTGTCTGGCTCGCCAACCAGGACCACATGTTCACGAACGCTAAATGCTTCAGACGGGGCATTGCCACTTCTGCGGCCTGCCCCTTCTGCAGCCAATGTGAAACTATCGATCACCTTCTTTTTCAATGCTGACATCTAGCTCCGCTCTGGGCGAGCAGGAATTAAGCTTGGGGATGCTTAATACGTCTCCAACGTATCTATAATTTTTGATTCTTCCATGCTATTATATTATCTATTTTGGATGTTTAATAGGCATTTATATGCTATTTTATATTTTTTGGGACTAACCTATTAACCGAGGGCCCAGTGCCAGTTCTCTGTATTTTTTCCTATTTTAGAGTTTTGCTGAAAAGGAATACCAAACGGAATGAAACCTTCGAGATGATCTTTCTTGGACCGAAAGCAAACCAGAAGACTTGGAGATGAAGTCGGAGAGACAACGAGGCGGCCACGAGGCAGGAGGGCGCGCCCCCACCCTCGTGGGCCCCTCGTACCTCCCCTGACCTAGTTCCTTCACCTATATATACTCTTATACCACTACTAGAGAAAAGCTTACTAGTGGCGCTGGTTTTTTACATACCAATAGTGCGGGCACCGGCGCTACTGCTAGGGCGCTACAGCTATTATTTAACAGTAGCACGTTTCTAAACAAGCGCTGCAGCTAAAATACTTATTAGTAGCGTCGCTTTCTCCACCAACGCTACTACTATCATCACGTAGTAGTAGCGCCCTATTTTCTCCCCACGCTACAACTAGGCAAATAGAAATAAAAAATAAAAAAAGCAGTCAGGTGCAATATTCATGGAAATCAAGACAAGTCCAGTGCAAATAAACTAAGTTCACAGAACCATCTCACAAACATTAAGGACAGTACCACATTTAATATAACCACACAATCTCACAAACTCATATAGTAGTCAACAATGCATGGATAGATCATAGTTGATAAGTCTACTAGGTAGTCATACTAGCATATATATGGTTCAACAGCCACACGCATGCATATGTAGTTCTAGATGATGTCGATGACGGCCATCATCCTCAAGTCTGGGTTGTGGGTGTTCCTGATAGTAATTAGGATTGCCTGTCCAACATGAAGATTCTTGCCAACGAGGAAGCTCTTCCACCCAACCGAGTTGAAGTGTGTGCGACCGTCCGTGTCCACGCCGTACGCACAAGTGGTGACGGACCCCCGTTCGGTAAGGCGTATTCCAGCAGAGCCTTCTTCATCAGGCTTGATACCACAACTCTCAGATAGGCTCTTTGGAAATTTCTGAATAAGAAAAACATATCAATTAATAAGTAGCCTCACACATTCTACACGAAGCATATATATCATAGGACTCTACACTAAGTATATATATCATCGGACTCTACACTAAGTATAACAATAAAGCATATATGATTCACTAAGCATATAAGATTCACTAAGCATATAAGATTCACTAAGCATATATATCATCGGACTCTACACTAAGTATAACAATAAAGCATATAAGATTCACTAAGCATATATATCATCGGACTCTACACTAAGTATAACAATAAAGCATATAAGATTCACTAAGCATATATATCATCGGACTCTACACTAAGTATAACAATAAAGCATATAAGATTCACTAAGCATATATATCATCGGACTCTACACTAAGTATAACAATAAAGCATATCATCAAATTACTCTAAAAACTACAGTAAATGCAACATACCATGATATGCCGATCAACCATGGTACTTGTCAGGCGGGTCACGAATGGCACCCTGACGAAGTCAGCACGTGGCGGAATGATGTCCCATAGGTTGCACACCTCCTCCTCGCTCAACTTCATTCTTTGAGCTACGATGCCATCACCGAGTGGATCGTCATCATCCTCATCATCCTCATAATCTTCTGCTTTGTTGAAATAAATCACGACCAGCTTGGGTCTTGCAGCTTTGAAGGAGAAGCTGATCAACTCACCACCGGTGATAGCATGTTGTCGATGAAACGGACCCATCCATCTCCTCCCACCCGCGTCATCTTTCGTCCTTTCTCGATCTCCATAGTGTAGGGGCCCCCAGGAGCCTCAAAGGTCACAGAGTCTCCAGTCAAATTTTTGAATTCTGACCTCACATTGCATGGGACGATCTGTGTACAAAAAAGCAAAATGATATATACACGATGCATTAATGCCAATAACACTAAAAACAAAATAGTAGTTACTAGTTTCATATAATTTATTACCGCCGTGCCAAACAGCGTGCCAGTTGCAAGGCTGCTGGCGCACCTTGACTTGCACCGTCGACATGGTGGTGGTGGTGGTGGTGCCATTTCCCTAAAGCAATATGATTAAAGGATTAACGATCCAAGAAGTAAACATAAAGTTTTCATAGAGTTCACATGGCAAGCAAAATAACAACTAAAAAGTAAACATAAAGTTCGGTCCAGGGGAACACTTTATCTATTCCCACATCCAAAAGTTGAACCAGCTTAGAATCTTCCAGAACACAATAAGTAAACATCCATTCCACCTTTGGCATCAGATGCACAATAATTAAAACTATAAAAGGCAAACACCCCCCTTTTCGATCAGATACAACTCTCTGTCTATCTGTGTTTTCTTTTTCTAAAATTTACCAAAAATGGGCTCACTAACAGCATCATAACAACTTCTTAGCTGTTAGTGGCAGTAGCCAAGAATTGAAACCCTTAACCGTTGCTGTCATATCAGAGCTAAAAAAATGCTCACGATTCTACGGTCGAGCACTATGGTTGTTCCAGCGAAGCAATGACAAGTAGTTACAAGTACTACATCAATGATCCTAAATGTCGGAAACAATAGTCACGTATCGTGACAACGTGATACGATGGGACGCTCTCGTCCTTGGCCGATCACGTTAGCTAGCTTAGCTGCTAGCTCCCGCCAGCACACCATCTTCAGGACGAGCGCGCCAGCCCTGGAAGATGCGGTTTACCCGCTCAATTGTGGACTGCGGAATCACGCCATAGACGACACCAGGGCTCTAGGAGCGTATCTCGAAAGCTCCCATGGCACCATTTCAGAAGGGGAGCCGATCCTACGACCACCATCGACAAACCTGAGCGTGTGGAGGCGTTCACGCAACCACAGACGATGGATAATCATTCCCATTGCATAAGCCTATCATCTACACGAAACGGCACACGTCAACCGATGCCGCCCGTGGCTCCTCTCCGGAAAAGGCACGACATGGACGCCCCCTCTCTAAACCCTAGAACACTAGGCACCGCCGCCGCCACCACTCCTCCAGGGGCAGCAGCCAAGAATTGAAACCCAAGTTTCAATTATATGTGCTAAAAGCCTCTACTTCTCTAGCTACTTCTCTCTACTCTCTCCTAAGTTTCGGTGAGCAACAACGAGCCTCTACTTCTCTCACC
Source organism: Triticum turgidum subsp. durum (assembly GCA_900231445.1). NCBI lineage: Eukaryota > Viridiplantae > Streptophyta > Magnoliopsida > Poales > Poaceae > Triticum > Triticum turgidum. The sequence goes on from LT934116.1 coordinate 764,385,858, forward strand.
TAACCCCTCTCTCTACTCCCTCCCCAATCACGCGAGGAGCATGTCGCATCGAAGCGCGGAGCCACCGTGCAATCCCTAAATCCCAAAACATGGCGAGCCGCCGCGGCAAATCGATTGGAGCCTAGCTAGTGTGGCGC
>LT934116.1:764389013-764399843 GCA_900231445.1 Triticum turgidum subsp. durum
CCGGCCCGGGCTCGGAGACCACCTCCGCCGACACCCTGCAGCGGCGGCCCCGACTCCCCTCCGCCCTGCCCCGGCCACCGGACTCCCGGCTTGCCCGATGCACCAGCGCCCGCGACGTCCCACGGTGAGCCTTCTCCTTTTTTCAATTTTTTTCATTTTTTATGCATGAATGGATATTGTTACATGCCACTGTTAGATGCATGAATGGATATTAGATGCAAGATGAATGGATATTAGATGCAAGAGTGAATGGATATTAGATGCATGGACGCTAGATAGATAGATATATATTGTTAGATGCTTTAGTCACTTAGTTTCTAAACTATAGATGAATAGATGTTGGTTAAGTTTGTGATAGATGGATGGATATTGGTCAAGTTAGTATTTGGTCAAGTTAGTCTTAGGTCATGTTGATTCATAAGAAGCAATTCGAGACACTTAGTTTATAAAATAGTTAATGAAGCTTTTATTGCAATTTAACATGTCGTTTCATGTTGATTCATAATGTTGTGCCAATGCTTAATGTGGGGTGATGACCTATTTTTTTTTCACTCGATAGAATTAACAGGATTTGTGGTGTCCCATCTTCGTGGAGTGATCGTCGACGTTGGAGGTGTTGGTCCACAACTGTCCCTCCTTTGATTGACTACATCCTCTACATCGGAGGGTGAGAAACAATTCCATCACCTTGTCCGCTTTTTTCCATGTCACTAGATTTCATTTTCACATAAGTCATGTAACCTAGGTGCCTCCCATCCGAAAGGGTTGTATCAATAAATATACATTCAATTGCATATTTATCACCGCTGCTCTTTCAGATTGTCCAACGTTTTCCAAGGACATCCCGAGGATGTGTAGATTGGGTACGTTGTCCATGGAATACCCCGTTCCGAGACAGGATTTCGGCGGCGCCTCCCCGTTGTTCTCCGGATGCATATTCTCCCAACATTTTGCCGAGACGTGTATTTGCAGAACAGCGGGGAGGTGCTGCCGAAATTTTGTCTCGGAATGTGGTAGAGCATGGACAACGTACTCAATCTACACATTCTCGGGTGGGATTAGGACTCATCTTTACCTATTAGAGATGTAGGTGGATTCAATGACATTTCTCGTCAACCCTGTAAAAAATAAAACATTGATGTGAGTAATTTAAATGAATTCTTAATTTTGTTGTGTGGCTTCCAATCAAGCATAAATGACAGATAATCAGTGGATGTATAGTGGGTATTTTTGTCGGAATCAAGTAACAGCAGAGTGGGTTGAGAAAACCGATGTGTTTTTGAAAGAGATATTCCATAGTCCAATGAGAATTGTGCCAGAATGCCCTTGTGCCAAATGTAAGAGACGTATGCGCAGAGATAAGAGTGAGATGACTAAGCACCTTCGCACACATGGATTTATGCCAAACTTTAGCATGCTGATAAACTTTGCCTAGCGGGACCATGGTAGAGACGAGGTGATACGATAACGCATCGCTGGTTATGAGGACGATGGGGTTAGAGACATGCTAGATGATGTCTTTGCTGCACAGCCGACACCTCCGTCACATTAAGCGAATGAACCGGAGGAGCCGGAGGAAACCGCAAAGGCCTTTCTGGATATCTAGGCCCTGTCAAAGAAACCTCTTTATGAGAGTGCCAAGCTCTCTCAGCTAGATGCCATCTCACAACTGATGGCAGTCAAGGCCGAGTATGGCTGTAGCCGAGATTGCTTCGAAGCATTTCTGGGAGTATGGGCTAACAACTTCCCCGAGGGCCATGAACTGCTGAAAAGCATGCACGGTACGAACAAAATCATGAAGGTGCTCTCCATGGATTATGAGGAAATACATGTTTGTCCAAAGAATTTCCTTTTTTAGGCATGAGTATGCGAATGACAACTACTCTAGGAAGTGTGGTTCCTCTCGGTATATTGAGGTGGTCGATGAGCAGGGTGAGAAGAAGCAGCTAAAAATCCCTGCAAAGGTTCTTCGGTATCTTCATTTCAGAGAAAGCCTGCAGCGTCTTTTCATCACCGAGGAGTCTGCCGAAATGATGAAGTGGCACAAGGAAGGGAAAATGTATCATCCAAATAAAATCTTACATCCATCAGAAGGTGAAGCATGGAAGTCATTCGATACAGAATACCCTGAGGAAGCAGCCAAGGCTGGGAATGTTAGAATTGCTATATCAGGTGATGGGTTCAATCCATATGGTATGTCATCCAATCCATGCAGCTGCTGGCCCGTGTTTGTTATTCCTCTCAATCTCCCTCCCGGCGCCATAATGCAACGCAAGACCATGTTCCTGTGGCTTATAATTCCGGGACCTGAATAGCCGGGGAAGAATTTGAGTGTGTTTATGCAGCCGTTGGTGGATGATTTGCACCATTCTTGGTACTTCCAAAGGTTGACATACGACCGGCATCTGGAGAAAAAATTCTTTATGAGAGTTTGGCTACAGTATTGCATGCATGACTTTCCCGGCTATGCCCCATTCTGCGGATGGTGTACAAGTGGGAAGATGCCTTGCCCAGTGTGCATGCAGGCCTTGTGTTTCATTTGGCTGAAGAAGGGTGGCAGGTATGTTGCATTTCACCTGCATCGACAGTTCCTCCCTCCAGACCATCCTGACAGGGACGACAAGAAGAACTTCACAAAATGCCTAGTCTTTCATGAAGTAAAAGAGATTCCAACGTTTTCTGTTGCGGATGTGCTTGCTCAGCTGAAAGCTCTTAAGCTTGCCGACGAAGGGAAAGTCAAAGGCAAAGCCAAAGCCACAGGCGAGGGCGAGGGAGAGGGCGAGGGCAAAGGAAAAGGCAAAGGGAAAGCCAAAGGTTTTGAAAGATATGGTGAGACGCACAACTGGACTCACATTACCCCCTTCACATAGCTTCCCTATTTCAAGGACCTCAAACTTCCATATAACATTGACGTGATGCACACTGAAAAGAATGTCGTAGAGGCCCTTTTTCGCACGATCCTCAACATTCCTAATAAGGCAAAGGATAATGTTAATGCTAGAGTCGATCAACAGAATATTTGTGATAGACCACATCTAAACATGTAGCCTCCCACAGGCGGTCAAAAATCTTGGTTCAAACCAGATGTTGACTTCGTACTTCAAAAGGATAATAAGATGGAGGCATTCAAGTGGCTGAAACACGTCGTGAAGTTCACTGATGGTTATGCATCGAATATAAGTAAGGGGGTCAATCTTTTAACGGGCAAAGTGACCGGGCTCAAGAGTCATGACTATCATGTATGGATTGAGCGGATTATGCCGGTGATGGTTCGAGGCTATGTTCCCGAGCATGTCTGTCCTGTGCTTGTGGAGCTAAGCCATTTCTTACTCACGCTTTGTGCTAAAGGGAATTGAAATGAGTCTGAAACATTGCTATCTTATCTTGCACCATGCTGTGTGTATACCTGTGGTTATTGTATCCCTTCTGCTGGGTAGACATGCATGCATGTTATGTTTCATTTCATTCCCTTTGTCTTTTGCTTGTTTATCGTAGTACTAGTGGGGATTAATTTGGCCTGAATTGTGTAAGCGGCATGGAAACTAAATATACGAGTGAATGGGTCTTCTGTTTAGAGTTTCATTTTTTCTACGATGCAACATTCTAGGAAATGGAACACTGGTATTTTAGTTGTCAGTTGTTGTGGTAGCTGTTACTTGAAAGGTAGCAAATTAAGAAACCCTAGTTGTTAGTTGTCAGTAGTAATACTGTACTAATTAATGCAGTTTTAACTGTTGTACTGTCAACAGTATATTTTCAGGCTATTTCTTGTAACTGAAACTACATTTTTAGCTATAGACTAACCGCAACAATCCCAGTAACAGAGCAAGTGGCACAGTGGTTGTTTCGAGCAGACGATTGATTAACCAGTGTAAAATGACCACTGTAGGAATATCATCATACCTAGCCAAGATCCATGTAAATGTAGTCACGTCATGATTGAACGACTTCTATGTAGCACGGGCTGTTATGACAGATTTGGAATGTAAATGAATACTTTATATTCAAATACAAGTTGTTACGACCTTCCTTGAGATAGTTGAGGAGGGTAGGTAATGGTTTACTGCTGCGGCGGAGCTACAGGGTGGCCAGGGTGGGCCGCGGCCCACCCTGAGATTTTGGATTCGCTTATATACCTATGAATTTTTAACTGGGCCAGAAAAAAAATCGGCCCAATAACCATACCGATTGATCCAGTGAACGCAGCCACAGCCCTCGTCTCGGCCACTCCCTCCGTTCATCGTCTCATCCACTGCAGCCGCTTCGTCCCGACGCCATCTGACGCCCTCGTCTCACCGCCGCCGTTCCTCGCGGCATCGTCGGTCGCTGACCGGAGCCCAGACCGCCTCCCCTTCCCTCCCGGTGCTCGCCTGGCCCTCGGATCCACCGCTCCCCCGCGCCCCTGCCCTGCCCGGCTGCTCCCTTGACCCGGGCCGCCTGGCCCTGCCGCCCGCTCGCCCTGCCTCCAGTGGAGTCCGACCCTCCGCCTCCCTGCAAAGCCTATGGCCGTCGGTGCCGCTCAGCAGCCAGTCTCCGGCCATCCGGCAGCAGCACGGCAGCAAGTGTGTAAATTGGTTTAATGTACTGAAAACCCTTAATTTTTTATTTGGGGTTTGCCTTTTTGCACTATGCTATCATGAATTGATGAACACATACATAATTTTGTACATCATTTCTACCTCAACTAGCTTTATTGATAGAAACTAATTTTTATTGCATGTTGAAGAATGAAGAGGGCCGGAGACGTTGTTTCTCTTTTCCAGAGATAAGCTATGAAGATAGGGAAGAAGAAGAAGGCAGAGTATGTCAGATGTGGCCGAAGAGCTAGCCAAAGAACTTGTGTGTGTGCCGATTGTGATTGAAGAGCAAACTCAAGAACCAACAGTGTCTATGTCGAATGTGACCATAGAGCGAATGTATGTCATATTTCTTGTAAAAAAATTGGGGGGGTCGGACCACCCTGATGTCAAATGCTGGCTCCACCACTGCTGCTGCTGTTTGAGCTGTTTATACCATAACAGCAACAGATATATGCGGCTGTCATTAAATAAACTGGAGTAGCTGAGTCTCAACAGATATGTACACATCATTGAATGAAATTAATTGGTCGCGGCTGGCAAAATCCGAGGAGAGAAGATGAGGAATGTGATGACACTAGTAGAAAACAAGGCTTTGGTCCAAACTCAATGTATGCATTAGTCCCGGTTTGCTTACGAACCGGGACTAATATGAGCATTAGTCCCGGTTCGAGCGGCTAGGGCGTCGGGAAGGCATTAGTTTCGGTTCAATTGGGACCTTTAGTCCCGATTTGAGACACGAACCGGGACTAAAGGGTGTGATGCCCTTTAGTCCCGTTTCGTGTCTCAAACAGAGACTAAAGGTTGCGATGCCCTTTAGTCCCGGTTCGTGTCTCAAACCGGGACTAAAGATTTGACCTTTAGTCCCGGTTTGGGACACCAACAGGGAGTAAAGGGCGTGATGCCCTTTAGTCCCGGTTGGTGTCCCAAACCGGGACTAATATAAAGCAAAGATGAAGAATGAAGATTGTGACAGTTCCAGATGCCCATTTTCCCCAGTTCTGGAACCGAGATCAATATAAAGCGAAGATGAAGAATGTGATGACAGTGACACTAGTAGAAAACATGGTTTTGGTCCAAACTCAATGTACACATTAGTCCCGAGCTTACGAACCGGGATTAATGTGAGCATTAGTCCCGGTTCGGGTGGCTAGGGCGTCGGGAAGGCATTAGTCCCGATTCAATTGGGACCTTTAGTCCCGGTTTGAGACACGAACCGGGACTAAAGGGTGCGATGCCCTTTAGTCCCGGTTCGTGTCTCAAACCGAGACTAAAGGGTGCCATGTCCTTTAGTCCCGGTTCGTGTCTCAAAGCGGGACTAAAGATTAGACCTTTAGTCCCGGTTTGAGATACGAACCGGGACTAAAGGGCGTGATCGAACTCTACCCCCCTCCCCGTGTATAGACATTTCAGTTTTGAAAAAAATAATAAAAAAAAGATAAAAACTTTAAAAATTAAAATCCTTTGAGATGTACTTTTGTTACTACATTTACTAGTTAGGAAAATCAAAAAACTTAAATTTGGACATGTTTTGCAAAAAAGTGTTATGAAAAAGTGAAACGGCTATAACTTTTGCATACGATGTCAAAAAAAGTATAATATATCAAAACGCTCAACACGAAAATCCGGTTCCGATTTCGACCGACGTAGGCCATTTTGCAAATATTTAGAATCCTCAAATTCTAAAAGGAAAAATGATATGCTCAAATTTCAGTTTTTTTGGATATTGGTCAAACTTTTGTCAAACTATGGTCAAACTACTTATTCAAGAAATATTAGTGTTACTAAATAATTATTGGTTTTAAGAATAATAGTTTCAAACTCAAACGGTGAGACGGCTCAAGTTCAACTTCTAAGGGTTAATAGGATTGACAGCTTACTATTGTCAGGAAAACAACAAGTGCAGACTTGAAAACAAAGGGTAATAGAACTCAGAAGTTAAGCATGCTCAGGCTGGAGTAGTGAGAGGATGGATGACTGGTCGAGAAGTTAGACGATTTGGGATGCGTGGTCCATACTTGAGCAGTCATGAGAGGTGATTAGGGATTAAATTGTCAAATAATTCAGAAATTTAAAAATTCAGAAAAAAATCATCTTTTAAAAAAATAATCAAAAAACCCAAAATTTAAAAAATTCCTTTACCAACCGGGACTAAAGGTGGAGCTCCAGAAACCGGCCACGTGAAACTCCTTCAGTTCCGGTTCGTAAGCCAACCGGGACTAAAGATTATGCACTTTAGTCCCGACTATTTAGTCCCGGTTCTAAAACCAGGACTAAAGGCCCTCTGAAAACAGGACTAAAGGCCCGTTTTCTACTTGTGTGACATGAGTGGATGGTTAGCTGGGTTCCCTTCATTTTTGGATAGAATCAGCTGAAGTTGAGGATAGTGTTCTCCGAAATTCTCTGGATTGTTCGTTGTCCAGTTTAGTTTCAGGTATCACAAAACAGATCAATTGATGAGTGCCACACATGATTGTTTGGTTTTAGAGTGCTAGATCGACTAAGCCCTGGAGCTATACATCTGTGCAAGCTAGCCCAAGGAAGCTAGCACACAGGCTGCTTGATTGATTTGGAACTCAGCCGTATGTGTGTGAGCTTTGCGTGGAGCTAGGTCGTAGATGGATTCGATCGATTTACTTCGGAGCCGCCGAAGGAACTCCTGTGTAACTTGGCGTACGAAACAAAGGGATTATAAAACTTCGCGTCCATTTCGACGAGTTGGGGTCACACGACAGCCGCCTGAGCAAGCCCGACAGTGTCCCTCGGTGGACCGGGACAAGACGGGCCGTTTCTGCTTTTTTTAACACGGTACAATCAAAGTCGCGACACATACCTGAGCATACAATAATTCATAGAAATACACACATGCGCATCCTATCTTTATGATCACCCCGATAGACTGAGCCAACACATCTTCTTGACGTTGACAAAGTCAGCACTGACGTTTTCATAGTCGACGAGAACGTCTCGTCTCTGCTTAATGCACATCACCGGAAGGCCTTAAATAAACTCAACAGTAGTGCAAGAACAAATGTCAAGTCTAGAACTTGAATTCTTATAATCTGGGAATACCACTGTCCCCCTAACCATCAAACTGCAGGTTGGTTCACCGTTTTTATTTGTTGATATGTTCCCTCACGGTCACAATGTTCTGGTTCTAGAAAAGGTAAGAATAGTCAATAAGGGCATCTCCAAGGCCGACCCGCAAACCTCCCGTATCAGTCCGGGCAGCGCGTCCAGACCACGGAAGCCATCTGACGCGGTCCGGTATCGGTCCACGGCACGGTCCGAACGCTTTTTCTCCCACAAATCGGAGAAGAACCTAGGGGAGGTTTGCGTGAGTTCGGACCGCTATCACGCCCGCTTCTGACCGTCCTGCACCCGCGCGCTTCCCGACCACCGTCAGCTGCCCGCATTCACACCGCTGTAGAGCACGCCACTCCACCTTCAAGGCGGCTCAGGGCAGACGCGACCTCTCACTGCCTCCGCCATTGAAGGGGCGACCGGCCGAGGGAGCCACCCGCTGCATGCCCGGCTGAACACGCCTCCTCACCGCATTTCAAACGCCTACATTAAACCCGCGTGGAAAAGCAGTTCCTGGGCAAAAAGCTGGCTGGGTGGCCCGCCAAGCCCGACTACCCAGTCGGCCCATTCTCCTCGGGTTGGGCCGATGAGCCTTCATAGGTGATCAAGATGGACTCCAGAGGCTGCGTACAGGAGGCGTGATCAAGACTGTCTCCCCCAAAGACTTGACGTATACTCCAAGATTCTATCACAGCCTAGCTCTTAGTTACCGACCTTAGAGTCCTAGATACGTACCCTCCTTGGCGTGTATATAAGCCATACAGTTTAGCCCGGAGAGGGGCCATCAACATAAAATCATTCACCTAGCCCTAGAGTTAGACCACACATTAAGATCTCTAACGCAAATGAATCTTTGCCTCCTCCTCAAACATATTTCCAAGCTTCGCGATGGGGCAAACTACGCGAGAACCTACTTACCTTGTCTCCAAGTACGGCTGGTCTAACACCCATGACGTGGGCATTGACGCTAGTCATTCTACTCCTATTTGGCGGGATATCATGAAAGGCCTTGATTTCTCTTGTTCAAAAACTCGGGTGCAACTTGGCAATGGTGCTTCTACCTCATTCTGCCTCGACCTTTGGCTTCCTAACGCCACCCAAACCCTAGCACAACTTTTCCCAGCATTGTTCTCTCACTCCAATAGGATCCACACTCCGATGGCTCGTGCTCTGGGCTCGAACAACCTAAACTTGGACCTGACCCAGGCTGTCTCATATGGCCGAATGCGAGCTTGCTGAACTCCGCAATGTACTGGCTTCGGTAAAGTGAATTTGCAGGTTGCTAACAGAAGAATTTCGAGGGATGCAGGCAAACCGTTAACCACTAAGCTGGCCTACCAGGCGGTTTGGAAGTCGCGGCCCACGGACAACCTTGCGCCGGCCATTTGGAGAAACTACGCCCCGAATAAATGCAGAATTTTTGTCTGGCTCGCCAACCAGGATCGCCTGTTCACGAACGCTCGACGCTTCAGACGGGGCGTTGCCACTTCTGCGGCCTGCCCCTTCTGCAGCCAATGTGAAACCATCGATCACCTTCTTTTTCAATGCTGACACCTAGCTCCGCTCTGGGCGAGCAGGAATTAAGCTTGGGTATGCTTGATATGTCTCCAACGTATCTATAATTTTTTTATTGTTCCATGCTATTATATTATCTATTTTGGATGTTTAATAGGCATTTATATGCTATTTTATATTTTTTCGGGACTAACCTATTAACCGAGGGCCCAGTGCAGTTCTTTGTTTTTTTTCTATTTTAGAGTTTTGCAGAAAAGGAATACCAAACGGAATGAAACATTCACGATGATCTTTCTTGGACCGAAAGCAAACCAGAAGACTCGGAGATGAAGTCGGAGAGGCGACGAGGCGGCCACGAGGCAGGAGGACGCGCCCCCACCCTCGTGGGCCCCTTGTACCTCCCCTGACCTAGTTCCTTCACCTATATATACTCTTATACCCTGAAAACATCTAGGAGACCCATGAAACCACTTTTCCACCGCCGCAACCTTCTCTACCCCTGAGATCCCATCTTGGGGCCTTTTCCAGCGTCCTGCCGGAGGGGATTCGATCACGGAGGGCTTCTACATCAACACCATTACCTCTCCGATGAAGCGTGAGTATTTTAGCACAGACCTTCGGGTTCATAGTTATTAGCTAGATGACTTCTTCTCGCTGTTTGATTCTCAATACCATGTTCTCCTTGATGTTCTTGGAGATCTATCCGATGTAATACTCTTTTGCGGTGTGTTTGCCGAGATCCGATGAATAGTGGATTTATGATCAAGATTATTTACGAATATTATTTGGTTCTTCTCAGAATTCTTATATGCATGATTTGCTATCTTTGCAAGTCTCTTCGAATTATTGGTTTAGTTTGGCCTACTAGATTGATCTTTCTTGCAATGGGAAAATTGCTTAGCTTTGAGTTCAATCTTGCGGTGTCCTTTCCCAGTGACAGTAGGGGCAGCAAGGCACGTATTGTATTGTTGCCATCGAGGATAAAACGATGGGGTTTTCATCATACTGCTTGACTTAATTCCTCTACATCATGTCATCTTGCTTAATGCGTTACTCCATTCTTTATGAACTTAATACTCTAGACGCATGCTGGATAGTGGTCGATGTGTGGAGTAATAGTAGTAGATGCAGGCAAGAGTCGATCTACTTGACACGGACGTGATGCCCATGTTCATAATCATTGCCTTAGATATCGTCATAACTATGCGCTTTTTTATCAATTGCTCGACAGTAATTCGTTCATCCACCGTAATATTTTCTATCTAGAGAGAAGCCATTAGTGAAACCTATGGACCCCGGGTCTCTTTTCCATATTACTGAATCTCGTTTACATCTTGCTAGTTTTCGATCTACTATTTTGCAAACTTTACTCTCCAATTTATAAAACAAAAATACCAAAAATATTTACTTTACGGTTTATCTATCTCTATTAGATCTCACTTATGCAAGTGATCGTGAAGGGATTGACAACCCCTTTTATCGCGTTGGGTGCAAGTTGTTGATTGTTTGTGCAGGTATTCGGTGACTTGTTCGTTGCGTAGCCGCGCCATTATTACTAGGAAAAACCTTATACACAGAATCTTAACAGTAGCGCGGCACAAAAAGAAGCGCTACTGCTAATTAGCAGTAGCGCGGGTTTTTACCCCTCGCTACT
>LT934116.1:764425224-764469743 GCA_900231445.1 Triticum turgidum subsp. durum
GCTCAAAAAGATTTGAGACAATCACAAAATGGTGGCATAACCACTCAACATCACAGTATCAAGGTTCCGAGATCAACAGTAATCATACAGAAGTAGTAGGAACTGAAACGAGGCTTAAGTCCAACAATCTTATAAGTCTACAGATTAGCAACACGTGATCCTAATAGAAAGAAGAGATAGCCTAGTTCTTAATCCCCGTAGAAGAGAAGATGATGACTCAGATCAGAAGGCCATGAGGTATAAGGAGTAAAAAGAGCCTTACGTTCCATCCCACAATCAATTCCCTTATATAACTAAGAATTTCTAGACTCAACTTCGACCAGTTTGGCTTGGTAATCCTACAGGCAGTCAAGCTCTGATACCAACGCTGTCAGGACCCCGACTCGATGCCACATAGGTCTAGCATGTAACACCTCATATCACTTTGCGGCCTCACGCACGGTATTCCCACGAGTGTCGCCTTACCTTTGCCCGGGACCGTTTGCGTCTTTTGGCACACGTATATGATAGTGTCGCTAGGACCCATATGATAAGGAGCCCGGGCTGACATGGCTAGTCGTAAACCCAAAGTGGCACAGACTTACAGGGACAGGCATCCATGACCCAACATCGAACGTGTCGGTCATCAGCAAGTGGGTCCGGGCTGTAGCACTAGGCTAGCAGGACTCCGGTAAATCGGGCTGTAGCGGGCTAACAGGCCTCCGATACTCAATGCGTGACATTTCCCCGAAGGGACAGACACAGGAACGAAGAAGGACACATGCTGGCCAGCCTAAGTGTTCCGGAGCAGTAGCAAGCTACCATGGCTCGGTGGAAACACTAGGAGACATTTCCCGGTAAGAGAGGCTACTAAGGATAAACAACTAGATAGTCAGATCCCACACATACCAAGCATTTCAATCATACACACAATATGCTCGATATGTGCAAATACAACAAGGCATCACAACATGACTCTACGACACAAGTAAATATTCAATAGGCTCCGGGGAGCGAGATATTACAAACATGGGTCTTATGACCCAACAATCAGAGCATACAAGTCAAAGCACATGCGGAAGCTTAACATGTCTGAGTACAGACATCTATAAATGAAAAAGGCTGAGAAGCCTGACTATCTACCAATCCTGCCGAGGCACAAGATCGTAGCTGAGGTAACAAGCTAAACATCGAAGTCCATGCGGAACTACTAGCGAGACCGAAGTCTCTCTGCAAAACATAAAATAGGCAAACGTGAGTACAAATGTACCCAGCAAGACTTACATCAGAACTATCTACATATGCATCATTATCAACAAAGGGGATGGTGGGGTTTAACTGCAGCAAGCCAGCTTTGACTCGGTGGCTATCCTGAACTACGACTGCAAGTAACTCTTTTGAGGTGGCGCACACGAGTCCACATATTCACCATATCAATACACCACTATGGAACCGCTCCCGTCTCCCTACGAGAACACCATCCATAGCACTCACGCTTATCTTGCGTATTTTAGAGTATCCACTTTCACTTGTCTATGAACTGATATAAGCAACCCAGAAGTCCTTTTCCGCGGACACGGCTATTCGAATAGATGATGATAACCCTGCAGGGGTGTACTTCTTCACACACGCTCTCACCACTTACCGCCGTTTACACGACATGTACTCGGCAACCTTCAAGCGGAAGCCCAACGTGGGTGTCGGCCACGGCCTACCTAAACACTCAAGTCTCCAGTCCAGGTTTATCGCCTATTCGGGTTCCATCCATGAGGAGATCCGGCCGGAGTTTCGCTCACAGCCCAAAACGATGTGAACAGGGTTCCGTGACACCAAACGGGCGCCCGGTTTACCCGGCCACGTGCCTACCGCATCACAGCCCACCCCTACGGTCAGCGCTGCGCACGGCCTCCAGCATACTACAAACACCAGAAACTACTTGCAACTCCTGGACAGAGGACAAGGGTGATTAAGAAGCCGAGAGGGTCCATTGGTTTCGGGCCCAATGCGTGGTAGTAGCTGAATCATGGATCACAAACACAGAACTCAGTTCCTGAGGACGGCTGCAATGAGACAACCCACCATGTACTCCTACATGGCCTCTCACCGCTACCTTTACCAAATCGTATTCACACACTTAGCTCACACACAGTAGGACAGGTTCACACGCCTCTGATTCATCCCCGATGAATCAGACCCGACTCAACTCTAAGCAGTAGCAGGCATGACAAACAAGCATGAATGAGTAGGCACAACAGGGCTCAAACAACTCCTACTCATGCTAGTGGGTTTCATCTATTTACTGTGGCAATGACAGGTCATGCAAAGGATAAAGGGGTTCAGCTACCGCAGCAGGTAACAGATGAATCGGTGTTGTCCTAATGCATTAAAAGAGAGCAGGAGCGAGAGAGTAGGATTGTATCGGAATGAACAAGGGGGTTTTGCTTGCCTGGCACTTCTGAAGATAACATTGAGTCTTCATCAGTGTCAACGATCACATCATCGGTATCACGTCTATCGAGAGGGGACAAATACCGGCAACACAGAAGGGAACACAATCAATGCAATGCACAATAATATGCATGATCATGACATGGCAAAATGAATGTGTTTTGGGCTAATGCAACTAGCAACAGATTAAATGAAGTTGGTTTGAATACAAGATTCAAATTCAAACTCCATATGTGATTATTCAAATGCCATTTAATTGATTTGTGCTAAACAGCAGCTATAAGTTGTTCTAACATGCATGAAAATGGTATAGATGGATTCCTTGAATTTTTCTGATAATTTTTCATATATAATTTATTTAATTTGGAGTTACGGTTAATTTTCTATGATTTATTGAAGTTTAGAATATATTCTGGAATTATTAAATCATTTAAGATTTATTTAAATTCCAGAAAGGAATTATTGCGTCAGCATGACGTTGGCATGACGTCACAGGTCAACAGGGGCTGGTCCGGTCAAACCTGACGTGTGGGGACCACACGTCAGTGACACAGTTAACTAACCTAAGTTTAATTAGAGCCTGGGCCCGCATGTCAGTGTCAGCAGGGGGGGGGGGGTAATTAGCTTAACTAATTCGATTAGTGCTAATCCTAATTAGCTAACAGGGCTGGGCCCACCTGTCATTGAGTCAGGGCGTCCAACTGGGGTCAAACCCGCCGGACTTGGTCCGCGGCTCGTCGCTGGTGAAGCCCGAGACGGCGGAGGGGGTCGGAATTCCTCCTCCGGCGACCAAATGGCCGGCGGAGGGCAGCTACGTGACGCTGAAGATCCCGCGCGTCGAGTGGTGCGGTCAGTTAGGCCGGGGGCGACCTATATCGACGGCGGCGAGCTCAAAGGCGGCGGCCGGAGTTCGGGCCAGCACGACGTGGTGGCTGCAGCGCGTTAGCCGGAGAGCAGAGGAGCGCGTCGGGACCCTGGGGACCTGGAGAGCACGCGGGAGCTACTGGAGCGAGCGGAAGAGCTCCGGGGCGCGAGGTTCGCCGGCCATGGCGATGGCCGGAGCTCGGTGCTTGCGGGGACGGCAGCTACGGCACGAGAACGAGCAGGGGGTCAGAGGGGAAACAGAGAGGAGCTCACGGGGGTTGCGACGGTGGCCTCGGGGAGCTCGGGGAAGGCCGGACGGCGACGAGTCGACGATGGGGATCCGCGGCGGCCGACGATGAAGAAGAGACCGGTGACGGTGTTTTGAGGCATCCGGCGTCGAGTGAGTCGACGGGGAGGACGAGGGCGTTGAGGCGGAGGCCATGAACTCGTCGGCGAGGCGAGAGAGGGCCTATGGCCGCGGTGGTTCTAGTCGGCGGCGACGGCTGCGTTCGGGTTCGGGCGAGAGAGAGGGAGGAGAGGGGCAGGGCCTCGAGGAAGAGTGAGAGGGGTCCGAGGGGGTGGCGTGGCGCACCTAGCGACGTCCAGGAGCAAGCGGCAAGCATGAGGTGGCCGGCGCGTGCGCGCGCGCGTCGGGCACACGCACTCCTGCCTACTGGCAGGAGGTTGAAGACGGTGGCGACTGCGGTGGGCTGGGCCGCACAGTGCTGGACCAGCACAGGAGCTGGGCCGGCTCTGGTGGGCTGCACGGGTGAGGCCAGGTAACTTCTTTCTCTCTCTCTCTTATTTCTGTTTTGTTTTATTTAATTTATTTTGCCACTGTTTTGAATTTAAAATAATTCAAACAATGCCAAAAACTCCTCTGAATATTTTATATTGCTAGATGGACTTTTCCAAAAGCTTATAAAATATTTCAGGGGTATTTGAAATTATATTCTAATTATATGAATATAATTCAAATTCAAATAGCTAATGAATTAAATTCAGAGTCCCAAAAATAATTCCTTAAAAATGTTCAATATTTTGGTTGGGACCAGAACCCTTACCAAAAATTATCAAACATTTAAGAAGAGCATTTTGGAGCAATGAATGAGATTTCTAGGGTTTTTGCCCCTCTTTTATTTAAGTTTTTGAGGCTTCCAAAATTTCTCAGTTCAAGTTTCGAGAATATAGACATGATGCACACATGAAGCTAGCCTAGAGCATTACCAGAAGCTAGGGATGTGACAAAATCCTAGATGTGATGGGAAGTGTTGAAATATATTGCCTGACTACGAAAGTTACTTCAGGAGCTGCATCACGACGTCTCCCAGGCTACAGTTGTCTAGTGTGACAACGTTTCTGCGGTATACCTCTCCGCCAACCCCGTTCATCATCGCCGGACTAAACACATTGAGCTGGGCATTCACTTTGTGCGCGAGCAGGTGGCTCTTGGACATATTCGGGTTCTCCATGTGCCGACTGCACAACAGTTCGCCGATGTGATGACAAAGGGACTGCCGACTTCTACCTTCGAGGAGTTCCGTTCCAGTCTTTGCGTCACTGGCGCCGCTTCGACTGCTGGGGGTGTTGAGTATATTGTGTACGTGTATATTTGTGTGTAGGGCCTACCTCCTGTTTCCTTTGTATACTTGAGGTTGTGGCTCACCTCTGTACTTATATATACGTGCCCGGTGCACCGATCAATACATCGAGATTGCACAGCCCATAACTTGTACTTCTACAAGTTGGAACAAAGTACTGTTCTTCCCTGTTTCCGGGAGGATCAGTCAACTCAATGTTTTCAGAAAGTCCAATGAGCATGGATTATTACCTTCCCCTTGAAAATGCATCATTGTCCAATAGCAATTCTTAAAGGTTATATACTCTGCATATAAATCACTAAAGAAAACTCACCCGTTGTCACTGTAAATAAAACGAAAAATATATACCACTATTATGAAACAAAAGGCCACATTAAGCTCCGGGGATCTATTTTATTTTCCCTGCTGAATATAAAACCTCTGGTAAGAATTTCTCGCGTAGACTGTAATCTGTAGAGACAGAAATTTGGTACAATAATTTGTATGGCTGCTTACAGAACGAATGGATGAGGATCATCTTCAGTAGATGAGTTATCCAAACAATTGTTTGCCATGTCCGTCAAAAACTACTATCAGCATGTTTCAGGTGCTTGTTGCATATTTCTTTCCGGCTCATCATTCAACAGTGGTACCTACATGCATCATTGTACTCTGCAGTGTGCTGTCACTTGTACTCTGCTGTGCAACATTGTCCAACAACGATTCTTAGAGGTTACTCTGCATACCAGCTGTCGCTGTAAATAGAACGAAAAATCTATACCACCACTGAATTGGCCCGAGCTGCCACTGCCAATGCCTAATGGTCCCTGGTAGACCGAAATATCTGCTCTCAACGCCGTTGTAAGCAGAGCAGAGCAAGAGGAGTGAGTGGGTAGGTCATTATCTGGTGTGCCAGCACTTTCCCCATTTATCTGGTTCCTGCAGATTCAATCAAGATCTAACTGAAGTTCAGCCCAGCAAAACCATGGCCTCCAAACAGACTGTGCATATGAATCAAGGACAAGGAGAAACAAGCTATGCTCGTAACTCAAGCTATCAGGTATCTTCTTCACTCTCCATTCATCCGCTGATGCTGTTTCCTGTTACCTTTTCTTTCACAGTTTGACTTCCAAAACTGAACTTGTTCATGATGACAAGTTATCATGATTTCTGCAGCTTTACTGCTTATACTGCTGAGAGTTTAACGAACCAGCTAAGCTCTGCATAAATCAGGCAGCAACTGTAGATAAGAAATTGTAATGGGTATAATTTGCTGAATTGGTTTTCTGTTTATGTCCTTTTGCACATCTCTGTACCATATGAGCTGTCCGTTGTTACTGCATACAGAGTTCTCTTCCTCTCTACATATCATGAGGTTCTCTATTCTTTTCTTTTTTTGCGGGGAGCATCAGGACTGAGTTAAGCAACATCCAAGGAGAAAAAGAAAAATATTTAAGAGAAAGAATCCCTATCTTGACAGTATTCATGTGTACATGTGCTGATGAATAGTATTAATTTGATCACGCGGTAAGTGTGATAAGAAATTCTAAACCTATCAAAAAGAATAGTATAAATTTGAAACAAATTTGATAATTAGACCATTGCAGATAAAAAAAATATGCAACCTAATAATTAAGTGCCGGAAAATCAAGGCTTTCGCCAACGAACCTGGACGAAAATCAAATTATTTGTAACAAGTAGAAAGTTGAGGACAGCAGAAAATTAAAGTGAAAAACTAAACTGAATTTTACCTACTGTGCCAATAGCTAGATGACATGTTACATTGCTTGAAAGATGTCTTGAGTTCAAGACCCAGCCAATGCAATATTACTATAAAGATTCTGCTGCCTACATTGATCTCACGTCTAAGCACTAAAAATCCTAGATGTGATGGGAAGTGTTGAAATATATTGTCAACCCCTCTTCATGAGTTTGGACCTTTGGAGCAACTGGCTGGAAAATGAATTCAATTCTCATCACATTTCATTTTGACGGTTGGCGCAACTGGGTCTCAATCCACTTCGACCTTCTATAGTTGTTTTTTTCTTTGATTTGGGGACCTGTTTTTCTGGTTGATTCAATTCATTCTGTTCTGTTCATGGGTATTTATGTGTTTTGGTTTGTCAAATATGCATGCAGCTTTGTGAGTTCCAAGAAATTTTTATCATTATTGTTAAGATATTTTTATTATGGGGTTTTCTGCGCTAGGATCATAAGTTTTGTATTGATGCTTCAAATCATTTTTAGGAGAGTTTAACAAACTCAAACTCTCAAATTTTGTCCCCAAATTCATGGGAAGATCTAAATGTGTGTTGTTACAAGTCTTACAGCTAACCACATGTAATTATGCAACCTATATGTAATGTTTAAATTTTTTGCTCTTTAGCCCACACCATGACTTACATGCCATGAAGGACGAGGGTTTGTCTTCTCCATCTCCTTCCATCGATCTCTATTTCGTAGATTTTTTTTGTTTCCCTTTCTTTATGTACTCCTTTTTTTTCATGTGCCCCCTTTCTCTGTGGCTTTCTTGTGATACGAGATCACGGGCACAGGGCAAACCAGTGAATAACAGACCTGTCCCGATGTATAGAAAAGAAAAAGACTTGGTTAATTATCACACCATAGCATCATACAACCAGGCTAAAAAACAGTAATTGTCAACCCTATAAAATGTGTTTTGTTTGCCAATTAATCCTTGCCAACAATCTTTTAATGAATATTTGATTCACTAGATTGAAAAAGCGCATAAAATAGAAAAAAAAACGCAGAATTGCATTTACATATCTCATGATGACAATGTGCTTGAATTTGTGTCAAAGTTTATGTGATTACAATGAAGGAAAATCAAAAGAATCATTCCAAGAGGCCGAGTTAATTGAAAATTATGTAACATGGCATGTTAGAATCTTTAATGAAAATTCCTACAAATCAAGGGACCCACAAAGCAAAATGCATCCTGATTCTATCGTACAAAATTTCTATTAGAATATTTAGAATTAAATATGCCCTTAAAGTGAAGATCCGTATGTACTACGTCAGACCCAACGATTATTACTATTGATCTTATTATTTGTAGCCAAAAAGATATGAAAGGTTCACCCGCAAAAAAAAGGATGTGAAAGGTAGGTGCCTCAAGGACGACAAGTTTTGAAGCACTCAAAGATCATCCAGATTCTCCACCTCCCAATTCTTGCTCCTAATAAATGATTGGAGAGACTCGCATGTTCCTTATAATGACCAACCAAACAAGCATATGCCACCATGCTGAACCCCTTTACTTTACCTGATTTCATGGCCAACAGAACATCACAGGCTATATATGTCAGAGCAGAGACATGTTTCTCGGCAATTTTCACACTAATCTGACAAAGGTAGCTATAAATTTACCTCAAAAGGGATATGGGTAGTACGTAGGATTGTGAGGTACTGGGAGTGTACACACTAGTTTTACAAAGAAAAGAAGTCGGTTCCGAGGACATGGTCTCCATGTCCGACTCCATTGCAGACAACGCCGGCCGAGGACGCTACGCCCAATCTTCTCTTGGTGTTGGCAGAAGTTCTTTCACACCATGGGGCTGGTGTTCCTAGTGTGCATTGTGTTTGTGAGTCATGACTATCAATATAGGACACCTAGGGTGACCTATAGGCGGGTGCAAGCGGTACCAGCCTACCAACTACTATGAGAACCATTGATGGGCATCCTAGTGCGGTTGCTCTCTGCTCATCTCTTTGATCTATCAAATGATAAGTGGCACACGTATGACACGAATCACTCCGGCCCTGGCGTTTTCTACAACTAAAGTTGCTATCAAAAAAGAAAAACAAACCCAAAAGAAAAACTGTAATTTGCTATCAAATGATAAGTGGCACACGTATGACACGAATCACTCTGGCCCTGGCGTTTTCTACAACTAAAGTTGCTATCCAAAAAGAAAAACAAACCCAAAAGAAAAACTGTAATTTGCCATCCGAAAAGAAGTTGTCATGCTTGAAAACTAAAATTGTCATCCTCTCGTCACTAAACTTGCCATAAAAAATGTTTGAAGTTGCCCTGTGTTCATGCCACATGTATGACACTTGTTAGAGTCCTTGATCTATGCCTCGACTCGTTGATCTATGCCGGGATGAGTACTCATCATGGGGCAACATGTGTGAATTATAGCTCCTAGGTCATGATTGTGCCGAGGCTTGTTGGCTTGGCCACATGGACTGTTCTTTATAAATGAGTAATGTTGGTTAGAGTGATAGGCATGAGGAGAAGTCTCATCAATGTGTGATCATATATCTATTATTTATATTATATCATATCATATTATATTATTAAAGGCTACATGGTGCATCCACATAGGCTATAATATCTACACGTTAATCCTTAATTATAAGGTCTGTGATTATCAGATCCTTGGGTTATGTAGAATATAGAACTATGGTGGCTATGTACAAACAATCAACTATAGACATATGTTTCAATTATCAGGCACACAAAGTCGAAAAAAATAACTAGTTATATGCATGGACTAGATGTGAGTCTACTACAAATATGAAGGAGCTTTGGCATACATGGATTCAAACGCAAAAATGGAAGTTTCTCTCATGAAGACTTGTTTTTTGCGAAAAGGCTAAAGGTCGTATGTTAAGTAGCACAATTTCTTACAGAAACACCCTTAAAATTGAAATTACTGTTGGAAATATGCCCTAGAGGCAATAATAAAAGTGTTATTATTATATTTCCTTGTTCATGATAATTGTCTTTTATTCATGCTATAACTGTATTATCCGGAAATCGTAATACACGTGTGAATACATAGACCACAATATGTCCCTAGTGAGCCTCTAGTTGACTAGCTCGTTGTGATCAACAGATAGTCATGATTTCCTGGCTATGGACATTGGATGTCGTTGATAACGGGATCACATCATTAGGAGAATGATGTGATGGACAAGACCCAATCCTAAGCCTAGCACAAAGATCGTGTAGTTCGTTTGCTAGAGCTTTGCCAATGTCAAGTATCTCTTCCTTCGACCATGAGAGCGTGTAACTCCTGGATACCGTAGGAGTGCTTTGGGTGTATCAAACGTCACAACGTAACTGGGTGACTATAAAGGTGCACTACAGGTATCTCCGAAAGTATCTATTGTTTTATGCGGATCGAGACTGGGATTTGTCACTCCGTGTAAACTGAGAGGTATCTCTGGGCCCACTCGGTAGGACATCATCATATGCGCAATGTGACCAAGGAGTTGATCACAGGATGATGTGTTACGGAACGAGTAAAGTGACTTGCCGGTAACGAGATTGAACAAGGTATTGGATACCGACGATCGAATCTCGGGCAAGTAACATACCGATAGACAAAGGGAATTGAATACGGGATTGATTAAGTCCTTGACATCGTGGTTCATCCGATGAGATCATCGTGGAACATGTGGGAGCCATCATGGGTATCCAGATCCCGCTGTTGGTTATTGACCGGAGAACGTCTCGGTCATGTCTGCATGTATCCCGAACCCGTAGGGTCTACACACTTAAGGTTCGATGACGCTAGGGTTATAAAGGAAGCTTGTATGTGGTTACCGAATGTTGTTCGGAGTCCCGGATGAGATCCCGGACGTCACGAGGAGTTCCGGAATGGTCCGGTGGTAAAGATTTATATATGGGAAGTCCTATTTTGGCCACCGGAAAATGTTCGGGATTTTTCGGTATTGTACCGGGAAGGTTCTAGAAGGTTCCGGAGTGGGGCCCACCTGCATGGGGGGACCCACATGAACGTGGGTAGTGGGGGCAAGGCCCCACACCCCTGGTCAAGGCGCACCAAGATCCCCCCTTAGAAGGAATAAGATCATATACCAAAGGAATAAGATCAAGATCCCTAAAAAGGGGGGATAGCAATCGGTAGGGAAGGAAATGATGGGATTTCTTTCCTCCCACCTTGGCCAACGCCCCAATGGACTTGGAGGGCAAGAAACCAGCCCCTCCACCCCTATATATAGTGGGGATACGCATGGGAGCTACACACGAAGTTCTGTCGCAGCCCTCCCCCTCTCCCAAGTACTCCTCTTCTCCCGTGGTGCTTGGCGAAGCCCTGCAGGATTGCCACGCTCCTCCACCACCACCACGCCGTTGTGCTGCTGCTGGATGGAGTCTTCCTCAACCTCTCCCTCTCTCCTTGCTGGATCAAGGCGTGGGATACGTCACCGGGCTGTACGTGTGTTGAACGCGGAGGTGCCGTGCGTTCGGCACTTGATCATCGGTGATTTGAATCACGACGAGTACGACTTCATCAACCCCGTTCACTTGAACTCTTCCGCTTAGCGATCTACAAGGGTATGTAGATGCACTCTCCTTTCTACTCGTTGCTGGTCTCTCCATAGATAGATCTTGGTGATACGTAGGAAAATTTTTGAATTTCTGCTACGTTCCCCAACAGTGGCATCATGAGCTAGGTCTATTGCGTAGATTCTTTGCACGAGTAGAACACAAAGTAGTTGTGGGCGTTGATTTTGTTCAATATGCTTACCGTTACTAGTCCAATCTTGTTTCGACGGTATTGTGGGATGAAGCGGCCCGGACCGACCTTACACGTACTGTTACGTGAGACAGGTTCCACCGATTGACATGCACTTGGTGCATAAGGTGGCTAGCGGGTGCCAGTCTCTCCCATTTTAGTCGGAACGGATTCGATGAAAAGGGTCCTTATGAAGGGTAAATAGCAATTGGCATATCACGTTTTGGTTTTGCGTAGGTAAGAAATGTTCTTGCTAGAAACCCATAGCAGCCACGTAAAACATGCAAACAACAATTAGAGGACGTCTAACTTGTTTTTGCAGGGTATGCTATGTGATGTGATATGGCCAAGAAGAATGTGATGAATGATATGTGATGTATGAGATTGATCATGTTCTTGTAATAGGATTCACGACTTGCATGTCAATGAGTATGACAACCGGCAGGAGCCATAGGAGTTGTGTTTATTTATTGTATGACCTGCGTGTCATTTAACAACGCCATGTAAATTACTTTACTTTATTGCTAAACGCGTTAGCCATAGAAGTAGAAGTAGTCGTTGGCGTGACAACTTCATGAAGACACGATGATGGAGATCATGATGATGGAGATCATGGTGTCATGCCGGTGACAAGATGATCATGGAGCCCCGAAGATGAAGATCAAAGGAGCTATATGATATTGGCCATATCATGTCACTACTCTATTTGATTGCATGTGATGTTTATCATGTTTATGCATCTTGTTTACTTAGGATGACAGTAGTAAATAAGATGATCCCTTACAAAATTTCAAGAAGTGTTCTCCCCTAACTGTGCACCGTTGCTACAGTTCGTCGCTTCTAAGCACCACGTGATGATCGGGTGTGATGGATTCTTACGTTCACATACAACGGGTGTAAGACAGTTTTACACAGCGAAAACACTTAGGGTTAACTTGACGAGCCTAGCATGTACAGACATGGCCTCGGAACACGGAGACCGAAAGGTCGAGCATGAGTCGTATAGTAGATACGATCAACATGAAGATGTTCACCGATGATGACTAGTCCGTCTCACGTGATGACCGGACACGGCCTAGTTGACTCGGATCATGTAATCACTTAGATGACCAGAGGGATGTCTATCTGAGTGGGAGTTCATAAGATGAACTTAATTATCCTGAACATAGTCAAAAGACCTTTTGCAAATTATGTCGTAGCTCGCACTTTAGTTCTACTGTTTTAGATATGTTCCTAGAGAAAATATAGTTGAAAGTTGATAGTAGCAATTATGCGGACAGTAGAACGCTTATGTCCTTAATGCACTGCTCAGTGTGCTGAACCCCAAACGTCGTTTGTGGATGTTTCGAACATCGCACATACACGTTTTGATAACTACGTGATAGTTCAGTTAAATGGTTTAAGTAGAGGCACCAAAGACGTTTTCGAAACGTCGCGGAACATATGAGATGTTTCGAGGGCTGAAATGGGGATTTCAGGATCGTGCCCACGTCAAGAGGTATAAGACCTCCGACGATTTTCTTAACCTGCAAACTAAGGAAGAAAAGCTCAATCGTTGAGCTTGTGCTCAGATTGTCTGAGTGCAACAATCACTTGAATCGAGTGGGAGTTGATCCTCCAGATGAGATAGTGATGTTTCCCCAAAGTCATTGCCACCAAGCTGCTAGAGCTTCGTGATGAACTATAACATATCAGGGATAGATATGATGATCCTTGAAATATTCGTGATGTTTGACACCACGAAAGTAGAAATCAAGAAGGAGCATCAATTGTTGATGGTTAGTGAAACCACTAGTTTCAAGAAGGGCAAGGGCAAGAAGGGATACTTCATGAAACGGCAAATCAGCTGCTGCACCAGTGAAGAAACCCGAGGTTGAACCCAAACCCGAGACTAAGTGCTTCTGTGATAAGGGGAATAGCCGCTGGAGCAGAAATACCCTAGATACTTGGTAGATAAGAAGGCTGGCAAGGTCGATAGAAGTATATTGGATATACATTATGTTAATGTGTACTTTACTAGTACTCCTAGTAGCACCAGGGTATTAGATACCGGTTCGGTTGCTAAGTGTTAGTAACTCGAAATAAAGAGCTACGGAATAAACGGAGACTAGCTAAAGGTGAGCTGACGATATATGTTGGAAGTGTTTCCAAGTTTGATGTGATCAAACATCGCACGCTCCCTCTACCATCAAGATTAGTATTAAACCTGAATGGTTTATTGAATCTCGATCGTAGTGATACACATTTTCATGCCAAAAGATATAAGATAGTAATGATAGTACCACTTACTTGTGGCACTGCCATGTAAGTCATAATGGTATAAAACGCATGAAGAAGCTCCATGTTGATGGATCTTTGGACTCACTCGTTTTGAAAAGTTTGAGACATGCGAACCATGTCTATTGGTGTATATGCATGAAGAAACTCCATGCAAATGGATCGTTTGGACTCACTTGATTTTGAATCACTTGAGATATGCAAATCATACCACATGGGCAAGATGACTGAAAAGCCTCGTTTTTCAGTAAGATGGAACAAGATAGCAACTTGTTGGAAGTAACACATTTTGATGTGTGCAGTCCAATGAGTGCTGAGGCATGCAGTGAATATCATTATGTTCTTACTTCACAGATGATTCGAGTAGATGTTGAATATATTTACTTGATGAAACACAAGTCTGAATTATTGAATGGTTCAAGTAATTTCAGAGTGAAGTAGAAGATCATTGTGACAAGAGGATAAAATGTCTATGATATGATCATAGAGATAAATATCTGAGTTACGAGTGTTGGCACACAATTAAGACATTGTGGAAATTGTTTCGCAATTAATACCGCCTGGAACACCATAATGTGATGGTGTGTCCGAACATCATAGTTGCACCCTATTGGATATGGTGCGTACCATGATGTCTCTTATCGAATTACCACTATCGTTCATGGGTTAGGCATTAGAGACAACCACATTCACTTTAAATAGGGCACCACGTAATTCCGTTGAGATGACACCGTATGAACTATGGTTTAGAGAAACCTAAGCTGTCATTTCTTAAAAGTTTGGGGCTGCGACGCTTATATGAAAAAGTTTCAGGCTGATAAGCTCGAACCCAAAGCGGATAAAATGCATCTTCATAGGACACCCAAAACAGTTGGGTAAACCTCCTAATTCAGATCCGAAAGCAATATGGATTGTTTCTTGAATCGGGTCCTTTCTCGAGGAAAGGTTTCTCTCGAAAGAATTGAGTGGGAGGATGGTGGAGACTTGATGAGGTTATTGAACCATCACTTCAACTAGTGTGTAGCATGGCACAGGAAGTTGTTCCTGTGGCACCTACACCAATTGAAGTGGAAGCTTATGATATTGATCATGAGACTTCGGATCAAGCCACTGCCGTATCTTGTAGGGTGACAAGGATACATACTACTTCAGAGTGGTACAATAATCCTGTCTTGAAGGTCATGTTGCTAGACAACAATGAACCTACGAGCTATGGAGAAGCGATGGTAGGCCCAAATTCCGACAAATGGTTAAGAAACCATGAAATCCGAGATAGGATCCATGTATCATAACAAAGCATGGACTTTGGTGGACGTGCCCGATGATCGGCAAGCCATTGAGATAAATGGATCTTTAAGAAGAAGACGGACGTGGATGGTAATGTCACCATCTATGAAGCTCGACTTGTGGCGAAGAGTTTTTCACAAGTTCAAGGAGTTGACTACGATGAGATTTTCTCATCCGTAGCGATGCTTAAGTTCATCGGATTCATGTTAGCATTAGCTGCATTTATGAAATCTGGCAGATGGATGACAAAACGAGTTTCCTTACCAGTCTTCGTATGGAAAGGTTGTATGTGATACAAATCAGAAAGTTTTTGTCGATCCTAAGGATGCTAAAAGGTATGCTAGCTCCAGCGATCCTTCCATGGACTGGAGTAAGCATCTCGGAGTTGGAATGTGCGCTTTGATAAGATGATCAAAGATTTTGGGTTTATATACAAAGTTTATGAGAAACTTGTATTTCCAAAGAAGTGAGTGGGAGCACTATAGAATTTCTGATGAGTATATGTTATTGACATATTGTTGATCAGAAATGACGTAGAATTTCTAGAAAGCATATAGGGTTATTTTGAAAGTATTTTTCAATTGAAAGCCTGGATTAAGCTACTTGAACATTGAGCATCAAGATCTATAAGGATAGATCAAAATGCTTAATAATACTTTCAAATGAGCACATACCTTGACATGATCTTGAAGGTGTTCAAGATGGATCAGTCAAAGAAGAAGTTCTTGCCTGAGTTGTAAGGTATGAAGTTAAGACTTAAAGCTCGACCTCGGCAGAATAAAGAGAAAGGACGAAGGTCGTCCCCTATGCTTAAGACATAGGCTCTACAGTATGCCATGCTGAGTACCGCACCTGAAGTGTGCCTTGCCATGAGTCGGTCAAGGGGTACAAGAGTGATCCAAGAATGGATCACAGGACAGCGGTCAAAGTTATCCTTAGTAACTAGTGGACTAAGGAATTTTTCTCGATTATGGAGGTGGTAAAAGAGTTCGTCGTAAAGGGTTACGTCGATGCAAGCTTGACACCTATCCGGATAGCTCTGAGTAGAGATACCGGATACATATAATGGAGCAACATTTTAGAATAGCTCCAAGTAGAACAGTTATCTGGAATAGCTCCAAATAGAGCGTGGTAGCTGCATCTAGGAGATGACATAGAGATTTGTAAAGCACACACGGATCTGAAAGGTTCAGACCCGTTGACTAAAACCTCTCTCACAAGCAACATGATCAAACATAAAACTCATTGAGTGTTAATCACATAGTGATGTGAACTAGACTACTGACTCTAGTAAACTCTTGGGTATTAGTCACATGGCGATGTGACCTGTGAGTGTTAATCACATGGCGATGTGAACTGGATTATTGACTCTAGTGCAAGTGGGAGACTGTTGGAAATATGCCCTAGAGGCAATAATAAAAGTGTTATTATTATATTTCCTTGTTCATGATAATTGTTTTTTATTCATGCTATAACTGTATTATCTGGAAATCGTAATACACGTGTGAATACATAGACCACAATATGTCCCTAGTGAGCCTCTAGTTGACTAGCTCGTTGTGATCAACAGATAGTCATGGTTTCCTGGCTATGGACATTGGATGTCGTTGATAACGGGATCACATCATTAGGAGAATGATGTGATGGACAAGACCCAATCCTAAGCCTAGCACAAAGATCGTGTAGTTCGTTTGCTAGAGCTTTGCCAATGTCAAGTATCTCTTCCTTCGACCATGAGATCGTGTAACTCCTGGATACCGTAGAAGTGCTTTGGGTGTATCAAACGTCACAACGTAACTGGGTGACTATAAAGGTGCACTACAGGTATCTCCGAAAGTATCTATTGTTTTATGCGGATCGAGACTGGGATTTGTCACTCCGTGTAAACGGAGAGGTATCTCTGGGCCCACTCGGTAGGACATCATCATATGCGCAATGTGACCAAGGAGTTGATCACAGGATGATGTGTTACGGAACGAGTAAAGTGACTTGTCGGTAACGAGATTGAACAAGGTATTGGATACCGACGATCGAATCTCGGGCAAGTAACATACCGATAGACAAAGGGAATTGAATACGGGATTGATTAAGTCCTTGACATCGTGGTTCATCCGATGAGATCATCGTGGAACATGTGGGAGCCATCATGGGTATCCAGATCCCGCTGTTGGTTATTGACCGGAGAACGTCTCGGTCATGTCTGCATGTATCCCGAACCCGTAGGGTCTACACACTTAAGGTTCGATGACGCTAGGGTTATAAAGGAAGCTTGTATGTGGTTACCGAATGTTGTTCGGAGTCCCGGATGAGATCCCGGACGTCACGAGGAGTTCCGGAATGGTCCGGAGGTAAAGATTTATATATGGGAAGTCCTATTTTGGCCACCGGAAAATGTTCGGGATTTTTCGGTATTGTACCGGGAAGGTTCTAGAAGGTTCCGGAGTGGGGCCCACCTGCATGGGGGGACCCACATGAACGTGGGTAGTGGGGGCAAGGCCCCACACCCCTGGTCAAGGCACACCAAGATCCCCCCTTAGAAGGAATAAGATCATATACCAAAGGGATAAGATCAAGATCCCTAAAAAGGGGGGATAGCAATCGGTAGGGAAGGAAATGATGGGATTTCTTTCCTCCCACCTTGGCCAACGCCCCAATGGACTTGGAGGGCAAGAAACCAGCCCCTCCACCCCTATATATAGTGGGGAGACGCATGGGAGCTACACACGAAGTTTTGGCGCAGCCCTCCCCCTCTCCCAAGTACTCCTCTTCTCCCGTGGTGCTTGGCGAAGCCCTGCAGGATTGCCACGCTCCTCCACCACCACCACGCCGTTGTGCTGCTGCTGGATGGAGTCTTCCTCAACCTCTCCCTCTCTCGTTGCTGGATCAAGGCGTGGGATACGTCACCGGGCTGTACGTGTGTTGAACGCGGAGGTGCCGTGCGTTCGGCACTTGATCATCGGTGATTTGAATCACGACGAGTACGACTTCATCAACCCCGTTCACTTGAACGCTTCCGCTTAGCGATCTGCAAGGGTATGTAGATGCACTCTCCTTTCTACTCGTTGCTGGTCTCTCCATAGATAGATCTTGGTGATACGTAGGAAAATTTTTGAATTTCTGCTACGTTCCCCAACAATTACATCCAAATCTCTCGGGTTACCGAAGTCTTCACCCGCTGCATCCACCAGTAGCACGTCGTGTGGAAAGCTTGGTGCCACCTCTAAGCCTCTATCTCAACAGAGAAACCTTTTTTAAGCCTAGAAGCTTGTGGAAGGCAACAGTTGGGAAGTCATTCATGCAGAACAGAAGACGCTGGCACCGTCAACTACATTGCAAATCACCGCCCGGAGAAGAAAATGCCAGAGAGGTCTTGTGGAATGGCCCAGTTCCAACAAATCAGAACCAGGGAACATGAATCTTACATACTCCATGGCAAGGTCGAGCTTGGGCAATCTTCGTTGGTCGAAACTGGAGCTAGTGATAATTCCCCTCCCCCCGTGCCACTCCCGCAAGCAGATAGGGGAAACCCAAGCGCACCGCCTCTCCATCGGCCCTCCTCTCCTGACGGCGCCAAGCAGCACTGCCGGGTGAAGCCCGGCCGGCGTGGGTGGTGGTGGGGTCATCTTTTCCTTTCTACTCGAGGGCCCTTCCTGGCACATGGCAGCATGCCGACAGAGGCGATGGGCGTCCGCAGGGCTCGACAGCAGGACGGTAGTCATGGGTTAGCTGCATTGTCGGCTGAAGGCCACGCGGCGCCGTCGTAGTACCCGGTCGACGACTGCGGGGATCTCCCTACTCAGGTGGTGGTGGATAGGCGTGTGCCTGACCAGATCTGGCGTGGGGTGTGAAATGTGGTGCACGGCCAGGTGCACAAAGGTGGCGGGTGACATGTGGTCCTTGGCCACCGACTCCGGTGGGACAGTGCGTGCCCGACCCGACTCTTTCTTGGAGTGGATATGTTGGTGATGACTGGTTTAGGGTGGGGTGGTCGTGGTGTCTTTGGCGGTAGGGCGCTGGTGGCGGTGGTCATGGTGCTTCTCTTCTCATGGGTCTAGGTCGACGACGCAGGCTGCCTGCATGGTGGCGACAGTTGGGATTTGGGGCTCGTGCTCGGGCTGATCGACTTGCACTAGTAGAAAAGGGGGCAATGGTCCGGGCCGGGTCAGCCCATTAGTCCCGGTTCAGTCCAGAACCGGGACCCATGGGGGCAGTGGACCCGGTTCGTGAGCCCCGGGGGCCGGCCGGGCCACGTGGGCCATTGATCCCGGTTCGTCTGGACCTTTTGGTCCCGGTTGGTGGGACGAACCAGGACCAATGGGCCTCGCTCCTGGCCCACCATTATTGGTCCAGGTTGGTGGCTTGAACCGGGACCAAAGGCTGCCCTTTAGTCCCGGTTCATGCCACCAACCGGGACCAATGAGGTGCCTATATATACCCCCTCGCATAAGAGCAGAGCACACTGCTCTGTTTTCTTTGGCCGCCGAGGGGGAGAGGGCTTGGTGGTGCTCTAGCTCACCTCCTATGCACACAAGGTGTTCGATGGAATGCCCGAGCCACACTACTTAAGCTTTCTCCTCTCCAAGCTCGACCTCCAAGCTCCATTTTCCTCAATATTTGTCTAGGTTTAGGGGTCCGTCACGCCCCGTCCCCGTCTTCACCGCCGTCGATCACCCGCGCCGATCTCATCGCCGGCACCACCGTGGTGAGCCTCTTGTTCTTATCTTCTTTCTGAAAGGAAAAATATTCTTACTTGTATGTTTAGATAGATACTTGTATTATTTTATTACTTTTATTATTGCATCTTATATAATAATAATTATTATTTTCTTTGTCTTGCAGGGTTTGGAAACAGTTCACCGCAGAAGCTCTGGGACTGCCGAAGGAGCTGCGATATACATACCCGAAAGTAAGTACTACTAGCTAGCTAGTTGCACGCATCTCCCGTTGATTCTATAGCTATACTTTCATCAATGCCATTTATAATGCTTCATTATCAGTTTGATTGACCTCTATTTCTCGTAAAGTGCTTGTGGCAGGAAGAAGGGAATAATTTCTGTGGATACTACGTGTGCGAGTTCATCTACAACGCGACTTTGAAAAATAAGCGGGGCTACTCTAAAAGACAATATGAAGTGCGTAAGCAATATATTCACAATTTCATTTTATTACACCATCATTTCTGTTGAGTTTCATTCATATATATGTATTAAACCCCTTCTTCAAATTAGACGTGGCAGATGCGGAATGAACTCCTACCACAAGATCGCATGAAAGCAATTCAAGAGGAATTGGCGGGATTCTTTCTTGACCACGTCATCAATAAAGCCGGAGAATACCATGTGGAAGTTGATTTCAAATGCTAGGGGATTGTAAGAGATCTTACATATTGTATATGTATGCAGCCAGTAGCGTCGGATAGATAATACGAAAACTTGTTGTTCGACCACTCTCTGGGAGAAGGAGAGGTCGATCGATCACTTCTCTCGGTATGCATGACGAACTTCTGTACTTAATAGTTTCCTTCATTTTCTTACTAGCTAGCGTGTCGAGGGCCTCTCTATGTATAGTACGTAGCGTCGACCAAGCACGGACATAAGAGAGGACACTTCTCTCTATTAATTAGCTAGCTAACACAATATATGAAACACCTAAATTAATCCCCCAACCCCCCCTTCAATAAAAAACAAAAACCACAGCCCCTGAAATGCTGACGCGTGGATGCCTATTGGTCCCGGTTGGTGCCACCAACCAGGACCAAAGGCCCTCCTGCGTGGGCTCGGCGCACCGGCCACGTGGAGGCCCATCTGTCCCGGTTCTGGACTGAACCGGGACTAAAGGGCCAGGGCATTAGTAACGACCCTTTAGTCCCGGTTCAGGAACCGGGACAAAAGGCCCTTACCAACCGGGACTAATGATGGTTTATCTACTAGTGTTGGGGCTCGAGGTGGGTCGGAGCTCCTGCTCCGGGTAGGTGAAGGTTGGCACGGCCGAGGACGCATCCGCGGGCGATGAGGTCCGTCTCCTTGTGGGTGAGGTGGTGGTTGGGATTCCACTTACCTGTCGAACAAATTGATGCCGAAGAACATGGACATGGTTTCATATGGGTGTGCTCGGCGACGACCGTGAACAATCATGGGGTTGTGTCTCCCCAGACCACCGGACTGGCTGGAGAAGCGAGAGTGGATGCCTCCTAGCGTGGAGGCGCTGACCTAGACTCCATGGCTGATGCTGGGCCAGGAGCGAAAGGATACGCCTTTTACTCCTCCATTATGGTGGATGCACCGTGATGTGGGCGGTTGGTTTCAGTTCCTCCTATTATCTCTCTTTGTAGCATGGTTGCGTGCATCTTGCATGATCTGATTATCCTGGGATCGGCGTTGTTTGAGGGCTCTCTCTTCATCTTGCATTGTTCGGTTGTGTATGGTGTTTGGATGTTTCTATACATAAAGAGGGGCCAAAACCTGTATTGAGAGGAACTGGAGCCGGAGGATCAGGACGTACAACCACGTTGTCCTCTCCGCAGGACAACGTGACCAAGACAAACCTCGAGGAAAAAATGCAGACAAAAAAGAACTAGACCTAGAGACACACCATCTTCTACATGCCTCTCGTTAATATGAAGAAGCATCCCCTTGTTAGAGTCTGAAGCAAAATGGAGCTCTCCCATGCGTTTGGATTCTAGACTGTCGGATTGAAATCTCCTCGCGATACAGGCCGTCGGATCTCAGGCCAGATCGCCGTGGGCCGTCTGATATTTACTCGATCGTCCTGGGCCGTCGGATAAAATTTCAATGGCAACAGAATGTAAATACCATGCCCCCACAAGGGCATTCTGGTCATTTCGCGTCGCGGGGGTATAAAAGGAGGCGCTCCTATGGTGGAGACCTAGCCGCCTCCTCCTCTCTCCCTCCCTCCCGCAGCTGCCTCCCTCCCTTCCTCCCGCGCGCCTCCTCTCCTCCCGCCCACATCGCCGCCGCCACCACCCACCTCCTCGAACCGCGATGAGCAGCAACAGAGGGAGGGCGAGGAGCATGATGGCGGCGGCAGCGGGGAGGAGCAGCAGCAGGGCTAGGCGGCGCAGCAGCAGGGCAAGGAGGCGATGCTGCTGTGCTGCGGCGCGGACTGCGGCGACGCGCAACGGCTGTGGCGCAGGATGCTGCTGCGCAAGTGGCTCAACGTCGGCGCCGACGCCGGCGACTCCGACTTCCGCACCGACGAGTCCGAGGCTGAGGCCGACGATGATGAGCCCCGCCACCAAGGTCTGCCCATCTCCTCTGTTCGGTGATCCCTTCCCCCATTTCCTGCGCACGAGCCGCTCTGCTTCGATCCGATGGGAGCAAGATGGGGGATTTCTTGTGTGGGGATTGGAGTGCAGACATTGCTAGAGTCCGAAGCAAAATGGAGCTCTCCCGTGCGTTTGGATTCTGGACCGTCGGATCGAAATCTCCTCGCTCATCGTGGGCCGTCTGATATTTACTCGATCGTCCCGGGCCGTCGGATAAAATTTCAATGGCAACAGAATGTAAATACCATGCCCCCACCAGGGCATTCCGGTCATTTCGTGTCGCGGGGGTATAAAAGGGGGGCGCTCCTGTGGTGGAGACCTAGCCGCCTCCTCCTCTCTCCCTCCCTCCCGCAGCCGCCTCCCTCCCTTCCTCCCGCGCGCCTCCTCTCCTCCCACCCACATCGCCGCCGCCGCCACCCACCTCCTCGAACCGCGATGAGCAGCAACGGAGGGAGGACAAGGAGCACGGCGGCGGCGGCAGCGGGGAGGAGCAGCAGCAGGGCTAGGCGGCGCAGCAGCAGGGCAAGGAGGCGATGCTGTTGTGCTGCGGCGCGGACTGCAGCGACACGCAGCGGCTGTGGCGCAGGATGCTGCTGCGCAAGTGGCTCAACGTCGGCGCCGGCTCCGGCGACTCCGACTTCAGCGCCGACGAGTCCGAGGCCAAGGCCGCCGCCGACGAGCCCCGCCACCAACGTCTGGCCATCTCCTCTGTGCGGTGATCCCTTCCCCCATTTCCTGCGCACGAGCCGCTCTGCTTCGATCCGCTGGGAGCAAGATGGGGGATTTCTTGTGTGGGGATTGGAGTGCAGACAACCACATTGCGAATTCGCAACGCAGATAGCCTCACAATGGATAACTTCCCAGCTCAATTGTTCATTGGTTGCTTTCTCATCTGAGTTCATCGTGCTGCAGCATCATGAGTGCCGCCAATTCAGTTTCGTATGGGTATGGCCACGAGTGCCGTGCGGATCATCTCCCTGGTCGATAGAGACCTCCACCGTGATGCCCGGCTGCCACTCTACTTTCTGCAGACCACCGGTTTCGTTTGGCATATTGCCATGCTCGACATTTTTAACCAGGAGAAAGGTTTGGTCGAGGAGTTTGAGGGTTCCAAATTCCTGATTCCTTTTTGTTTCGTCTCAAAGCCTGCTTGAGCCAAAAGAGTTAGCAAAATGTGGGGGGAAAAGTTTGGCCGCTTTTGAACACCGCCTTTTCGAATCTGCCCTTTTTATGCAGAAAGGGGAAAAGGGTAAGGAATGGCTGTTAATTTGTATCGTGCCTTGTAAATCCATAGCACTTTATATGCATAGATTTATTCAGCTTAAAATCTGCAGATTGATATCGATCATCATACATGTTCTGACTGCTATGTTTGCTCCATCTGTGCAGGGAAGTGTTGATGTTGGGAACACAAATTGTATGATGAGGAAAGGAGACCGCGTGGACTTGGTGCGGGCACGATTGGTAATTTAATTGTTGTCTCATTTGGTGGATAAGAATGTATGGGCAAAACAGTTATTGGCAGTTCAATTGTCTTCTATATATTTTCCCCATAAGAGGAATTGGCTCCTACGTTGTGTCCATGCCGGCAAATAGGCATTGTGTACTGGTGATAAAAAATATCAAAAAATGTAGATAGTGCTTTTCCACTTTCTGTGAATAGATATTTCAAAGCAACTTTTTCTTTATGATAAAGAACAAACGTTCTGGCTTTACATAAAGCCAAACATTTCAAGGAAATATATGCATGATAATTTAGAAGTACCCGGATGCCTTTTAATATGCGTTTCAACTTACTATGAAGCCCGTTTTGTTACATAAACGACTGTTTGGTAAGCCATTCATTGACACAAGCATCTGTTTGACATGGGTTGACAATTGTTTATATGCTGATGCAAGCTGTAGTTTGTAGGTAATCAAGTGAAGGCTGTGCCTGACAGACCTAAGAGGTGCAATTCAGAGACACTTCATGCTGAGTATATCGATGTCGCTGAACTCAGGTATAGCTAGACTTATATAGTGCTGCCTTCTTATCTTTGGCCTTTTTGACAGTATCTTCGTAACATCCTGTGTGGTTACTGAAATAAAAGCTCATATGCCTGGTTTCTGTCACATAAAACATTTCAAAAGATTTAATACTAACTAAGTGAACCTAGCTGTAATAGGCTAATAAATGCTACTCCCTCCGTAAATTGCTTCCAACCTTCGAGGTTTTACATGCAGGATTTTTGTAGGGACATGGAATGTTGGAGGCAGAGTTCCACCTACTGACTTAGACATTATTTTTTTAGTTGGGAGCACCTCAACAACTCAACATCAGCTATACTGGATGTGTAGCATATATTCCTTGTATAATCTATTTTGGCTATCATCATTTTTAGTTGGGCCATGAGTTGTGTTCTTCACCTTTTTTCGAGTTCTGCACAAAAGTTTGTCCAGTTACAGACTTGAAAGGATCGGTTTGCATGGAACAATATTCAGAACCTAATATAACAAATGTATGTTGCCTGCTCAGTACACTCTTTCAAAGTTGTGAGCAAAAAAATTGCGATCATAGGGAGTAGAATTTGATTCATTGCTTGATGTAGGAAGAAACTCCGCCTTGCTGTCTCAGCATAGCCGGTCCCAAACCCGGGTAAAGGAGGAGGGTTGTGATAGGCTTGGTGAGCCAACGTAAAAACTCAGCCACTCTTATGGAGATGAAACCCAAAAGATTCATCAAAGAGCTAGCTATGGACAGGGGTGCGTGGAAGCTTGCTATCCATGTGCCAGAGCCATGAGTTGGTTGCGAGATCTTATGGGTTTCAACTCTAGCCTACCCCAACTTGTTTGGGACTAAAGGCTTTGTTGTTGTTGTTGCCTGATGTAGGAAGACAAGGTCAAAGTGCCTTTTCAGCTATGGTAATCACAATGGTATTACTTTTGGCTTCTTATGAATAAGCTCTTATTTAGGTTTTCAGTGTTACCCAAACAGGGGAGTATTTATGCTAGCAATTGTTTCACCTAATGACGCTAGCTTTTAGTACTCCCTCTGTAAAGAAATATAAGAGCGTTTAGATCACTACTATATGCTTTTGATACTAGACAGAACAAGATCACATGCACCTAAGCTCCTTCTCCTGGTAGCATAAAAGTAGAACAAGATTTTGTCGCCTGCAAATGAGTACCTTGCATACATGCTTGATTGAATGAAGTGTGCAGTAACATGAGTGCCTGTATGATCATTTACCAAATAGATTGCATGCACATCAATACCAATATATTCAAGGGAATTATCTAGAGTACTGCATTGTTCTCTTTGTTACCGAGGCAGAACCTGAGCGTTCTCAGAGGTTTGAGACATCCAACCGTCCGTTTGCGTCCCTTTGATGCGATTCTGGACGTGGATCAAAAACCAGCACTGTCGCAATGAGTAGTAGATGAAAACGCGTGCCACCGCGTGTTAATTTAGTGCCCTGCTACGGGCATTTCTGTCATTTCGTATGGTTGGGAAAATATCCAATAGCGGCAGGGGTGAGCACCAGGCAATAGCGATGGCGGGGGCGGTGTTCGCGCCACTCACTCCCCTAACACGGCGGCGTTCGTCGACCACTCGTTCTTCCTGGAGAAGGTGAGCAAATCGTCATCAACCGATCAAGCTAGATCCTCGACATCCAAAGTACAAAGTCAACATGCATGGAGATTGATTGCAGTGAAACTTTGTTTCTGCTGGTTACAAATTCCAGGTCCGGAGATGAGTTACTCTGCCAAGCAGCACTCGAAGCACACCAGATCCTGAACCTCAACAACAGCCCCTGCTTTCCTGGGTCCTACGGTAAGACCAATCACGCCTACAACTTCAAGCTAGAGTGTGCTTTGAAGTAATCTGAAGTCTAAAGATTTGATAGCACTAGATGATCGTCATGCATGTGGGTGTCGTGATGATATATCCTTTATGTTGGTTGGTTCTCTAAATTTATTATTTTGAATTTCACCAACTTCTTTCAATTATGACCTTGGTTCATGTCCTGCATTATAGAAAGCTCAAGCTTGAATTGCTCTATTTCAGGATTTAAACCTTCTTGAGTTGTGCAATGAAAAATATCTTACACATAGAGAAAGAAACTTGGATATTCTTAATCACACAAAGGTGTTTTCTTACATGTAGATGCCTTCTTTTAATCTATGAATGAGCCAGGTTACATGTACTTAGAATATTTAGTTGATACCATCTTAAATATAAGCTGACCCGCAAAAAAAATCTTAAATAAAAGCTGTTCGTGTTCTTTTAGTTGTTTGGTTCTGATAAGAAAAAGAATAAATACTTCTATGATGGCAGTATGGTCTGTCGGCCATTATTTTCAGACAAAAAAAGGACTACGACAGGGTGATGCCATATCCCCAATGTTATTTAACATTGTGGCTGACATGTTGGCTATTCTGATTGAGCGCGCCAAGCAGGACGGGCAAATTACAGGAGTAGTGCCACATCTAGTGGATGGTGGTCTCTCTGTTCTGCAATATGCCGATGACACAATTCTCTTTATGGAACATGACCTAGACAAGGCTAGAAACCTGAAACTTCTGCTGTCAGCGTTTGAGCAAATGTCGGGTCTTAAGATTAACTTCCATAAAAGTGAATTGTTCTGCTTTGGAGAAGCCGTTGAGGCAGCGGCCGATTATGCTGACCTTTTTGGTTGTGCACATGGACAATTCCCAATCAAATATTTGGGAATACCAATTCACTATCGGCGTCTCACCATTGCGGAGTGGAAGCATGTAGAGGAGCGGCTAGAGAAACGCTTGAGCAGCTGGAAAGGCAAGTTGCTCTCGGTTGGAGGACGACTGGTTTTAATAAACTCTGTCCTCACAAATATGGTTCTCTATATGCTTTCATTCTTCCAGCTCCCAAAAGGGGTCTTGCAAAGACTGGACTATTTTAGGTCCAGGTTCTTTTGGCAAGGAGATGGTGAAAAGAAAAAATATAGGCTGGCCAAATGGAGTGTGGTTTGTAGGCCGAAAGACCAGGGCGGCCTCGGTATTCATGACCTGCAGGTCAAGAATGAGGCCCTACTTAGTAAATGGTTGTTCAAACTTCTTACTGAGGATGGTGTTTGGCAAACCATGCTACGCAATAAGTATATAGGCCAAAAGGCGGTGTCTCAGGTATATTGGAAAACTGGAGACTCACACTTTTGGGCCGGCCTAATGGCGGCAAAGAAACATCTCTTTCGCTTTGGGTCTTTCGCGATAAAGGACGGGTCGGAGATTCGTTTTTGGGAAGACATCTGGCTAGGCAATGCTAGCCTCCGAGAACAATACCCAGCCCTATACAACATTGCACGCGATAAGAATAATACTATTGCGCAAGTGCTCAGCTCATCCCCGC
This sequence comes from Triticum turgidum subsp. durum, assembly GCA_900231445.1. Taxonomy (NCBI): domain Eukaryota; kingdom Viridiplantae; phylum Streptophyta; class Magnoliopsida; order Poales; family Poaceae; genus Triticum; species Triticum turgidum. The sequence continues at coordinate 764,452,822 of LT934116.1, forward strand.
CAAATATTTCGTTTAGGCGGGATTTGATTGGCACCCGACTTATGTCATGGAATAATCTATTGTCCCGTCTGGATTCGATTATCCTGACACAAGGTCGTGATGTGTTTCGCTGGAACCTTACTACATCGGGGTCTTTCACAGTAGACTCTATGTATCGTGCACTCTCGCATTCTGAGGTACCGGTGAGAAATAACAAAATAATTTGGAAAGCGAAGGTACCACTTAAAGTCAAAATATTCATGTGGTATCTCCGTAGGGGAGTTGTGCTAACAAAAGACAACCTCGCAAGACGCAACTGGTCGGGAAGTAAGAAGTGTTGTTTTTGTACTCACGACGAGACAATTAAACACCTCTTTTTTCACTGTAAGTTTGCGCGTTCTACGTGGTCAGCCATCCAAATAGCGTCAAATTTGTATCCACCCACAAGTGTTGCCAATATTTTTGGTCATTGGCTGGACGGTATTTCAAATAGGTACAAAACGCTAATAAGGGTGGGAGCGTATGCCTTACTATGGTCGCTTTGGCTATGTAGAAATGATGTTGTTTTTAATGACAAAACTGTTTTGCCTTTGCAGGTTATTTTCCGTTGTACGCACTCGCTTCGTACGTGGTGTACGCTACAACGAGCGGAGTACCAACCGCTGTTCAAGGCGGTGTGTACGCTGTTGGAGCAGGTGGCTACGGAGGTTTTTACCCAACATGGATGGCAGCATAATCTCCGGCTCGGTCCACCATCTCTTTCGACATAGGCATAGTGTCGGTCTATAGACTCTACTGTTGCCGAATTGTCGGTCTTTTATCTTTCTACTTATCAGACTACTGGTGTTTGGCTGTGTGCATCCTAGTTATGCAGAGGCCGGGTGATACTCTTAATGCTTTGTATCACTTTGATGCTACATTTTGAGATAATAAAAGCGCCCTTTATCGAAAAAAATGATGGCAGTATGGTCCAGAGTAGTGATTTTCTTTTCACACCTCAAACTCTCTCTCTCTCTCTCTCTTTGACCTATCTTATATCGTTGAAATTGTGTTTTTTGTTTTGTTTATCCCAGGTTTACTATGATGTGCTCATCAATGACTCCACCACTGCTTGTTTTGAGGATGATGCCTCCAAGAATGACCAGACCCATGAGCACGCCGTCCTTGCATTCATTATTGGAGTGAAGCAGATTATCTGGTGTTTAATAAGGTATACTTGCTACCATAAGATTTATGTACTGTTTTGCTATCCACTTGATCAGAGGGGTTTTGAATGATTTAGTACATTGACATTCTCATGTTCATTAGTACATCAACCCTTTCTATAGTTAGATGGAGCCACTGAAATCTAGAAGCGAACATGTTCTATAATAGATTGAGTGTGATAGAACCAAATGTATTTTGCCACCCCTTCATTCCAAACTTGCCACCTGGGTTCTTTGAGAGAAAACATTTCGTATGGTAGTATGAGCATTTTGTATAGCACTGAGGCCGTACTGTCCACATAACAGGATCAGACTGCCAAGAATTTAATTTTTTTTGAAAAGATGGCCCTGAGCTTTGTGAGCCGCCGACAAGTCATGCCAGAGGGCCGCTGCAGGGACAAACGAGGGCATCGAGCCGAGGTGAGCCCCTCCTCTCCTGCCAATGCCTTTCATGTGGCTCTCCTTTCAGTGGCACTAACGGTGGTGTGCAACAACAATTGAGAGCCGGTTGGAAGAGGAGGAAGCAGTGAAGGGGATGGATGAGAAAGAGGAAATACTGACCAGCACGCCGCATCTTTTGTAGGCGTTTGTGAGGGGAGAATCATACTGCCGGGATCCTCCTTCAAGCCTGAGGCTACTGCCTCCCCAAGCAACACCAATCTACATCAGCAAGGTGAGCATCCCTCTGCAGTTTTTTCGTCGCATAGTGCAGCTTTAAGGTGATTTGTCTACTACTCTATCATTAATCCGTACATAATCCTTTAAAAGGAAAGGGTGCTGCTCCCTGCACATTTGAATATTGTAATATGGCATAGTTTTGTGGATATTTATCCTATGATTACAATATACCTTGTAGTCTATACATAGATTTGTCGCTCGCCTCTGTCAGTATCGTTGTTCTTAGTGCTAGATTGTGCGTTGGAGTAATTGTGGCTGAGGTGAGGTGTTGCAACTTTCGGAATAGGGCTTGATTTAAATTCCCATTGTAGATATACATGTGAATCAACAATTCTTGACTTATTCTCCTTCTGTTTCAATATCAATGTCTAAACTATTGTTAAGGCAGATACTTAGACAATGATTCAGAGGTGTAGCTGGGACTGCAGCAGACATTTGTTTGTGGACCTGTGATTCTTTGAACTTTCTCAGGAGTGCTTCTCAGACTATGATTGATTTTGGTGCTTATTATGTCTCTGATATCTAATTGGTTCACCTGCAAAAAAAAGATATCTAATTGGTTATTGCTTGTGGTGCTTCTCAGGTGAGGAGGGCCCATGCCCAAGTTTGTGTTCAACAACTCCACTTCCTGGTTGTATTGGGACTAATTTGCTATCCACGTCAGGTGAGTTAGGTGATGACATCATGTTTACCATTATGTTGTATTTAGTGCATTTCACTAATATATGTCTACATCTGTTGCTATGTGTTGTGCCTCTCTGGGCGCAGATTGCAGAGATTGCCTCTCACTAGTAGAAAAGGGGGCAATGGTCCAGGCCGGGTCAGCCCATTAGTCCCGGTTCAATCCAGAACCGGGACCCATGGGGCATTGGACCCGGTTTGTGAGCCTCCGGGGCCGGCCGGCCCACGTGGGCCATTGGTCCCTGTTCGTCTGGACCTTTTGGTCCCGGTTGGTGGGACGAACCGGGACCAATGGGCCTCGCTCCTGGCCCACCACCATTGGTCCCGGTAGGTGGCTTGAACCGGGACCAAAGACTGCCCTTTAATGCAGGTTCATGCCACGAACCGGGACCAATGAATTGCCTATATATACCCTTTGCCCGCGAGCAGAGCACTTCACTGCTCTGTTTTTCTGCCCGGCCGTTGGAGAGCTTTGTGGTGCTCTAGCTCACCTCCTATGTGAAGGAAATATGCTCTAGAGGCAATAATAAAAGTTATTATTTATTTCCTCATATCATGATAAATGTTCATTATTCATGCTAGAATTGTATTAACCGGAAACATGATACATGTGCGAATATATAGACAAACATAATGTCACTAGTATGCCTCTACTTGACTAGCTCATTGATCAAAGATGGTTATGTTTTCTAACCATAGGCATGTGTTGTCATTTGATTAATGGGATCACATCATTAGGAGAATGATGTGATTGACTTGACCCATTTCATTAGCTTAGCACTTGATCGTTTAGTATGTTGCTATTGCTTTCTTCATGACTTATACAAAGTTCCTGCAACTATGAGATTATGCAACTCCCGTTTACCGGAGGAACACTTTATGTGCTACCAAACGTCACAACGTAACTGGGTGATTATAAAGGTACTTTATAGGTATCTCCAAAAGTATATGTTGAGTTGGCATAATTCGAGATTAGGTTTTGTCACTCCGATTGTCGGAGAGGTATCTCTGGGCCTTCTCGGTAATACTCATCACCTAAGCCTTGCAAGCATTGTAACTAATGAGTTAGTTATGAAATGATGTATTACGGAACGAGTAAAGAGACTTGCCGGTAACGAGATTAAACTAGGTATTGGATACCGACGATCGAATCTCGGGCAAGTAACATACCGATGACAAAGGGAACAACGTATGTTGTTATGCGGTTTGACCGATAAAGATCTTTGTAGAAAATGTAGGAACCAATATGAACATCCAGGTTCTACTATTGGTTATTCACCGAGAATAGTTCTAGGTCATGTCTACATAGTTCTTGAACCCGTAGGGTCCGCACGCTTAACGTTATGATGACAGTTTTATGAGTTTTGATGTACCGAAGTTTGTTCGGAGTCCCGGATGTGATCACGGACATGACGAGGAGTCTCGAAATGGTCGAGACATAAAGATTGATATATTGGAAGCCTATGTTTGGACTTCGGAATAGTTCAGGGTGAAATCGGAATTTTACCGGAACACCGGGGGGTTACCGGGACCCTCCCGGGGGTTAATGGGCCTTAGTGGGCCATGAGGGAGAAGAGGAGGGCCGTCCAGGGCAGGCCGCACGCCCCCTCCCCCCTAGTCCGAATAGGACAAGGAAGTGGGGGCGGCGCCCCCCTTTCCTCTTTCCCTCCCCCCAAGTCCTAATCCAACTAGGAAAAGGGGGGAGTCCTACTCCCGGTGGGAGTAGGACTCCTCCGGCGTGCCTCCTCCTAGGGCCGGCCGCACCCCCCTTGCTCCTTTATATACGGGGGCAGGGGGCACCCTAGAACACACAAGTTGATCTACGGATCGTTCCTTAGCCGTGTGCGGTGCCCCCCTCCACCATATTCCACCTCGATCGTATCGTCGCGGAGTTTAGGCGAAGCCCTGCGTCGGTAGAGCATCATCATCGTCACCATGCCGTCGTGCTGACGGAACTCATCCCCGACACCCCTGGATCGGAGTCCGGGGATCACCATCGAGCTGAACGTGTGCAGAACACGGAGGTGCCGTACGTTCGGTACTTGGATCGGTCGGATTGTGAAGACGTACGACTACATCAACCGCGTTGTCATAACGCTTCCGCTTTCGGTCTACGAGGGTACGTGGACACACTCTCCCCTCTCGTTGCTATGCATCACCATGATCTTGCGTGTGCGTAGGAAATTTTTTGAAATTACTACGTTCCCCAACAGTGGCATCCGAGCCTGGTTTTATGCGTTGATGTTATATGCACGAGTAGAACACAAGTGAGTTGTGGGCGATACAAGTCATACTGCTTACCAGCATGTCATACTTTGGTTCGGCGGTATTGTGAGATGAAGCGGCCCGGACCGACATTACGCGTACGCTTACGCGAGACTGGTTTCACCGCTGCGAGCACTCGTTGCTTAAAGGTGACTGGCGGGTGTCTGTCTCTCTCACTTTAGTTGAACCGAGTGTGGCTACGCCCGGTCCTTGCGAAGGTTAAACAGCACCAACTTGACAAACTATCGTTGTGGTTTTGATGCGTAGGTAAGAATGGTTCTTGCTCAGCCCGTAGCAGCCACGTAAAATTTGCAACAACATAGTAGAGGACGTCTAACTTGTTTTTGCAGGGCATGTTGTGATATGATATGGTTAAGACGTGATGCTATATTTCATTGTATGAGATGATCATGTTTTGTAACCGAGTTATCGACAACTGGCAGGAGCCATATGGTTGTCGCTTTATTGTATGAAATGCAAACGCCATGTAATTGCTTTACTTTATCACTAAGCGGTAGCGATAGTCGTAGAAGCAATAGTTGGCGAGACGACAACGATGCTACGATGGAGATCAAGGTGTCGCGCCGGTGACGATGGTGATCATGATGGTGCTTCGGAGATGGAGATCATAAGCACAAGACGATGATGGCCATATCATATCACTTATATTGATTGCATGTGATGTTTATCCTTTTATCTTGCTTTGATTGACGGTAGCATTTCAAGATGATCTCTCACTAAAAATTATCAAGAAGTGTTCTCCCTGAGTATGCACCGTTGCCAAAGTTCGTAGTGCCCAGACACCACGTGATGATCGGGTGTGATAAGCTCTACGTCCATCTACAACGGGTGCAAGCCAGTTTTGCACACGCAGAATACTCAGGTTAAACTTGACGAGCCTAGCATATGCAGATATGGCCTCGGAACACGGAGACCGAAAGGTCGAGCGTGAATCATATAGTAGATATGATCAACATAGTGATGTTCACCATTGAAAACTACTCCATCTCATGTGATGATCGGTTATGGTTTAGTTGATTTGGATCACGTGATCACTTAGATGACTAGAGAGATGTCTGTCTAAGTGGGAGTTCTTAAGTAATATGATTAATTGAACTTTAATTTATCATGAACTTAGTCTTGGTAGTATTTTGCAAATTATATTGTAGATCAATAGCTCGCGTTGTTGTTTTCATATGTTTGTTTTGACATGTTCCTAGAGAAACTGTGTTGAAAGATGTTAGTAGCAATGATGTGGATTGGATCCGTGATCTGAGGTTTATCCTCATTGCTGCACACAAGAATTATGTCCTTGATGCACCGCTAGGTGACAGACCTATTGCAGGAACAGATGCAGACGTTATGAACGTTTGGCTAGCTCAATATAATGACTACTTGATAATTTAGTGCACCATGCTTTACGGCTTAGAATCGGGACTTCAAAGACGTTCTGAACGTCATGGACCATATGAGATGTTCCAGGAATTGAAGTTAATATTTCAAGCAAATACCCGAGTTGAGAGATATGAAGTCTCCAACAAGTTCTATAGCTAAGATGGAGGAGAATCGCTCAACTAGTGAGCATGTGCTCAGATTGTCTGGGTACTTCAATCGCTTGAATCAAGTGGGAGTAATCTTCCAGATAAGATAGTGATTGACAGAATTCTCTAGTCACCATCACTAAGTTGCTAGAACTTCGTGATGAACTATAGTATGCAAGGGATGACGAAAACAATTCCCAAGCTCTTTGCGATGCTAAAATCGGCGAAGGTAGAAATCAAGAAAAACATCAAGTGTTGATGGTTGACAAGACCACTAGTCTCAAGGAAAAGGGCAAAGGGAAGAAGGGGAACTTCAAGAAGAACGGCAAGCAAGTTGCTGCTCGAGTGAAGAAGCCCAAGTCTGGACCTAAGCCAGAGACTAAGTGCTTTTGCTGTAATGGAACTGGTCACTGGAAGCGGAACTACCCCAAGTATTTGGCGGATAAGAAGGATGGCAAAGTGAACAAAGGTATATTTGATATACAGATTATTGATGTGTATTTTACTAGTGTTCGTAGCAACCCCTCGGTATTTGATACTGGTTCAGTTGCTAAGAGTAGTAACTCGAAACGGGAATTGCAGAATGAACAGAAACTAGTTGAAGGGGAAGTGACGATGAGTGTTGGAAGTAGTTCCAAGATAGATATGATCATCATCGCGCACTCCCTATACTTTCGGGATTAGTGTTAAACCTAAATAAATGTTATTTGGCGTTAGCGTTGAGCATAAATATGATTTGATCATATTTATTGCAATACGGTTATTCATTTAAAGTCAAAGAATAATTGTTGTTCTGTTTACATGAATAAAACCTTCAATGGTCATACACCCAATAAAATAGTTTGTTGGATCTCGATCGTAGTGATACACATATTCATAATATTGATGCCAAAAGATGCAAAGCTAATAATGATAGTGCAACTCATTTGTGGCACTGGCGTTTAGGTCATATTGGTGTAAAGCGCATGAAGAAACTCCATGTTGATGGGATTTTGGAATCACTTGATTATGAATCACTTGATGCTTACGAACCATGCCTTATGGGCAAGATGACTAAAGACTCCGTTCTCCGGAACAATAGAGCGAGCAACTGACTTATTGGAAATAATACATACTGATGTATGCGATCCGATGAGTGTTGAGGCTCGCGGCAAGTATCATTATTTTTTGACCTTCACAGATGATTTGAGCAGATATGGGTATATCTACTTGATGAAACACAAGTCTGAAACATTTGAAAAGTTCAAAGAATTTCAGAGTGAAGTGAAAAATCATCGTAACAAGAAAATAAAAGTTTCTACGATATGATCGCAGAGGTAAAATATTTGAGTTACGAGTTTGGCCTTCAGTTAAAACAATGTGAAATAGTTTCACTACTCACGCCACCTGGAACACCACAGTGTAATGGTGTGTCCAAACGTCATAACTGTACTTTATTAGATATGGTGCGATCTATGATATCTCTTACCGATCTACCACTATCGTTTTGGGGTTACGCATTAGAGATAGCTGCATTCACGTTAAATAGGGCACCATCTAAATCCGTTGAAGACGACGCCATATGAACTGTGGTTTGGCAAGAAACCAAAGTTGTCGTTTCTTAAAGATTGGGGCTATGATGCTTATGTGAAAAAGTTTCATCCTGATAAGCTCGAACCCAAATCGAAGAAATATGTCTTCATAGGATACCCAAAGGAGACTGTTGGGTACACCTTCTATCACAGATCCGAAGGCAATATATTCGTTGCTGAGAATGGATCCTTTCTAGAAAAGGAGTTTCTCTCGAAAGAAGTGAGTGGGAGGAAAGTAGAACTTGGTGAGGTAATTGTACCTTCTCCCTTATTGGAAAGTAGTTTATCACAGAAATCAGTTCCAGTGATTCCTACACCAATTAGTGAGGAAGTTAATGATGATGATCATAAAACTTCAGATCAAGTTGCTACCAAACCTCGTAGGTCTTCCAGAGTAAGATCCGCACCAGAGTGGTACGGTAATCATGTTCTGGAAGTCATGTTACTAGACCATGATGAACCTACGAACTATGAGGAAGCGATGATGAGCCCAGATTCCGCAAAATGGCTTGAGGCCATGAAATCTGAGATGGGATCCATGTATGAGAACAAAGTGTGGACTTTGGTTGACTTGCCCGATGATCGGCAAGCAATAGAGAAAAAATGGATCTTCAAGAGGAAGACGGACACTGATAGTAGTGTTACTATCTACAAAGCTAGACTTGTCGAAAAAGGTTTTTGACAAAGTTCAAAGTGTTGAATACAATGAGATTTTCTCACTCGTATCGATGCTTAAAAGTCTGTCCGAATCATGTTAGCAATTGCCACATTTATGAAATTTGGCAAATGGATGTAAAAACTGCATTCCTTAATGGATTTATTAAAGAAGAGTTGTATATGATGCAACCAGAAGGTTTTGTCAATCCAAAAGGAGCTAACAAATTGTGCAAGCTCCAGCGATCCATTTATGGACTGGTGCAAGCCTCTCGGAGTTGGAATACATGCTTTGATAAGTTGATCAAAGCATATAGTTTTATACAAACTTGCGGTGAAGCCTGTATTTACAAGAAAGTGAGTGGGAGCACTACAGCATTTCTGATAAGTATATGTATGACATGTTGTTGATCGGAAATAATGTAGAATTATTCTGCAAAGCACAAAGGAGTGTTTGAAAGGAGTTTTTTTTTCAAAGAAAGACCTCGGTGAAGCTGCTTCCACATTGAGCATCAAGATCTATAGAGATAGATCAAGACGCTTGATAAGTTTTTTCAATAAATACATACCTTGATAAGATTTTGAAGTAAGTTCAAAATGGAGCAGTCAAAGAAAGAGTTCTTTCCTGTATTACAAGGTGTAAGATTGAGTCAGACTCAATGCCCGACCACTGCAGAAGATAGAGAGAAAATGAAAGGAGTTCCCTATGCTTCAGCCATAGGCTCTATCATGTATGCAATGCTGTGTACCAGACCTGATGTGTGCCTTGCTATTAGCTTAGCAGGGAGGTATCAAAGTAATCCAGGAGTGGATCACTGGACAGCGGTCAAGAATATCCTAAAATACCTGAAAAGGACTAAGGATATGTTTCTCGTTTATGGAGGTGACAAAGAGCTTGTCGTAAAGGGTTACATCGATGCAAGCTTTGACACTGATCCGGACGATTCTAAATCGCAAACCGGATACGTATTTTTATTAAACGGTGGAGTTGTAAGTTGGTGCAGTTCTAAACAAAGCGTCGTGGCGGGATCTACATGTGAAGCAGAGTACATAGCTGCTTCGGAAGCAGCAAATGAAGGAGTCTGGATGAAGGAGTTCATTTCCGATCTAGGTGTTATACCTAGTGCATCAGGACCAATGAAGATCTTCTGTGACAATACTGGTGCAATTGCCTTGGCAAAGAAATCCAGATTTCACAAGAGGACCAAGCACATCAAGAGACGCTTCAATTCCATTCGGGACCAAGTCCAAGTGGGAGACATAGAGATTTGCAAGATACATACGGATCTGAATGTTGCAGACCCGTTGACTAAGCCTCTCTCACGAGCAAAACATGATCAGCACCAAGACTCCATGGGTGTTAGAATCATTACTGTGTAATCTAGATTATTGACTCTAGTGCAAGTGGGAGACTGAAGGAAATATGCCCTAGAGGCAATAATAAAAGTTATTATTTATTTCCTCATATCATGATAAATGTTTATTATTCATGCTAGAATTGTATTAACCGGAAACATGATACATGTGTGAATACATAGACAAACATAATGTCACTAGTATGCCTCTACTTGACTAGCTCATTGATCAAAGATGGTTATGTTTCCTAACCATAGGCATGTGTTGTCATTTGATTAATGGGATCACATCATTAGGAGAATGATGTGATTGACTTGACCCATTCCGTTAGCTTAGCACTTGATCGTTTAGTATGTTGCTATTGCTTTCTTCATGACTTATACAAAGTTCCTGCAACTATGAGATTATGCAACTCCCGTTTACCGGAGGAACACTTTGTGTGCTACCAAACGTCACAATGTAACTGGGTGATTATAAAGGTACTCTACAGGTGTCTCCAAAAGTATATGTTGAGTTGGCATAATTCGAGATTAGGTTTTGTCACTCCGATTGTCGGAGAGGTATCTCTGGGCCTTCTCGGTAATACTCATCACCTAAGCCTTGCAAGCATTGTAACTAATGAGTTAGTTATGAAATGATGTATTACGGAACGAGTAAAGAGACTTGCCGGTAACGAGATTAAACTAGGTATTGGATACCGACGATCGAATCTCGGGCAAGTAACATACCGATGACAAAGGGAACAACGTATGTTGTTATGCGGTTTGACCGATAAAGATCTTCGTAGAAAATGTAGGAACCAATATGAACATCCAGGTTCCACTGTTGGTTATTCACCGAGAATAGTTCTAGGTCATGTATACATAGTTCTCGAACCCGTAGGGTCTGCACGCTTAACGTTACGATGACAGTTTTATGAGTTTTGATGTACCGAAGTTTGTTCGGAGTCCCGGATGTGATCACGGACATGACGAGGAGTCTCGAAATGGTCGAGACATAAAGATTGATATATTGGAAGCCTATGTTTGGACTTCGGAATAGTTCCGGGTGAAATCGGGATTTTACCGGAACACCGGGGGGTTACCGGAACCCTCCCGAGGGTTAATGGGCCTTAGTGGGCCATGAGGGAGAAGAGGAGGGCCGGCCACGGCAGGCCGCGTGCCCCCTCCCCCCCTAGTCCAAATAGGACAAGGAAGGGGGGGGGGGCGGCGCCCCCCTTTCCTCTTTCCCTCCCCCCAAGTCCTAATCCAACTAGGAAAAGGGGGGAGTCCTACTCCCGGTGGGAGTAGGACTCCTCCGGCGCACCTCCTCCTAGGGCCGGCCGCACCCCCCCTTGCTCCTTTATATACGGGGGTAGGGGGGCACCCTAGAACACACAAGTTGATCTACGGATCGTTCCTTAGCCGTGTGCGGTGCCCCCCTCCACCATATTCCACCTCGATTGTATCGTCGCGGAGTTTAGGCGAAGCCCTGCGCCGGTAGAGCATCATCATCGTCACCACGCCGTCTTGCTGACGGAACTCATCCCCGACACCCTGCTGGATCGGAGTCCGGGGATCGCCATCGAGCTGAACGTGTGCAGAACACGGAGGTGCCGTACGTTTGGTACTTGGATCGGTCGGATCGTGAAGACGTACGACTACATCAACCGCGTTGTCATAACGCTTCCGCTTTCGGTCTACGAGGGTACGTGGACACACTCTCCCCTCTCGTTGCTATGCATCACCATGATCTTGCGTGTGCGTAGGAAATTTTTTGAAATTACTACGTTCCCCAACACTATGCACACGAGCTGTTCGATGGAATGCCCGAGCCACACTACTTAACTTTCTCCTCTCCAAGCTCAACCTCCAAACTCCATTTTCCTCAATATTTGTCTAGGTTTAGCGGTCTGTCACGTCCCGTCTCCGTCTTCACCACCGTCGATCGCCCGCGCCGATCTCATCGTCGGCACCACCATGGTGAGCCTCTTGTTCTTATGTTCTTTCTGAAAGGAAAAATATTCTTACTTGTATGTTTAGATAGATACTTGTATTATTTTCTTACTTTTACTATGTATGTACTTTGGTTTTAATGTGATGATGAACTTCTATTAATTTGGTCACTTAATTATCTATTCATGATGTTCTGTAATAGTTTTTGACACACTTAATTATATATAATGCACGCAGATGAACCGGCAATGGATGTACGGTGACAGACACACATCCGAGTATATTAAGGGCGTGCATGATTTTCTCGAAGTGGCTGAGGCAAACAAGCAGAATGGTTTTATGTGTTGTCCATGCCCTATATGTGGGAATACGAAGTCTTACTATGACCGGAAAATCCTTCACACCCACCTACTTTACAAGGGTTTCATGCCACACTATAATGTTTGGACGAGGCATGGAGAAATAGGGGTTATGATGGAATACGGCGAAGAAGAAGAGTACGATAACAACTATGTGCCCCCTGAATATGATGATGCTACTGAACATCAAGAGGAACTAGACGATGTGCACGATGATGCTGCAACAGGCAAAGCTGCTGAAGATCAAGAGGAACCAGACGATGTGCCCGATGATGATGATCCCCGCCGGGTCATTGCCGATGCAAGGATGCAATGTGAAAGTCAAAAGGAGAAGCTGAAGTTCGGTCGCATGTTAGAGGATCACAAAAAAGGGTTGTACCCCAATTGCGAAGATGGAAACACAAAGCTCGGTACCGTACTGGAATTGCTGCAGTGGAAGGCAGAGAATGCTGTGCCTAACAAAGGATTTGAGAAGCTACTGAAAATATTGAAGAAGAAGCTTCCAAAGGATAACGAATTGCCCGACAGTACATACGCAGCAAAGAAGGTCGTATGCCCTCTAGGATTGGAGGTGCAGAAGATACATGCATGCCCTAATGACTGCATCCTCTACCACAGTGCGTAGAAGGATCTGAACGCATGCCCGGTATGCGGTGCATTACGGTATAAGATCAGACGAGATGACCCTGGTGATGCTGACGGCGAGCCCCCCAGGAAGAGGGTTCCTGCAAAGGTGATGTGGTATGCTCCTATAATACCACGGTTGAAACGTCTGTTCAGAAACTGAGAGCATGCCAAGTTGATGCGATGGCACAGTGAGGACCGTAAGAAAGACGGGAAGTTGAGAGCACCCGCTGATGGGTCGCAGTGGAGAAAAATCGAGAGAAAGTACTGGGATGAGTTTGCAAGTGACCCAAGGAACGTATGGTTTGCTTTAAGCGCGGATGACATTAATCCTTTCGGGGAGCAGAGCAGCAATCACAGCACCTGTCCCGTGACTCTATGTATGTATAACCTTCCTCCTTGGATGTGCATGAAGCGGAAGTTCATTATGATGCCAGTTCTCATCCAAGGCCCTAAGCAACCCGGCAACGACATTGATGTGTACCTAAGGCCATTAGTTGAAGAACTTTTACAGCTGTGGAATGGAAACGGTGTACATACATGGGATGAGCACAAACAGGAGGAACTTGACCTAAAGGCGTTGCTGTTCGTGACCGTCGATGATTGGCCCGCTCTCAGTAACCTTTCAGGACAGACAAACAAGGGATACCACACATGCACGCACTGTTTACTTGACACCGATAGTATATACCTGGGAAGCTGCAGGAAAAATGTGTACCTGGGCCATCATCGATTTCTTTCGACCAACCACCAATGTCGAAAGAAAGGCAAGCATTTCAAAGGCGAGGCAGATCGCCGGAAGAAGCCCGCCATGCGTACCGGTGATCACGTACTTGCTATGGTCAATGATTTACACATAATCTTTGGAAAGGGTCCCGGTGGACTAGCTGTTCCGAATGACGCTGAGAAACACGCACCCATGTGGAAGAAGAAATCTATATTTTGGGACCTACCCTACTGGAAAGACCTAGAGGTCCGCTCTTCGATCCACGTGATGCACGTGACGAAGAACCTTTGCGTGAACCTGCTAGGCTTCTTGAGCGTGTATGGGAAGATAAAAGATACACCTGAGGCACGGGAGGACCTGCAACGCTTGCACGAAAAAGACGGCATGCCTCCGAAGTAGTATGAAGGTCCTGCCAGCTACGCTCTTACGAAAGAAGAGATAGAAATCTTCTTTGAATGCCTACTCAGTATGAAGGTCCCGACTGGCTTCTCGTCGAATATAAAGGGAATAATAAATATGCTAGAGAAAAAGTTCTAGAACCTAAAGTCTCATGACTGCCACGTGATTATGACGCAACTGCTTCCGGTTGCATTGAGGGTGTTCTACCGGAAAACGTCCGATTAGCCATTGTGAAGCTATGTGCATTCCTCAATGCAATATCTGAGAAGGTGATCGATCCAGAAATCGTACTAACGCTAAGGAGTGATGTGGCGCAATGTCTTGTTAGTTTCGAGCTGGTGTTCCCACCATCCTTCTTCAATATCATGACGCACGTCCTAGTTCATCTAGTCGACGAGATTGTCATTCTGGGGCCCGTATTTCGACACAATATGTTCCCCTTTGAGAGGTTCATGGGAGTCCTAAAGAAATATGTCTATAACCGCACTAGGCCAGAAGGAAGCATCTCCATGGGCCATCAAACAGAGGATGTCATCGGGTTTTGTGTTGACTTCATTCCTTGCCTTAAGAAGATAGGTCTCCCTAAATCGCAGTATGAGGGGAGACTGACTGGAAAAGGCACGTTTGGAAAGGACTCAATAATATGCAGGGGCGGATATTCTTGGTCTCAAGCACACTACACAGTTCTATAGAACTCTACCTTGGTGACCCTGTATGTCGATGAACACAAGAACATTCTGTGCTCCAAACACCCGGAGCAGTGCGCCGACTGGACTACATGTGAACACAGCAGGACTTTCAGCAGTTGGTTGGAAACACGTCTCAGAGGTGACATCACTGTTTGTGATGAGCTGTACTTGTTGTCCAGGGGATCATCTTCGACTGTAATGATTTGGAAAGGATACGAGATAAATGGGAATACATTTTACACGATCGACCAAGATCAAAAGAGCACCAACCAAAACAGCGGTGTCCGCTTTGATGCAGCCACCGAGAGGGGAAAGGACACATATTATGGTTACATAGTGGACATATGGGAACTTGACTACAGAGTAGATTTTAAGGTCCCTTTGTTTAAATGCAACTGGGTCAATCTGTCAGGAGGCGGGTACAGGTAGACCCATAGTACGGAATGACAATAGTGGATCTGAAAAATCTTGGGTACATTGACGAACCGTTCGTCCTAGCCAATGATGTGGCACATGTTATCTATGTGAAGGACATGTCTACCAGACCGAGAGAAAGAAAATATAAGGAAGCGAATACATCATACGATGAGCCAAAGCGTCACATAGTTCTTTCAGGAAAAAGGGACATCGTGGGAGTGGAGGGCAAGACAGACATGTCTGAAGATTATGAAAAGTTTCATGAAATTCCTCCCTTCAAAGTCAAGGCTGACCCCAGCATCCTGATAAACGATAAAGATTATCCATGGTTACGGCGCAATAAGAAAATGACACAAGCGAAGAAAAAGTAAAGACTTTCTCCCGCAACTATATGATGATACCATGCCAACTTTGTAACAGACGAGTATGATACCATTGTCCGTTTTGTACATGCACATGCTATGTGGGTGAAATTATGATACCATGCCAACTTTCAACTTTTTCAGAGTTCATTTGAAAGGCTTTATTATGAATATAGGTTGAATTTTCTCTATAGGCGCATCAATATTCATTTTTTTAGTAAAGTTAATCACAAACTTGTGATTCACACAAATTTCAAACAATTCAAATTTTAATTATTCAAATTTGAAAACTAATGGCACGAACAGAAAGTTTATAATTTTTCTAAAACTAATGGCACTAAGAGAAAGTTTATAATTTTGCTGACCTAAAAGCAAAAAGAAATAAAAATTAAAGCAAAAAATAAAAGAAAATAAATAATGCAGAAAACAAAACAAAAAAACTGGAAACAAAATAAAAATAGCAACAATAAGTATTTTGTTGTAAGTAGAAACAAAATAAAATAAATAAAGCAACAAAGAAAAAAGAAAAAAAGTGTTTTCAAATTTGAAAACTAATGGCACTAACAGAAAGTTTATAATTTTTCTAAAACTAAAAGCAAAATGAATTAAAAAATAAAGCAAAAAACAAAAGAAAATAAATAATGCAAAAAAACAAAACAAAAAACTGGAAAAAAAATAAAAAAATGCCACCTATTGGGCCACCACGGCCTGAATACGACTAGGAACCCAACCTGGGCCAGGATTCAGGCCCGCAGAAGGCCCAGTAGGCCCACAGGCAGCACAGTATGAGATTAGGCCCGTAAGCCTGCATTTGAGAGAAGCTCGAGAGGGTAGCCGCAGTGGGGCTTATAAACCACTCAGAGCCCCTCTCAACTAGCGAGGTGGGCCTAAAGTTTTGGCCGCGGGCAGTGCAAGGCCTTTGGTCCCGGTTGGTGGCACCAACCGGGACTAAAGGGGGCAATGGTCCCGGTTCATGGCACCAACCGGTACCAATGCCCTCCTTTAGTCCCGGTTGGTGCCACCAACCAGGACCAAAGGCCGCTGCTTCCTGCCCTTTGGGCTGCCGAAAACTGGCCTTTGGTCCCGGTTGGTGGCACCAACCGGGATTAAAGGGTTCCACGAACCAGGACCAATGCACTTGGTATATAACCAGGACTTGTGAAAATTTCAGTTTCTCATCTCCATTTGCCCCCGACGATGCCGAGCTCATCGCCGCCAGGTTGCCCCGACGCCGTCCGCCGCCCCTGCCGTCGCCGTCGCCCGTGCCTTGCCGTCGCCATCGCCGACGTCGTCCCCGAGCCCGCGCGCTCCTACCCCGACATCATCCCCGCCCCGCGTCGCCGCCCCGCGTCGCCCTGACGCCATCGCTGCCCCGACGCCGTCCCCTGCCCCGCGTGCCACCGCCTCTGCCTCAGGCCGGCCCCGACCTCGCCGTCGCCGGCGCTGCCCATAGTGAGCCGCCGCGCCCCTGCCCTGCCCCT
>LT934116.1:764470356-764488962 GCA_900231445.1 Triticum turgidum subsp. durum
GTTTTATGCTTTTTTGTATGCATGTATGCTTTTTTTGCTAGCTAGGAAAGTATGTACGCTTTTTTTGTATATATGTATGTATGTATGCTTTTTTTGTATGCATATATGTTGATGAAATATGAACAATGCATTAGGCAAAACCTTTACTTTTTTTCGAAATTTTCTATTTGAACATTTAAAAAAAAGCAATACTAAAAGAATGAGAGGAAAAAGTAAAATAAGAAGAGGAAGAAAGGAGGACAAGAGGAGAAATAAATAAGAAGAGAAAAAAGAAGAAAAAGAAGAGGAGAAGAAGAAAGGAATAGACGAGAAGAAGAAGAAAAATATTCTATTTTTTCTTCTTCTCCTCTATTCCTTTCTTCTTCTCCTCTTTTTTATCCTTTTTTTTCTTCAATCTTCTCCTCTATTCCTTTTTTCTTCTCCTCTTTTTATTTCTTCTTCGTTTTTTTATGTTTATCGGGTCTGTCGTCGTCGATATATCCCTCCCGATAACTTCAATACGAGGGGGGGGGTCGATATACCCCCCTCCCCGATAACATTATTTTCCCATGTATATGTTGGTCGCGTCGTTGTCGATATAACCCCCTCCCGGATAACTTCGACATGAGGGGCGGTCGATATATATACCCCCTCTCGACCGTGATAACTTATACCACGGCAACACCCCCCTCGGCCCTCTCGCTCGACCAAAACTCTCGAGGACACCCAAACCCTAGAGAAAAAACGATGTTGGTCTCCTACCCCCTCCCGCCGCGCCCCTACCCGACAAACTCTCTCGAGGCCACTCAAATTTACCAAGTTAAAAGAGCGTTGTCGTCGAGGCCACCCCAAACCCTTGAAGCATTGTCTAGGCCACCCCAAACCCTAGAGAAGCAGTGTTGAGGCCACTAACATGATTCCTTATTGTGATTAGCTAGCTAGTTCTATGTTTGCCACTAATATATATCCATCTGTACAATGTTTGAATAATAATTGATATGTTGTAAATATTTGCAGAAACTATGGAGCACTCTCGAGACGAAGCAACATAAGCGATGTTGGGGGACATAACCGCACAAGGAAGTGATGTCGTTGCGTCATTTCTCAACGACACCGATGGTCAGGAGGGACTGGGTGAAGAAGAGGGCTATGTTCATGATGGCTCCGGCCCATTAATGTCGGTACAAGAAGAGGGCTATGTTCATGATGGCTCCGGTGACCCAATGGAGGTACAAGAAGGAGACCGTGCTGACTGCTCCGGTGACCGAACCGAGTCCGGCCAGGTATATATATATTAGTTAAGCCCGTGCTGACTAGTTAATTGATGCATTCATTGTTTTGGTATATGTACACATATTAATTAACTTTCGTCTTTCTTCCTTTTTCTAGCCCTCTGGATCGAGCAAAACTTCGGTAAGGAGACGAGGCCCGAAGAAAAAATTGAGCTCGAATGAAAGGTTTGAGATCACAGCAATCGCGCCCGACGACGAACCAAGAACGCATTTTCTGCTCAGTGTGGGGTTCTTGTTAGGGACAAGATCCCGATCAGCATCCAACAATGGTATAAGCCTAAGGAGGAAGACCCTGAGGTGTCTTATGTCAATGATATGCAGAAAGATGATCTTTGGACTGAGCTGAAGGCAAATTTCACCCTACCGCCAGAGGAGGATCCGGAGAAGCCAGTTAAAGAGCAATTAATCAAGTCTTGTGCTCTTAAGAAGATGGCAAGCCTATTCAGGAGGTGGAGGAAAGAGCTGAACAAGTTTGCCAACAAAGAAGAGCCACCAGAATTCATCGGCAAATATGAGAAGATCAAAGATCACTGGCCCGCATTTGTGGCCCACAAGACATCGGAAAAGAGTAAGAAGATGTCGGAGACAAACAAGAAAAATGATGCGAAGAAGAAGTTCACCATCGCACGGGGTCAGGTGGCTACGTCAATGCCCGGCCTAAGTGGTCCAAGGCTGAGAATGATCTATTTGATCAAGGGATCGAACCAGAGACAAGGAACGGGCCAGACCATTGCCGGACTTGGTTCTTCGGGGCTGGCGGAACCTTGGACCCTGTATCAGGGAAGTGCCATTGGACGGACGAGCAACTGAAAATACCAGTCACCAAGCTTCGACAGTATATCGATGCAGCGCAGCAAAGGACGTTCGTTCCAGACAGGGAGAAGGACGAGCTCACAATGGCCCTCGGGAATCCTGAGCACCCTGGACGGACATGTGGCACGCCAGGCTCCATTCCGTGGAAGGTTGGTTTTCCGGACGCAGGGGGTTACAAAACCCAGGAGAGGAGGAAGAAACTGGAGCAGAAGCAACTGCAGGCGCTGCACGAAAGGGTAATGGGGCTAGAGGAACGAGAAGCAGAACGCAACAAATGACCTGCTGAAGCTTCCCCCGAAGCTACCCCGCCATCTCAGCGCGGAAGCAGTGTGGCTTCCACCGAGCTGCTTCAGCCGGAGCATGTCTTGACGGCTCCTGCCAGCTATCCCGTGGATGCTATCACGGTGTTGGGGAACGTAGTAATTTCAAAAAATTTCCTACGCACACGCAAGATCATGGTGATGTATAGCAACGAGAGGGGGAGTGTATCTTCATACACTTGAAGATCGCTAAGCGGAAGTGTTTATCAACGCGGTTGATGTAGTCGTACGTCTTCACGATCCGACCGATCCAAGTACCGAACGCACGACACCTCCGAGTTCTGCACACGTTCAGCTCGATGACGTCCTCGCCTTCTCGATCCAGTAAGACGGGCGAAGTAGTAGATGAGTTCCGGCAGCACGACAACGTGGTGATGGTGTTGGTGAAGAACAATCTCCGCAGGGCTTCGCCTAAGCACTACGGAAACTATGACGGAGGATAAACTAGAGGGGACGGGGTTTCCGGAACACGGCTTTGTGTTTCTTGATGTGTCTTTGGTGCTAGCCCTGCCCCCCTATTTAGAAGTTGAGCCTTGGGGTTGAAACTTGGAGTAAAAGCCTCCAGAAAGTCGGTTTCACCCGAAAGGCAAGAGTCCTTCTCGGACTCCAGGGCCAGACGCCAGGGTTCCCGGCGTCTGGACCCTAACGCCAGGGACCCTGGCGTCTGGCCCCTAGACTCCGCAAAACTTCCTTTTCCGCTTTTCAAAAACCTTGTGGGCTTTCCCCTTTGGCCCAAATAACGTGTTCTCGTACCCAAACATTTTGGGAAACATCCGGAACCCCTTCCGGTGAATTTCGGAACCCTTCCGGAGATCAAACACTATTATCCCATATATCAAACTTTATCTCCGGATCATTCCGGAGTTCCTCGTCATGTCAATGATCTCATCCGGGACTCCGAGCAACCTTCGGTTACCAACATACATAACTCATATAATACTATATCGTCAATGAAACGTTAAGCGCGCGGACCCTACGGGTTCGAGAACTATGTAGACATGACCGAGACACGTTTCCGGTCAATAACCAATAGCGGGACCTAGATGCCCATATTGGCTCCCACATATTCTACGAAGATCTTTATCGGTCAAACCGCATAACAGCATACGTTGTTCCCTTTGTCATCGGTATGTTACTTGCCCGAGATTCGATCGTCGGTATCCAATACCTAGTTCAATCTCATTACCGGCAAGTCTCTTTAGTCATTACGTAATGCATCATTCCGCAACTAAGTCATTAGCTACATTGCTTTCAAGGCTTGTAGTGATGTGCATAACCGAGAGGGCCCAGAGATACCTCTCCGACAATCGGAGTGACAAAACCTAATCTCGAAATACGCCAACCCAACATGTACCTTTGGAGACACATGTAGAGCTCCTTTATAATCACCCAGTTACGTTGTGACGTTTGGTAGCACACAAAGTGTTCCTCCGGTAAACGGGAGTTGCATAATCTCATAGTTGTAGGAACTTTGTATAAGTCATGAAGAAAGCAATAGCAACATACTAAACGATCAAGTGCTAGGCTAACGGAATGGGTCAAGTCAATCACATTATTCTCCTAATAATATGATCCCGTTAATCAAATGACAACACATGTCTATGGTTAGGAAACATAACCATCTTTGATTAATGAGCTAGTCAAGTAGAGGCACACTAGTGACATTATGTTTGTCTATGTATTCACACATGTATTACGTTTCCGGGTAATACAATTCTAGCATGAATAATAAACATTTATCATGATATGAGGAAATAAATAATAACTTTATTATTGCCTCTAGGGCATATTTCCTTCAGTCTCCCACTTGCACTAGAGTCAATAATCTAGATTACACAGTAATGATTCTAACACCCATGGAGTCTTGGTGCTAATCATGTTTTGCTCGTGGAAGAGGCTTAGTCAACGGATCTGCAACATTCAGATTCGTATGTATCTTGCAAATCTCTATGTCTCCCACCTGGACTTGGTCCCGGATGGATGTGAAGCATCTCTTGATGTGCTTGGTCCTCTTGTGAAATCTGGATTCCTTTGCTAAGGCAATTGCACCAGTATTGTCACAGAAGATTTTCATTGGTCCCGATGCACTAGGTACGACACCTAGATCAGAAATGAACTCCTTCATCGAGACTCCTTTATTTGCTGCTTCTGAAGCAGCTATGTACTCCGCTTCGCATGTAGATCCCGCTACGACGCTTTGTTTAGAACTGCACCAACTGACAGCTCCACCGTTTAATATAAACACGTATCTGGTTTGTGATTTAGAATCGTCCGGATCAGTGTCAAAGCTTGCATCGACGTAACCATTTACGACAAGCTCTTTGTCACCTCCATAAACGAGAAACATATCCTTAGTCCTTTTCAGGTATTTCAGGATGTTCTTGACCGCTGTCCAGTGATCCACTCCTGGATTACTTTGGTACCTCCCTGCTAAACTAACAGCAAGGCACACATCAGGTCTGGTACACAACATTGCATACATGATAGAGCCTATGGCTGAAGCATAGGGAACTCCTTTCATTTTCTCTCTATCTTCTTAATTGGTCGGGCATTGAGTCTGACTCAACTTCACACCTTGTAATACAGGCAAGAATCCTTTCTTTGCCTGATCCATTTTGAACTTTTTCAAAACTTTATCAAGGTATGTGCTTTGTGAAAGTCCAATCAAGCGTCTTGATCTATCTCTATATATCTTGATGCCCAATATGTAAGCAGCTTCACCGAGGTCTTTCATTGAAAAACTTTTATTCAAGTATCCTTTTATGCTATGCAGAAATTCTATATCATTTCCAATCAACAATATGTCGTCCACATATAATATCAGAAATGCTACAAAGCTCCCACTCACTTTCTTGTAAATACAGGCTTCTCCAAAAGTCTGTATAAAACCATATGCTTTGATCACACTATCAAAGCGTTTATTCCAACTCCGAGAGGCTTGCACCAGACCATAAATGGATCGTTGGAGCTTGCACACTTTGTTAGCTCCCTTAGGATCGACAAAACCTTCCGGTTGCATCATATACAACTCTTCTTCCAGAAATCCATTCAGGAATGCAGTTTTGACATCCATCTGCCATATTTCATAATCATAAAATGCGGCAATCGCTAACATGATTCGGATAGACTTAAGCATCGCTACGGGTGAGAAGGTCTCATCGTAATCAACCCCTTGAACTTGTCGAAAACCTTTTGCAACAAGTCGAGCTTTGTAAATAGTAACATTACCATTAGCGTCAGTCTTCTTCTTGAAGATCCATTTATTCTCTATTGCTTGCCGATCATCGGGCAAGTCAACCAAAGTGCACACTTTGTTCTCATACATGGATCCCATCTCAGATTTCATGGCGTCAAACCATTTTGTGGAATCTGGGCTCACCATCGCTTCTTCATAGTTCGTGGGTTCACCATGATCTAGTAGCATGACTTCCAGAATAGGATTACCGTACCACTCTGGTGCGGATCTTACTCTGGTTGATCTACGAATTTCAGTAACAACTTGATCTAAAGTTTCATGATCATCATCATTAACTTCCTCACTAATTGGTGTAGGTGTCACAGGAACCGATTTCTGTGATGAACTACTTTCCAATAAGGGAGCTGGTACTGTTACCTCCTCAAGTTCTACTTTCCTCCCACTCACTTCTTTCGAGAGAAACTCCTTCTCTAGAAAGGATCCATTCTTAGCAACGAATGTCTTGCCTTCAGATCTGTTATAGAAGGTGTACCCAACTGTCTCCTTTGGGTATCCTATGAAGACACATTTTTCTGATTTGGGTTCGAGCTTATCAGGTTGAAGCTTTTTCACATAAGCATCGCAGCCCCAAACTTTCAGAAACGACAACTTTGGTTTCTTGCCAAACCATAGTTCATAAGGGGTCGTCTCAACGGATTTTGATGGTGCCCTATTTAACGTGAATGTGGCCGTCTCTAAAGCATAACCCCAAAACGATAGCGGTAAATCGGTAAGAGACATCATAGATCGTACCATATCTAGTAAAGTACGATTATGACGTTCGGACACACCATTACGCTGTGGTGTTCCAGGTGGCGTGAGTTGCGAACTATTCCGCATTGTTTCAAATGTAGACCAAACTCGTAACTCAAATATTCTCCTCCACGATCAGATCATAAAAACTTTATTTTCTTGTTACGATGATTTTCAACTTCACTCTGAAATTCTTTGAACTTTTCAAATGTTTCAGATTTATGCTTCATTAAGTAGATATACCCATATCTGCTTAAATCATCTGTGAAGGTGAGAAAATAACGATATCCGCCATGAGCTTCAACATTCATTGGACCACATACATCTGTATGTATGATTTCTAACAAATCTGTTGCTCTCTCCATAGTACCGGAGAACGGTGTTTTAGTCATCTTGCCCATGAGGCATGGTTCTCAAACCAAGTGATTCATAATCAAGTGGTTCCAAAAGTCCATCAGTATTGAGTTTCTTCATGTGTTTTACACCGATATGACCTAAACGGCAGTGCCACAAATAAGTTGCACTATCATTATCAACTCTGCATCTTTTGGTTTCAACATTATGAATATGTATATCACTACTATCGAGATTCATCAAAAATAGACAACTCTTTAAGGGTGCATGACCATAAAAAATATTACTCATATAAATAGAACAACCATTATTCTCTGATTTAAATGAATAACCGTCTCGCATCAAACAAGATCCAGATATAATGTTCATGCTTAACGCTGGCACCAAATAACAATTATTCAGGTCTAAAACTAATCCTGAAGGTAGATGTAGAGGTAGCGTGCTAACCGCGATCACATCGACTTTGGAACCATTTCCCACGCGCATCGTCACCTCGTCCTTGGCCAGTGTTTGCTTATTCCGTAGTCCCTGTTTCGAGTTGCAAATATTAGCAACAGAACCAGTATCAAATACCCAGGTGCTACTGCGAGCTCTAGTAAGGTACACATCAATAACATGTATATCACATATACCTTTGTTCACCTTGCCATCCTTCTTATCCGCCAAATACTTGGGGCAGTTCCGCTTCCAGTGACCAGTTTGCTTGCAGTAGAAGCACTCAGTTTCAGGCTTAGGTCCAGACTTGGGTTTCTTCTCTTGAGCAGCAACTTGCTTGCTGTTCTTCTTGAAGTTCCCCTTCTTCTTCCCTTTGCCCTTTTTCTTGAAACTAGTGGTCTTGTTGACCATCAACACTTGATGCTCCTTCTTGAACTCTACCTCCGCAGCTTTTAGCATTGCGAAGAGCTCGGGAATTGTCTTTTCCATTCCTTGCATATTATAGTTCATCACGAAGCTCTTGTAGCTTGGTGGTAGTGATTGGAGAATTCTGTCAATGACGCTATCATCCGGAAGATTAACTCCTAGTTGAATCAAGTGATTATTATACCCAGACATTTTGAGTATATGCTCACTGACAGAACTATTCTCCTCCATCTTGCAGCTATAGAACTTATTGGAGACTTCATATCTCTCAATCCGGGCATTTGCTTAAAATATTAACTTCAACTCCTGGAACATCTCATATGCTCCATGACCTTCAAAACGTCGTTGAATACCTCTCCGACAATCGGAGTGACAAAACCTAATCTCGAAATACGCCAACCCAACATGTACCTTTGGAGACACCTGTAGAGCTCCTTTATAATCACCCAGTTATGTTGTGATGTTTGGTAGGACACAAAGTGTTTATCCGGTAAACGGGAGTTGCATAATCTCATAGTTGTAGGAACTTTGTATAAGTCATGAAGAAAGCAATAGCAACATACGAAACGATCAAGTGCTAGGCTAACGGAATGGGTCAAGTCAATCACATTATTCTCCTAATAATGTGATCCCGTTAATCAAATGACAACACATGTCTATGGTTAGGAAACATAACCATCTTTGATTAATGAGCTAGTCAAGTAGAGGCACACTAGTGACATTATGTTTGTCTATGTATTCACACATGTATTATGTTTCCGGGTAATACAATTCTAGCATGAATAATAAACATTTATCATGATATGAGGAAAGAAATAATAACTTTATTATTGCCTCTAGGGCATATTTCCTTCACACGGAGTCTCAAAATTGCCACATTATGACGCAATGGATGAATTTGAAGGTCAAGGCGGTTGTTGGCTCTGTTTATCCTACTGAACTCGGCGCAACTTATCACTGCCGGCCGATTCCAGAAGGATATGCTAGGGTGATGGTGGATGAAATAACAGAGGGATTTGAGGACCTCCAACTTGACCACCCTACCGGTGAAGGGGAGACTAGGCTGGGTTCTGCTCTAAAGACTCCATGCCTATGGCGGAAGGAGCTCATCAACCTTCCGAACTGGACGCCTCCACCTCCTCCTCCTCCTCCGGCGAGTCAGGGCACTCCGCCTCCTCCTTCGGCGAGTCAGGGCACTCCGCTTCCTCCATCGCCTCCTCCTCCGGCGAGTGACGATCAGGGCAGTCGGCCTCCTTCTCCGGCGTGTGGCGGCACTCCGTCTCCTTCTCCACCTGTGCCGGCGCGCCCGAGTAGCCAGCAGCCTCCTCCTTCTCCGCCTCGCCAGCAAGGGAGGAAGAGACCAGCCGCCGCCCCAGCTGCTCCGGCGCGTCATAGTCCTTCTCCTCCGCCTCGTAAGCAAGAACGAAAGAAGACAGACGCCGCAGTTGCCCCGTCTGCTCTGGCGTCTAGCAGTATAGCCAGAGGCGGGAGGTCTGGAAGTACTGTCAAACATCAAAGGTCAAAAGAACGAGCAGTTGCGAAAAAAATTGCCCAGCTCGGCGAACAAGCAAATCAATCATGCCTCCCGCTCAATGTGTATAGCGGCGACATCATCGCTAATGCTCTGGGGACAGTGGCCGGTTATGGCAATCTTGCAGATTACCCGCCTGACGATCAACTTCCTGATTTCATGGAGGTGGACATACACAGATACGAGTACGGGAAGCCTCTCGTAAAAGATGAAAAATCTCTAACAACGATCATGCGAAGATTCCATAATTGGTGCATGAAAACCTGCAGAGATTCTGGGGGGACGAATACTTTGTATCTGAACATTAAAGAGGAGCACGACCTCGTTGGAACTGATATGTTGGTTGTTCCATTTGAGGAGTTCTTCGAGTTCTTCAATCAAAAGGCCCTCGATAAATTAACGGTCTTTTACTACTGTCTGTAAGTACTATTTCTGTCATTAAGTCTCTATATATAGCTCAGCTCTTTCATTGCATGTATCTATAATTAATTATCCTCACTATATTATGCAGATTGAAGATCGTCGAGTGCAGAAAACAAGAAATGTATGAAATTGGGTTCATTAACACAAATATAATAGATGAAATTCAGGTTAAAAAGCACGCCGAAGAGGCCGAGGCCAACTTGCTACAATCGTTGGTCAAAAATCAAAACAAAGATACCATACTCTTTCCCTACAACTTCAAGTGAGTGTTACTGTCATGTGCATGTTCGGTTTCCCTTATTACTCGAGCGAGGTTATAGTAATGTAATTGATGAGTTATGCATGTGTGCGCAGCTACCACTATGTTCTTCTGGAGATTAAGCTTGAGCGGGGACTAGTAACCGTCTTAGACTCGAGACGAAAAGATCCTGAAACCTATGCAGACATGACTAAATTGCTCAACAAGTAAGTTCAATCGATCATTATCGCACCATATCGGCAACTTTTTGTTCATTTCCTGATATCTCAAGTAATAATAATTATTTTCTTTGTCTTGCAGGGTTTGGAAACAATTCACCTCAGAAGCTCCGGGACTACCGAAGGAGCTGCGATATACATACCCGGACGTAAGTATTACTGGCTAGCTAGTTGCGCGCATCTCCCGTTGATTCTATAGCTATACTTTCATCAATGCCATTTATAATGCTTCATTATCAGTTTGATTGACCTCTATTTCTCGTAAAGTGCTTGTGGCAGGAACAAGGGAATAATTTCTGTGGATACTACGTGTGCGAGTTCATCTGCAACGTGACATTGAAAAATAAGCGGGGCTACTCTAAAATAGAATATGAAGTGCGTAAGCAATAATATTCACAATTTCATTTTATTACACCATCATTTCTGTTGAGTTTCATTCATATATATGTATTAACCCCCTTCTTCAAATTAGACGTGGCAGATGCGGAAAGAACTCCTATCACAAGACCGCATGAAAGCAATTCAAGAGGAATTGGCGGGATTCTTTCTTGACCACGTCATCAATAAAGCCGGAGAATACCATGTGGAAGTTGATTTCAAATGCTAGGTGATTGTAAGAGATCTTACATATTGTATATGTATGTAGCCAGTAGCGTCGGATAGATAATACGGAAACTTGTTGTTCGACCAATCTCTCGGAGAAGGAAAGGTCGATCGATCACTTCTCTCGGTATGCATGACGAACTTCTGTACTTAATGGTTTCCTTCATTTTCTTACTAGCTAGCATGTCGAGGGCCTCTCTATGTATATAGTACGTAGCGTCGACCTAGCACAGACATAAGAGAGGACACTTCTCTCTCTATTAATTAGCTAGCTAACACAATATATGAAACACCTAAATTAACCCCCCAAAACCCCCAACCCCTCCCCCCCCCCTTTCAAAAAAACAAAAACAAAAACCCAAGCGACTGAAATGCTGACGCGTGGAAGCCTTTTTGGTCCCGGTTTATGTCACCAACCGGGACCAAAGGCCCCCTTGCCTGGGCTGCGAGCAGCGGCCACGTGGATGCCCATCTGTCCCGGTTCGTGTAAGAACCGGGACTAAAGGGGGGAGGCATTAGTAACGACCCAAGAACCGGGACTAAAGGCCCTTACGAACCGTCGTCCTCAAGTGGTGTGGGTGGTGGTGTTCAGTCTTCGCTCCCTATAGCGGAGAGCAGCATGGACCAATGATTGTATCAGCCGCGACAACCTATTTATCAGTTATCTATCATGTCTCTCTTCCTATCTTTAAAGAGTGTTCTGAGAGATCGAGAAACTGAACTCTTATTTGATAGTTTCTCCTTTAGTTGTAAAAGCAACCTCTTTTGACCTTGATTGTTGTCAACGCTCATGGTTATGTTATGTTTTAATCGTACTGGTCCATGTAATGTAATGTAATGTGGAACATTATTGGTATTTCTGCGACATATAGCAAAGTCTATAGAAGATTACATCCTCATCCTCCCTCATACAACCTTAGCAGCACTACCCCTCAGCATTTGCAATAATAATCCCTTCTTCCACATGTGTTTGTCTGATGTATGGCACAATTTAAGTCTAAGTTCTAATTGTCACTGGCTATTCATGGATGATTGTTCGGTATGCTTGTTCCTACTCTTGTGAGATTTTGGCTGCATACATGCACATGCACTGAATTCAGATTCCAGTGCAAGTTAAAAACAGGGGATAAATCATTGTGCCATGTTCCAAATTAGAAACTGAGAGAAGAGGGAAATGAGTCATTAGCAAATACATATAGCTGCAAGAAAATCTGTTTTGATTGCCGACTGCACAATCTGAACTATAGATCTCTGAAAATATACTACTATTGCTCTTGGAATTTTAGAGCTGCTGTAGTGTTGCTTTATATGAAGATGTCATGCTCACTTGATTGTGTACATAGGTGTGTAGGTAAGAATTCGAACTGAACGATAATAATATCAGGCTTAGAGATGCACATCCCTAATACTCCCTCCGTCCGGAAATACTTGTCCTCAAAATGAATAGAATGGATGTATCTATAATTAAAATAAGTCTAGATACAACCATTTCAAGGACAAATATTTCCGGACGAAGGGAGTAACAATTATCACAACTGTGTGGAGCAGTATATGTGCAATTTTGGTCACTGACTAGAATAAATTGTTGGAAATAGTATGTGCATTCAGAGAAAACTCTGTACATTCCTTGTTAGTTACACTAGCACAGGTCTGAGCAATAACTCAACTTCTGCATACTAGTCTGAGTGGGAAACCCCGTGACTGGAGGTTTTTTCCCCGCCCCCGCGTCGTCTCCTCCGAGGCGACTCGCGGGAAACCCTATCCGCCCCGCCGCACCACTCCTCTCCCCTCCTTCCCCTCCGCCGCCGCCAGAGGTGTGCGCCGGCGTGCGCTCGACACCGATGAAGGTGGCGACGAGGGATCCGGCGGCTCCACGTAGCATGGAGGGCCTCGGCATCCGGGGCTGCGGCCCCGGGCGGAGAGCGCGGGGTAGCCCTGGCGGCGGGCCATTCCTGCCGGAGCTAGTGAGGCGCCTCCCTCGGTCTCGAGGGGGACGAGGAGGCGTCGGTCCCCAGTCGCTGGTGTGCGGCCTCCCCCGTGCGAGGGCCGTTGCCAGATGCATCCCATCCTCTCCGCCCTGATCTGCTCCTTTCATCGCCGGATCTGTGTCCCAGTGGCTTAGGCCGTTCTTCCCGGACGCCGGCAGCGCGGATCTCGTCGAGCGGGGGTTGGATCCGGGGGAAACCCCTGGCCGGCGCAGCCATACTGTAGGCGACGGCCTGGGCACCGTTCCCCTCCTTGGAGGCTGTGGTGTGGATCCTTCTCCCCCTCCTCCCGTCCCCTGCTAGGTGAAAGCCTAGGTCCCCTGATTCGGGCGGCGACGACACATCTGTGTCGTGTTCCTTCTTGGAGGCATAGTCCGGGGATCGCAGGGGCGGCGAGAGAGTCGGGTTGTGGGTGTGATGGTGGCGGGTGGCAGCTTGGCTTTGCTTCAATGCCTTTTCTTCAGTGGCTCATCGCCGTTACCCTTGTTGCTGCGATTGTGGCCGACAGCTCTTGCCCTTCGGTGTGGCTTAACCGCGGACGATGATGATGCTCAGAGTGGTGTGCTCTGAGCTTGCAGGTCTGCTCCTAGTTCCTTCTCCATGCGCAGCTTGGACGTCTTCCTTCTGGGTTCTAGGGTGAACCAAGCTGCCGGCTGCCGGTGCGGCATCCTTCGAGCCAGGATGAGAGGGCAGGCGCCCTTTGCAGCGGCAGTTCCAGAGGAGTTTCGGTCCATTACAGTCTTTGAGTTTGGCTATGATCAAGAAGCTTGCGCGATGGTGCATCCTCTCAAGTCCGTAGTTAGTCCTGTTGGTGTAGGTCGTCCTATAGGGTGATGGCTGCAGCATGGCATTCTGCTTGGTATCGCTGCTGCCTTTGAGTGTGTTTTGCTTTGCTCCTTGTATCAGCCGCTTGTTTCTATTTGCTTTTCCTTGTAAGTTGGTGATCTTGTAATCCTGGCCGGTTGATGGCTTTGTTAATTCAAAACCGGGCTCTTCTTGAGCCTTGCTTCTAAAAAATACTAGTCTGAGTGATCTGGCTGTATGGATTAGATCAGTTAACACTAGACGCCACCATCTAGAAGAAACCTGTTGGCTTTGTAACACTTAGCCTGGATCTTCCCAGGACCAACACACGTAGGTACAAGTACAAGCTAAGCAAGCTGCTTGATTGATACATTGATTCAGTGCAAGTTTCTTTGTTATGCTCCGTCGAGTTGATCGAAATCAACTAGAGCTAGGTCCGGCGAGACGCGTATTGTACGCTGTGGCTACTGTTCATCGATTAACCTGCTAGCTAGCTTGCACGCACAGGTTGCTTCTGTGGATTTGGAGCATAATTGATTTGCTACCAATATTTGGCATTGTCAATATTTGACAAGCCAACATTTGGCAAAATCAAAAGTTGCCAACATTTGGCAACTTTTTATGAGATTGGCAACGAGAATTGGCAAGCAATCAATCTCTAGCCAATATTTGGCAGTTGCCAATACTTGGCATGTCAACTTTTGACATCAAATCAATTATGCTCTTGGTCTAGCAACGATCAAAAGCCAACAAAACCAACCGTGCCAAAAGCAAGGAACGCTCTAATGCACTGGCAACATGCAGTCTAAGATGAGGAGACTTTTGGCCGGTTTAGATTGATCAAACACACTGGAATATACTCCCTCGGTCCCACAATATAAGACATTTTACAAAAACGTCTTACATTATGCAATTAAACTTGCATATTCGACCGACAGAGTAAACTGTATCTACAAACACAAAATTGTCGCCAGTATGTACGACTTATCTCACTGGACCACATGCATGCTATAGAGAACTGAATGTGAGCAACTGAGCAATTACCCTGCAATTACATCCTATAAAAATTTATCAGAGTGAATTTTGACAATCTGCGCAAGCCGCTATTCCTGGTGATGTCCTGCTCGAGGCAATCCACTCTCGACCATCAGGATGAACTTGAGATGCTCGGCTTGAGCCTTGAGACGTAATTCCTGGCAAATCTCCGCTCTGGTGAGTGTTTTATTCTCATCGCAACCATGCACGAGCAACACTGAATTTTGAGTGGTTCGAAATATCACTGTTCTCTTCTTGCTGTCCATGTCTAAATTTTTTTTTGTTCCATTTCACAGTACAATCCAATGAACGCACTCTTAACAGAATACAGTGATATAACTGTACAAGTACAACACCTACCTGGATAAACAGCTGGACATTTGAATCTGCCAAACCCATCTACCAACAGCAACTACACATTGTGTTCCAGATTTTTAGGTGCAAATCGCAACTTAAGTTCTTATTAATAGAACTCTGCGATATAAATCGTCCCGGAAATCCATCATGGGACAAAATACAAGAGCAACCGGTACAATGGGTGAAGCAGGACGGCAGCAAGCATGACTAAAAAGAAAGATGAAACATTATATTCATGCCCTGTTCCGAGCCCAGACACAATGTGCAGTAGTTCCATGGACCATTGGTAAGCAAATCCATACCCTGTTTCTTGCCTAGAACGAACAACACGGCAGAGTATATGTTCAAAGATTCAGTCACAGGAACAGAATTCAGAAGTGGGCGAAAATGTAGCCAACATTTTCTACTACAAAATACTATAAGCACCAGACTGCACCGTTAAGAGGTAATACAAGGGAATCACGCACATAGACAAAAGATAGCATCAACCACGATAGATGGAGCATTAGGCTGATCCCTTCTCCTAACTAAGATACTCAAGTCAATTCTTCCATTAGAGAATGAAGATATTTTGCAGCTATTTTGAACGCTGAACAAAGAGACTGGACAATTTTAGCATCAACATGCTAGCCACTTCAATCCAAAAGGTTACTCACATAAGTATCCATGCAAATCATGAACCAGTCAGAGCTTCTTGACCACAACTTATATACATCAAAAAGAAACTAGTCGTCTCATAGTGGACCCAATTTATACGCAATACGTCTGTCACAGAAAAAAAAAACATGGCTCTGCACATCAATACAAGTTCCATTTCTCGAACACATGTTAAGGTCGAACATCGCATGAAGCATTGATTCCTTAAAGTGGTTACCAGCTAAAGTGAAATGACAAATATAATTCAAAATGATGCAACACAATGGCACAATTATAACAGTATGTTTCAATACCTAACCAGATGAAATGGAATCATGACCAACAATGAGCTGCAACAGAACATCTCATTGAATAGTTGATTATAATGCATTCTTTCAGTTTAAATAATGCCGCGGGCTCTTGCTAGTCAACAAATATATAATCTGCCCCATTTCGTCATCTGTTAAAACAAAACAGAGAAACAGGAAACCCATGCATATTTGCTACTCCCTCCATTCCAAAATAGATGACTCAACTTTATACTAATTTTAGTACAAAGTTGGGTCATCTATTTTGGAACAGAGGGAGTACATTTTAGCATTAAGTAGACCATGCAGTTCAGTTAAAGAGGACAAATTAATTCTGCAGTTTAGTTAAACAGAGGTAAGAGGCAGCTAAATTGCTAACTATTGAGTACTACGAAGGCTCCTATATAAAGAAAATTCAGTTCTTCAGTTCAGGAAAACATAGACGTTAGTCTAGGCAATTCGAGAACACTACAAACGCTGATGCAAATGACTCGTAATTTTAGCATCAACATTCACAGAGGCCACTTCAGCCCAAAATGATATTCAGTGAAATATAAAAGCAAGCATGTAACAGTCAGAGCTTCTTGATCATAATTTCTCAACCTCAACAAAGAAGATAGCGGGCACATAGTGGATCCAGCTAATACATACTTCAGCTCATGTGGATACGGAGAGCTAGGCCGATAAGAGGCACCAACACACTCAACGTCCCTCAAATGAAAGACTAATTGTTGACGACATAATCTTCTGGTCAAATGAAAGGCGAAGCATTCACAACATAACCCTCTAGTGCCGGAAAGAATGTATGTGAAACTAGAGTTTGCTTGAACCAAAGTCGAGTAGGACAGAGGCGTCCGCAATGTATACTAGCAACCAACTTGCCATCGACGTCAATCTGAAGTACCGAGTCACCAAATTTGACCAGCACAAGCACATCACCTTCATCAGACATGACCACCAGCCACCAAAGTTTGTAGAATTTTCCAAACTGATTGGTAAGCTCTGCAACCGGCAATTCAACCCGGTATTTTAAGGCCCAGATCTCGCTTTCATAGTCCCGTGTCATCCAGATATCAATGGATGTTTTTGCATCATTAAAGATGGACATGCTGAGTGTTCCATACATCTCAAAAAGGTCGGCGCCATCAGGATCAACCGGAGCGCGCATCTGCCGGAACGACTCGGCGGTGGTGTCAAATACAATTATCATGTTGTCTGTGCACCAATTGAGGCTACCATGGAACATGACAATCCCGGGGGCCCACCATATCACTTGGTCCACATGGGAGCACTGCATGTCTATGCGCCTCGGCGGCTGGCTGGAGCCTAAGGTGTAGATGTAGGCTCCATCCTGAGGTTTAGCCTTAGGTGCCAGCAATAGTCGGTAGTCGCCGGTAGGGGTGTGCTGGTACATCCCCATGAGATGGAATTGAGAAAGCAGCGGGAGGGGAGCATACTGACGCGTTGCTGGGTTGCAGATGCACAAGGAGTCGCCGTGGATGGAGAGGGCGAGGAGGCCGTCGCAGGAGCTCTCCAAAGTGAAGTAGGCGTACCCAGCTCCAAGCTGCGCGACGGACTGGAGCCTGTCGGCGGCCACGACCCCGGCCCGGTGATCGAAGAGGGTGACGTCCAGGGAGCGACCGTTGGCGTTGTGGAAGCCGCCCCGGAGGATGGGGAGGGTGGGCTGGCGGGCGTGGTGGGCAAGAAGGAAGTCGCGGGTGGAGGTGGCGCCTCGCCAGGCGCGGCAGACGGCGCGGCAGCGGAGGAGGGATTTTGGGGGCAGGCGGAGGAGGATCTCCCAGATGGAGATCTCATCGGGGAGGCCAGGGAGGAGAGCAGGAGGATCCGCCATGGCCGCCGGCTGGGAGCTCTCGTTTCGAGGAGCGGAAGAGGAGTGGTGGCAGTGGCAGTGGCAGTGGCGGCGGCGGAGTGGTAGGGTTGTAGCTCTTCCTCTCTCTCGCACAAACAAGAGAGATGCGTTTGGACTGCTGCTAGCGCTTAAACGGCCTGGGCCTGCCTCTTTTTGGTCCACATGAGGCTAAAATATCTCTCAAAAACATTTTGATGCGGCTAAAATTTGATGTTTTTGTTACTAGTTTAAAAGATCCCTAAAAAATGTTATTAGTTTAAAAAAAATCGATGTATTTCACTGGCTCTGTATGTCTACGTCATACTTGGCGCTGCGTGCAATCTAGGGCCCGTTCGGCAATCCACCAGCTCCTCAAAATACGCGGAGCTGGGAGCACCGTTTCGCCCGCTCTGAAATTTCTAACCGCAGCTCCGTTTGCTCCGGGAGCGGAGGGACACCGAACGGCCCCCTATTCTCAAAAACAAAAAATCTTGGCCCTGCAATCTCGATAGATGTCTATGTAGGTAGCAGCTACTCCATTCGTACACAAAAAGAACTTTATATGAGGGAGAGCAACTAATCAAGGAGTACTTCTTTGAGAGCCCCGCAAGAGTCACTTTGGGCGTGTTTGGTTCATTGGCCTGCACCTGCATCGCACCCACAATGCAATTTTCGCAGTGTTTGGCAGCCCGTATGTTTAACTGGGCCAGGCCCAGCTGATGCAAAATAGCCTCCCCAGCCAGGCTGAGGTCGTACGCAGGAATCGGCCGTTTCCCCGAGCCTGCACCCGCCGTTGCACGCACGCCCTGCACCCACGCGAGCAATCTCTCCTGGCAGGTACCCCGACGCATTCACGCCCCTCTCTCCTCGCTCCCCTCCCTCTCCTGCGATTTGGATCTCGCAGCCCGTCGCTGCTGTGGACATGGCCGGCGGGGATCCTCGCCGCTGCGGAGGTAGAGCCCTCTTCCTCCCCTCCCTCTTCCTGTCCCCC
>LT934116.1:764497017-764508911 GCA_900231445.1 Triticum turgidum subsp. durum
GACGGGGCCGGGCCCGGGGCGGCGACGGAGACGAGGGCGGCGACGGGGACGGGGGCGGCGACGGGGACGGGGGCGACGACAGAGACGAGGGCGGCGACGAGGACGGGGGCGGCGACGGAGACGAGGGCGGCGATGGGGACGGGGGCAGCGACGGCGATGGAGACGACGGAAACAGAGGAAGAAACAGAGGGGGAATGAAATTTTCGAAGTGTTGTATATATAGAAGGCACCTTTAGTACCGTTTGGAGCCACCAACCGGTACTAAAGGCCAGTTTTGGCCAGCCCAAGCGGCGGGAAGCGACCCCCTTTAGTACCGGGTGGTGGCACAAACCGGTACTAAAGGCCCCCCTTTAGTACCGGTTGGTGGCTCCAACCGGTACTAAAGGCCTCGCGTTGCCACCCCAAAGTTTAGTCCCACCTTGCCGGGCGAAGGGCAGCCGCACTGGTTTATAAACCCAGCCGCGGCTACCACTTCGAACTCCTCTGTATAGCAGGCTTGTGGGCCTAAACTCTGCGCGTTGCCCTGTGAGTCTGCTGGGCCTTTAAGGCCTGTAATTACAAACATGTGGCCTATCAGGCCCACAGGGCAGCGCCACAATTTTTTTATAGTTTTTTTCTTTTATGCATTATTTTCTTCTATTTATTTTTGCGTAGTTTTTTGTATAGTTTTTTCTTTTCTGTTATATTTATTTTCTTCTATTTATTTGTGAGTAGTTTTTCATCTAGTTTGCCAAAATTCAACATTTTCAGAGTTCATTTTGTAGTGATTTTCAATTTCACGGTCATTTTGTAAATGATTGAAAAATAGCAAATATAATTTTTTTCTTTTCTTCTTTATTTTTTCTTCTATTTATTTCTAAGTAGTTTCTTCTTTTCTGCTATATTTATTTTCTTCTATTTATTTTTGAGTAGTTTTTTTATATAGTGTTTTTCTTTTCAGCTATAGTTTTTCTTTCTTTTCTGCTATTTTTTCTTTTCTGCAAAACTTTATGGTCAAAGTCTGGAGTTATAACTTAAAAAAAAGAAATGTCGACGTGCAATTAGTTTTTGCCATAACAGAAGAAGTCCGGAGTTGTAATAAGTTATTAAAAATAAAAAAGAGATGCAATGCTCGTTAATTTGCTTCAAGCCTTTCAGAATAGTGTAAACTGCACTGCGCATAGCTCCGTGCAGTCTACCGTATTCCTGAAGGCTTGAAGCTAAGCAACGTGAGCATTGATCCTCTTCTTCATCGTCTCTGCACTCAGGGCTTATAAACAGCTCCTAGTCCCTCTCACTTCGCGAGGTAGGACCAAAAAACAGCTTACGTCTGGTTCATCCATGAACCGGTACTAAAGGTGCTCGTGGGGCCCCAGCCTTACCTGACACAACCTCATTAGTACCGTTTCGTGGTACGAACCGGCACTAAATGGTGATGGTGGGGCCATAGCCTGACCGGAGGCTGACACAACCTCTTTAGGTACAAAAAATTACAAACTTTCTGTTAGTGCCCATAGTTTTCATATTTGAATAGTTTAAATTTTGAATTATTTGAAATTAGTGTGAATTTGTTTGCACATAAAATTTCTTCGCGTTTCAAATGCCAAAATGCATAACTACCCTAACTATTACAGAGATTCCCCTCTCGATGCGAAACACAGAAGAAAGTGATGATAGCTAGTGAAGCCGATCACATCCCAGATCTTTGGGTGTGAAACTTTTTCTTCGCGTGTGTCCCTTTGCGCCGTAACCATGGAAAATCTTCATCATTTAACGGGATGCTCGGGTCAATATTCACTGTGAATGGAGCAATTTCAACAAACTTTTCATAATCTTCTGAGTTGTCTGTCTTGTCATCCACTCCCACGATGTTTCTCTTCCCAGAAAGAACTATGTGCCGCTTTGGCTCATCGTACGATGCATTCGCTTCCTTATCTTTTCTTTTTCTTGGCTTGGTAGACATGTCCTTCACATAGAAAACCTGTGCCACATCATTGGCTAGGACGAATGGTTCGTCTGCATACGCAAGATTGTTGAGATCCGCTGTTGTCATTCCGTACTGCGGGTCTTCTGTTACCCCGCCTCGTGTCATATTGACCCATTTGCACCAAAACAAAGGGACCTTTAAACCACGTCGATAGTCAAGTTCCCATATGTCCTGTATATAACCATAATATGTTTCCTTTCCCGTCTTGGTTTCTGCATCAAAGCGGACACCACTGTTTTGGTTGGTGCTCTTCTTATCTTGGGCGATCGTGTAAAATGTATTACCATTTATCTCGTACCCTTTGAAAGTCATTATATTCGAAGATGGTAACTGGGAGAGCAAGTACAGGTCATCTTCAATAGAGGTGTCATGCATGGTACGTGTCTGCAACCAGCTGGCGAAACTCCTGGTTTGTTCACGTGTAATCCAGTCATCAGACCGCTCCGGGTGTTTGGAGCGTAGCAAATTCTTGTGTTCATCCATATACGGAGCCACCAAGGCGGAATTCTGTAGAACTGTGTAGTGTGCTTCAGTGAGAGAATGTCCGTCCATACATATTATTTGTTCCCCTCCTAGCATGCCTTTTCCATCCAGTCTACCCTTATGCCGCGATTCAGGAACACCAATCGGCTTAAGGTCAGGAATAAAGTCAATACAAAACTCAATGACCTCCTCATTTTGATGGCCCTTGGAGATGCTTCCTTCTGGCCTAGCACGGTTATGAACATATTTCTTTAAGACTCCCATGAACCTCTCAAAGGGGAACATATTGTGTAGAAATACAGGACCCAAAACGTTAATCTCTTCGCATAGGTGAACTAGGACGTGCGTCATGATGTTGAAGAAGGATGGTGGGAACACCAACTCGAAACTGACAAGACATTGCACCAAATCATTCTGTAACCTTGGTATGATTTCTGGATCGATTACCTTCTGAGAGATTGCATTGAGAAATGCACATAGCTTCACAATGGCTAATCGAACATTTTCTGGTAGAAGCCCCCTCAATGCAACCGGAAGCAGTTGCGTCATAATCACGTGGCAGTCATGAGACTTTAGGTTTTGGAACTTTTTCTCTGCCATGTTTATTATTCCCTTTATATTCGACGAGAAGCCAGACGGTACCTTAATACTGAGCAGGCATTCAAAGAAGATTTCCTTCTCTTCTTTGGTAAGAGCGTAGCTTGCATGACCCTGATGTATGCCGTCTTCTCCGTGCATACGTTGCTGGTCCTCCCGTGCCTCAGGTGTATCTTTTGTCTTCCCATACACGCCCAAGAAGCCAAGAAGGGTCACGCAAAGATTCTTCGTCACGTGCATCACGTCGATTGTGGAGCGGACCTCTAGGTCTTTCCAATATGGCAGGTCCCAAAATATAGATTTCTTCTTACACATGGGTGCGCATCCGTCAGCGTCCTTTGGAACAGGTTGTCCGCCAGGACCCTTTCCAAATATCACCTTCAAATCCTTGACCATATCATGTACATCAGCACCAGTACGGTGGCGAGGCTTCGTCCGGTGATCCGCCTCACCTTTGAAATGCTTGCCTTTCTTTCTTACGGGATGCCTGCTCGGAAGAAATCGACGATGTCCCAGGTACACATTCTTCTTACAACTATTCAAATATATACTGTCGGTATCATCCAAACAGTGCGTGCATCCGCGGTATCCCTTGTTTGTCTGTCCTGAAAGGTTACTGAGAGAAGGCCAATCATTGATGGTCATGAACAGCAACGCCTTTAGGTCAAATTCTTCCCCCATGTGCTCATCCCACGCACGTACACCTGTTCCATTCCACAATTGTAAGAGTTCTTCAACTAATGGCCTTAGGTACACATCAATGTCGTTGTCGGGTTGCTTAGGGCCTTGGATGAGCACTAGCATCATAATGAACTTCCGCTTCATGCACAACCCAGGAGGAAGGTTATACAAACATAGAGTCACAGGCCAGGTGCTATGGTTGCTGCTCTGCTCCCCAAAAGGATTAATGCCATCTGCGCTTAGACCAAACCATACGCTCCTTGTGTCATCTGCAAACTCCTTCCCGTACTTTCTTTCGATTTTTCTCCACTTCGACCCGTCAGCTGGTACTCTCAACTTTCCGTCTTTCTTATGGTCTTCTCTGTGCCATCGCATCGCCTTGGCATGCTCTTTGTTTTGGAACAAACATTTCAACCGTGGTATTATAGGAGAATACCACATTACCTTGGCAGGAATCTTCTTCCTGGGGCGCTCGCCCTCGACATCACCATGCTCATCGCGGCTGATCTTATAGCGCAATGCACCACATACCGGGCAAGCGTTCAAATCCTCGTACTCAGCGCGGTAGAGGATGCAATCATTAGGGCATGCATGTATCTTCTGCACCTCTAACCCTAGAGGACAGACAGCCTTCTTTGCTTCGTACGTACTCTCGGGCAATTCGTTGTCCTTTGGAAGCATATCCTTTATCATTACTAGCAACTTTCCAAATCCCTTGTCAGATACACCATTCTCTGCCTTCCATTGCAGCAATTCCAGTATGGTGCCCAACTTTTTCTTGTCACCTACGCAATTTGGGTACAATAATTTTTTGTGATCCTCTAACATGCGCTGCAACTTCTTCTTCTCCAAATCACTTGCGCAGTTTCTCTTTGCATCGGCAATGGCCCGACCTAGATCATCAACGGGCTCATCTGATGCCTCTTCTTCAGCTTCTTCCCGCATTGCCGGCCCAGCTTCTTCCCGCATTACCGGCTCAGCTTCTTCCCCCATTGTTGTATCATCGTATTCAGGGAACCCATGGCCAGGATAGCTGTCGTCGTCCTCTTCTTCTTCATTGTCTTCCATCATAACCCCTCTTTCTCCGTGCTTGGTCCAAACATTATAGTGGGGCATGAAACCGGACTCAAACAGGTGGACGTGAATGGTTCTTGACGTAGAGTAATTGCGACCATTCTTACAGCCAGCACATGGACAAGGCATAAAACCATCCGCCCGCTTGTTTGCCTCAGCCGCAAGCAGAAAAGTATGCACGCCCTCAACGAACTGGGGAGAGCATCGGTTATCGTACATCCATTGCCGTCTCATCTTCATTACACAACACCGAATAGACCAAATTAATACAAGTTCATACATAAAGTTCATACAACACTTAAATGCAACAAACAAATAACTCTCTAGCTAAAGCATTTAAATGCAACAACAAATGCGATCAAGATCGCAACTAAGGTAACAATTGATCCAACAGGATAATGATACCAAGCCTCACTATCGATGGCATATTTTCTAATCTTTCTAATCTTCAAGCGCATTTTCTCCATCTTGATCTTGTGATCATCGACGACATCGGCAACATGCAACTCCAATTCCATCTTGTCCCCCTCAATTCTTTTCAATTTTTCTTTCAAGTACTCGTTTTCTCTTTCAACTAAATTTAACCTCTCGACAATAGGGTCGGTTGGAATTTCCGGTTCACATACCTCCTAGATAAAAATATCTATGTCAACTTGATGGGCATAATTTGTCATAAACACGAAATGCAACAAATAGTTTTAAAAGAGAATATACCACATCCGAATCATAACAAGGACGAGGCCCGACGGGGACGGATATCAAAACCATGGCACTATGTATAACAAACAAAGTACGGGTAAGATAATTATTATATGAGTAACTATATATCCAAATCACACAAGCATCAATTTTTTATATAAAATTTCATGAACAAGAGGCTCACCACAAGGTGGTGCCAGCGACGGGACGGTGCGGGCGATCGATGGTGGTTACGATAGAGATTTAGAAGGCACTAAGTAAACCGCACCTACATATGCAAACTAAGTGTTATTTTGACCTCAAATTGCATATAAATCAAATACTACCACATATAATTCCTCCCAAATTACTAAAACCACAATTAATCACTATATAAACCAATGCAAGAGCTAATCTAGCAATGAGAGATGAAAGGACAAAGTTGCTAACCTTGGTGATCATTTGAATGGATGAGGGCCTGCAAATCTTGACAAATTTGGGGCAAATTTTGTGATGAACTCGAGAGGAAGAAGGGAAAACAGAGGAGAGGGAGAGGGGAAAGGGGGAAGAACAGAGTGCGGGTGGACGAAGGATTTATATAGGACGACATTTAGTACAGGTTCGTGCCACGAACCGGTACTAAAGGTGCTGGAAGGGCCCCATTCTGACAACATCCTGCCACCACTCTCATTAGTACCGGTTCGTGGCACGAACCGGTGCTAAAGGTTTGCCACGAACCGGTACTAAAGAGCTCCTCCCGGCTAGCCGTTGGAACCGGCACTAATGGCCACATTAGTGCCGTTTTGTTACAAACCGGGACTAATGTGTCTCACATTTGACCCTTTTTCTACTAGTGGGAGAGGATGAGTTTTTACCACCTGAGCACACTTGGACTGGGAATCCAGCGTCAGACGGTGTGATTGACATAGAACATGATAATAGAACTTGGTCACAAATTAGAGATGGTTGGGCTGGGCATATGTTTGCCAATAGGGGCAATTCACGTGTGTAGAGCTCACGTGTTGGGTTATGAATAATTTTGTCGTGTAATGCTCAAGTGTGGAGCTCAATTCTATGGTGTAATGCATTATGAACAATTCTGTCATGTACCCAAATTGAAACATTTAAATATTATGTATTCTCTTCAATTCTGTTTATGGTTCTTTAATTCAGTGTAGGTTCTGTTCATGATTTTTTAATTCTGTTTATGGTTCTTTAATTCTGTTGGTGCTTCACTTTAGACTTGAGATATAAATTTTGATTATGTTGGTGCTCCTTTTTGTTGTTCTGTACATAGGACTGATGGCTGAGATAACTGTTGATGGTGGGCATGGTGGTGGGAATCACCCATTGCACTGGACATCTCCAATGTCTGGGTTCATGTTACGTCGGTTTGTAGAGCTCATTGCTGGTGGAGTGAAGACGGAGAAGGATTTTTTAAGGAGGTGCACCTAAACCAGGTGGCTAAGAATTGTAGCGAGCATTTTGGTCTTTCCATAACAGGGACCCAAGTGTACAACCACCTCCGCAAGTGGCGTGCTAGGTGGGTGAAGATAAGTAAGCTCCAAGACATTAGTGGATCACTTTGGGATGACAACAACTATGTCATATCGCTGGAGGAAGAGCACTACCTGGGTCATATCAAGGTTTGTACTAGCTTTGAGTTGATGACCATGCTATTTCATTTCTTGCACATAACCACACTTCATGTTCGAACATCCCAGTAGCTATTTCATTACTTATGCTCAAAGAACTAGCTTTTACTAGTTGATAGAACCTCATCGGTAGCTATTTAACTAACCTTGCCATAATCACACTTCTTGTAGGACCATCCAAAAGATGTTGAGTACCTCAATGTGCCTTTAGAGAATTATGTTCAGATGCTTGCTATCTTTGGGAGTGGTATTGCTACAGGAAGGTATGCAATGACATCTCATCAAGCGCTTGGGGTTCCTTCAATGGTGGAAACCTCCCCATCTTTTGTAAACCTTGAAGGTTGTGGTTCTGAATTTGTTGTTGATGGGAATGAACCTAGCTCGAGTGCTACTGCTACTGCTCATGGGGAAGATGCTGGTGCTGCTCCTCATGGGAAGGAACCATGTAAGGATGCTTCCAGCTCGACTGGCAAAAGGAAAAGGGCTAGCCTGATGAGTGAAGAAGAAGTTCTGGTCATGAGCAACATGTCTGATGCAGTCCGTGAAGTTGCTATTGCTATCAAGTCCACCGGAGAGGCACACCCAGAGCTTTACAATGCTGTCATGGAGCTCCCTGGTTTTACCGAGGATAATCTATTGATTGTCTTGGATTATCTCAATGAGAACGCCAACAGGGCTAGGAGCACTAGTAGAAAAAGGGTCAAACGTGAAGCACATTAGTGCCGGTTTGTATTTGAGCCAGCACAAATGTATACATTAGTGCCGATTCCAATGGCTAGCCGGGGCGCTCTCATTAGTACCGGTTCGTGGCTAACCTTTAGCACCGGTTCGTGCCACGAACCGGTACTAATGAGAGTGGTGGCAGGATGTTGTCAGTCTGGGCCCCCTCCAGCACCTTTAGTACCGGTTCTTGGCACGAACCGGTACTAAAGGCCGTCCTACATATAAACCCTTCGTCCAGCTCGCTCTGTTATTCCCCCTTTCCCCTCTCCTCTCTGTTCTTCCCCTCTTCCTCTCGAGCTCATCACACATATTGCCCAAATTTTTTCAAGATTTGAAGGCCCCCATCCATTCAAATGATCACAAAGGTTAGCAACTTTGTCCTTTCATCTCTCATTGCTATATTAGCTCTTGCAATGCTTTATATAGTTATTAATTTGTGAGTTTAGTAATTTGGGAGGAAATATATATGTGCTAGTATTTGATTTATATGCAATTTGAGGTTAAAATAACACTTAGTTTGCATATGTAGGTGTCGTTTACTTAGTGCCTTCTAAATCTCCGTCGTAACCACCGTCGATCGCCCGCACCGTCCCGTCGCCGGCACCACCTTGTGGTGAGCCTCTTGTTCATGAAATTTTATATAAAAAATTGATGTTTGTGTGATTTGGATATATACTTACTCGTATAATAATTATCTTACCCGTACGTTGTTTGTTATACATAGTGCCATGGTTTTGATATCCGTCCCCGTTGGCCCTCGTCCTTGTTATGATTCGGATGTGGTATATTCTCTTTTAAAACTATTTGTTGCATTTCTTGTTTATGACAAATTATGCCCATCAAGTTGACATAGATATTTTTATCTAGGAGGTATGTGAACCGGAAATTCCAACCGACCCTATTGTCGAGAGGTTAAATTTAGTTGAAAGAGAAAACGAGTACTTGAAAGAAAAATTGAAAAGAATTGAGGGGGAGAAGATGGAATTGGAGTTGCATGTTGCCGATGTCGTCGATGATCGCAAGATCAAGAAGGAGAAAATGGGCTTGAATATTAGAAAGATTAGAAAATATGACATCGATAGTGAGGCTTGGTATCATTATGCTGTTGGATCAATTGTTACCTTAGTTGCAATCTTGATCGCATTTGTTGTTGCATTTAAATGCTTTAGCTAGAGAGTTATT
Organism: Triticum turgidum subsp. durum; assembly: GCA_900231445.1. NCBI lineage: Eukaryota > Viridiplantae > Streptophyta > Magnoliopsida > Poales > Poaceae > Triticum > Triticum turgidum. The sequence continues at coordinate 764,506,057 of LT934116.1, forward strand.
TGTTTGTTGCATTTAAGTGTTGTATGAACTTTATGTATGAACTTGTATTAATTTGGTCTATTCGGTGTTGTGTAGTGAAGATGAGCCGGCAATGGATGTACGATGACCGATGCTCTCCCCAGTTTATTGAGGGCGTGCATACTTTTCTGCTTGCGGCTGAGGCAAACAAGAGGGCGGATGGTTTTATGCCTTGTCCATGTGCTGGCTGTAAGAATGGTCGCAATTACTCTACGTCAAGAACCATTCACGTCCACCTGTTTGAGTCCGGTTTCATGCCCCACTATAATGTTTGGACCAAGCACAGAGAAAGAGGGGTTATGATGGAAGACAATGAAGAAGAAGAGGACGATGAAAGCTATCCTGGCCATGGGTTCCCTGAATACGATGATACAATAATGGGGGAAGAAGCTGAGCCGGTAATGCGGGAAGAAGCTGAGCCGGCAATGCGGGAAGAAGCTGAAGAAGAGGCATCAGATGAGCCCGTTGATGATCTAGGTCGGGCCATTGCCGATGCAAAGAGAAACTGCGCAAGTGATTTGGAGAAGAAGAAGTTGCAGCGCATGTTAGAGGATCACAAAAAAATTGTTGTACTCGAATTGTGTAGGTGACAAGAAAAAGCTGGGCACCACACTGGAATTGCTGCAATGGAAGGCAGAGAATGGTGTATCTGACAAGGGATTTGGAAAGTTGCTGGTAATGATAAAGGATATGCTTCCAAAGGACAACGAATTGCCTGAGAGTACGTACAAAGCAAGGAAGGTTGTCTGCCCTCTAGGGTTAGAGGTGCAGAAGATACATGCATGCCCTAATGATTGCATCCTCTACCACGGTGAGTACGAGGATTTGAACGCTTGCCCGGTATGTGGTGCATTGCGCTATAAGATCAGCCGCGATGAGCATGGTGATGTCGAGGGCGAGCGCCCCAGGAAGAAGATTCCTGCCAAGGTGATGTGGTATTCTCCTATAATACCACGGTTGAAATGTTTGTTCCAAAACAAAGAGCATGCCAAGGCGATGCGATGGCACAGAGAAGACCGTAAGAAATACGGAAAGTTGCGAGTACCCGCTGACGGGTTGCAGTGGAGAAAAATTGAAAGAAAGTACGGGAAGGAGTTTGCAGATGACGCAAGGAGCGTATGGTTTGGTCTAAGCGCAGATGGCATTAATCCTTTTGGGGAGCAGAGCAGCAACCATAGCACCTGGCCTGTGACTCTATGTTTGTATAACCTTCCTCCTTGGTTGTGCATGAAGCGGAAGTTCATTATCATGCCAGTGCTCATCCAAGGCCCTAAACAACCCGGCAACGACATTGATGTGTATCTAAGGCCATTAGTTGAAGAACTCTTACAACTGTGGAATGGAACAGGTGTACGTGCGTGGGATGAGCACAAACAGGAAGAATTTGACCTAAAGGCATTGCTGTTCGTGACCATCAATGATTGGCCTGCTCTTAGTAACCTTTCAGGACAGACAAACAAGGGATACCACGGATGCACGCACTGTTTGGATGATACCGACAGTATATATTTGAATAGTTGTAAGAAGAATGTGTACCTGGGACATCGTTGATTTCTTTCGAGCAGGCATCCCGTAAGAAAGAAAGGCAAGCATTTCAAAGGTGAGGCGGATCACCGGACGAAGCCTCACCACCGTACTGGTGCTGATGTACATGATATGGTCAAGGATTTGAAGGTGATATTTGGAAAGGGTCCTGGCGGACAATCTGTTCCAAAGGACGCTGACGGACGCGCACCCATGTGGAAGAAGAAGTCTATATTTTGGGACCTGGCATATTGGAAAGACCTAGAGGTCCGCTCCTCAATCGACGTGATGCACGTGACGAAGAATCTTTGCGTGACCCTGCTTGGCTTCTTGGGCGTGTATGGGAAGACAAAAGATACACCTGAGGCACGGGAGGACCAACAACATATGCACGGAGAAGACGACATACATCAGGGTCATGCAAGCTACGCTCTTACCAAAGAAGAGAAGGAAATCTTCTTTGAATGCCTGCTCAGTATTAAGGTACCGTCTGGCTTCTCGTCGAATATAAAGGGAATAATAAACATGGCAGAGAAAAAGTTCCAGAACCTAAAGTCTCATGACTGCCACGTGATTATGATGCAACTGCTTCCGGTTGCATTGAGGGGGCTTCTACCGGAAAATGTTCGATTAGCCATTGTGAAGCTATGTGCATTTCTCAATGCAATCTCTCAGAAGGTAATCGATCCAGAAATCATATCAAGGTTACAGAATAATTTGGTGCAATGTCTTGTCAGTTTCGAGTTGGTGTTCCCACCATCCTTCTTCAACATCATGACACACGTCCTAGTTCACCTGTGCCAAGAGATTAACGTTTTGGGTCCAGTATTTCTACACAATATGTTCCCCTTTGAGAGGTTCATGGGAGTCTTAAAAAAATATGTTCATAACCGTGCTAGGCCAGAAGGAAGCATCTCCAAGGGCCATCAAAATGAGGAGGTCATTGAGTTTTGTATTGACTTTATTCCTGACCTTAAGCCGATTGGTGTTCCTGAATCGCGGCATAAGGGCAGACTGGATGGAAAAGGCAAGCTAGGAGGGGAACAAATAATATGTATGGACGGACATTCTCTCACTGAAGCACACTACACAGTTCTACAGAATTCCGCCTTGGTGGCTCCGTATATGGATGAACACAAGAATTTGCTACGCTCCAAACACCCGGAGCGGTCTGATGACTGGATTACACGTGAACAAACCAGGAGTTTCGCCAGCTGGTTGCAGACACGTACCATGCATGACACCTCTATTGAAGATGACATGTACTTGCTGTCCCAGTTACCATCTTCGAATATAATGACTTTCAAAGGGTA
>LT934116.1:764509172-764522046 GCA_900231445.1 Triticum turgidum subsp. durum
CTTCCCTCTCCTTGTTCCCCTCCTCGTTCCCCATGGTGATCCCCGACGAGGAGAAGACTGATTTTTTCTTTCGATCTGCTCGACGGCGGCCATTTCTAGGTCTTCCTCGGTGCTGCGGCGCAGCTCCACCACCGCCAAAGCTCTCCGCCTCCTCCGCCGCTCTCTCCTGCTCGGCGCAGCTCCAGCTTGCCTTCCTCCCCTAGCTTCTCCCCTTCCTAGTGACCTCTGCACTCTGCTACGGCTGCTTCAGATCCAGCGTCGGCGAGGCTGATATGGTGGCTGCGAGGCCAGACGGCGGGAGACGTAGCCGACGACAGCAAGCTCGACGGCGGCGGAGACGTCTTCTGTACTGCGAGCTCGACGACGGCGGTGGCATCTTGTTGGCAGGTTAAGCCTCCGTCCTTCAATTCCCGTCCATGATTTATGTGTAAAAACTGATTTTTTTTACTGAAATTTGCTGCTTCTGAGATTTGTTTAAGATTGCATGTCGGCCAACTGGTATTTCTTCAGTTAGCAAAACATGGCAGACAAACATTTGTGTGTAACATCTTTGTGTAACTAGGGGATCACACTAGGGGACACAATGGGCTAATTGCCTAATTTCTTCAGCCGCTCATCCTATTCTAGCTTAGACTGAAACTTGAAACATGGCAGACAAACATCTGTGTGTAAACTGGAAATTCTAGCTTAGACTGAAACTTGAAACAACTGAATTTATGCATTTCAACTAGCAAATGTGAGATAAGAGTGAACATTTATTCTCAACTAGCAAATGTCAGATAAATCACATTACTAATTAGCTTTAGTGATGGATCTAGCAGGATGAGTCAGTGATTAAAATCATCCATGAATGAATTAGTTAGAGGGCGGCCGGCAGTACTTGGTGTACTACTGCTGCTCTCTAGTAGAGTACTCCTTTCATGAAAGAGGTAGATAAATGGAGTACTCCTTTTCAAGTAATTTTATCATTTGTTTCATGATCTGGCAAGTAATTTTGTCATTGTTCTAGACTGCAGTCAAGTCTTTTGTCATTGTTTCAAAATGCTTCAGCCTGCTAGATTCAAGTTCACCAAGTTTCTATAAACTTGTAGCCATTTCAAGAGCACTAACCTGATTGTGAACAAATCAAGTGCCAATTCCCCCTGAACCTGATTGTGAACAACCCTGAACATATATTATTGCTCTCCAAGTTTTGTGTTGGAATTTCAATTTCCCCTTGGCCTACTCAATTCAATTCAAATCGCGATCAAATCAAATTTTATTTATGTGTCAAGTCTGAAATTTTGATCTTTACTGTCAACTCTGATTTTTCTTTGAACATTGGCTAAATTAACATCAAGTTTAAGAACATTTGTCTCTGATGTGGCCTAGCTACTGGAGTTTGTACTGCTTGTGCTTCTAGAAGAAGAAGAAGAAGATCTAGCTAATTCCAACTTAGTTCAATTAAACCTAGCTTAATTCAAATAATTCCAACTTAATTCAAATAAACCTAGCTTAATTCAAATAATTCCAATAAATTTAAATAATTTTGTAGATGACATACACATGACACAAGACATACACATGGCACATGACATACACAAGACATACACATGACATACTCCTATCCTTTCTTTTCCTATTCCTTTTCTCTTTCCTTGTCCCTTTCTTTTTCCTTTCCTATCTACTCATTTCCTTCTTCTATAATGGCCTTGGTGTCAGTAATTAGCTCCGGACTGCAGTATACACCGGTTATTTCCTCTCCAGCATTCTGTAGATGTTCCTTATGCAGATGCGGCATCTTGTAGTTGTTTCCTCCTTGATCTTTCATCACTTCCACCATGACTGCTTGCAACGTCATAAAGCTTTTGAACAGCTTATGGGGATCGTAGTTATCAAACTCCTCCTCTACACCCTGTACCAGTTCCTGTATATTCATAGGCGCTCTGCAGTCGGTTAGGGATTGGAGGGAGCAGTGGAAACAAAGATCTAGAACATTGAGCTCAGGGCTGTTCGGTGGTTGTTGCAATAATCGAATATCCAGATCTGTCTGTGCCACGGCCTCTAGAAAACCAGCATCATTAGGGAGGACATGCGGTGTTGCATTATCTTGTTGAATTAAGATCGTTCTATCCTCGTCACCGTCAGGCCATTTGTCTTGAATGGCAGGGATTACTTTATTGATCAGGTAATCTCTGCACACAGGTCTAGTAACTTTGACTAGCCTCAACTCTATTGTCCCCCTGTCTCTGTTCTGGCTTGTTCGTTGTGCCTCGGTCTCTACCACGAACGGCCAAATGCCAAGTTTTCCATCAAATGTCATCTCCCCATCGTCATTGTAGCGAGGTTTGGCCACAGCTATTAGAAACATTACCTTCCCAATGCTATGAGTATTGTGCACAGTTCGATTTGGTTCTTCTTCTCTAGGCAGTACGCAGTAGCTACTCTTTACTCGGGTCATGTCATACGATTTCTCATCAATGTGGACCATATTTGTCATTGGCTTGAAACTGGGCCAAGGACTTGATATCCATCTTTCATCCATCATGGATAGGCAGAACTTTAGTCTCGCTATCTTGTTCTGTGGCTTGAGGGTGGGTTTGATGGTGCTTGTGATGCGTTTCAGCTCTTGCAATTGAAATCTGTCATGTAGGGTTGAACGGGGCACACCTAAACACCTTGCTAGAGAACAGATTGTTCTTCTTTTGTTCAAAGGGATTGTGGCTGTTCTCGACAGATCTAGTTCTTTTCTCTTCCTACCACTTTTATTCTTCTTGCTTGAAACATCAACTTCTTGGCCTGCTGCAAGTTGTCGTTTGGCTAGATTCCATATTCTTGTAACTGTTCGCAGGTGAACATTCAGCATAGTCGCGATGAGCACCTTGTCATACACGTGAACCTGTCCATCTCTAAGCTCGATTACTCGCAGAGCAAAGTAAACACCGTGTCTCTCCTTGTCTGTCAAGTCCTTCCCTCTTGGATTGCCATGTGCATCAGCTTCTTGCACTTCTTCATCTTCTTGTGCATCTTGAGCTTCTTGCACTTCTGCATCTTCTTGTGCATATTGAGCTTCTTCCAATTCTGCGTCTTCTTGTGCCTCTTGAGCTTCTTCCTCTTCAAGAAACCAATTCAATTCAATGTCTGCATCCTCATCTTCCGGCATTAAGTTTAAATCAATAGCGTCACCCTGTTGAGCTTGTTCTTCTTCTTGAGCTTCGTCCTCCTCTTTCGGCATCATATTCAAATCAATAACATCACCCTGCTGAGCTTGTTCTTCTTGAGCTTCGTCCTCCTCTTCCGGCATCAAATTCAAATCCATAATTGTGTGCTCCTGTCTGATCTCATAACAAGAGTATACAAAAGATGAATGGTGAGCATATAATCATAACAAGAAAACCATGAAGAATCCTAGACAAAAAAGCAAAAAAAAACAAGAAAGAGAAAAGTAGATATTAAAAGTACTCCTTGTTCATTTTGGTAACTAGAGAACACCTAGCTGCATATAATCATGGAATTCAATTGACACTGAATGTTGTGCACTGACAGAGTTTCAAAGTTCATGCATAAAATTCATATTCTTGTTATCTAACTGAATTTCAGTTGTCAAGTTTTTTGCACTCACATGCTTCTATCAGTGGTTATCTAACTGAATCTTGCTCATTTGTTTGTAACATGTAGATGCCATGATCGATTTTTTCGTAAAGCTACTGGAGTTGCCAGCAATGCATGCAAAGCGGCAAGAGTTGGCTGCTCAGTTTTTCTTGTACTGCCAAGATGGAAGGTGAGCACCAAAATTTCTGAAACCTTTTGCTACTGGACATGTGCCTGCATGAGACTGGAGTACTCACTGAAAACAGAGGAGTATTGACATGTGCCTGCATATATTCACTGTACAGGACTGAATTCAGTCAAGAAAACCTGTAAATTTCTAAATTCTAAACCCTGATTAATACTCCATGCATGCAACCCTGTCATTTTACTTGTGTTGAATAACCCATTTTTCCAACACAGCATGCATGACCTGTGAACAAAATTCCCATTTTACTTTTCTTCAACACTGAACACCTATTGGATGATCTACACACTGAATGCATCAATTTAGAGTAAAATGAACCTGACATTAACATTTGAAGTTTATTTTGAACCTGACAATGAACCTGACATTAACTAAACAACAATAATTCAGTAGTTTTCTCAAATTTAGTGGAGTACTGCTCATTGAAAACAGTGGAGTATTCACTCAAATTTAGCATCTCCTATTCACTGCAAACTGATCTACTCCAGTACTCCAATTTTTCTACTCAGTCTATAACATTCAGTTTGATTTAGTCTAGAATTTCGAGTACACCTACTGCTTCTTGTCCAATTATTTATACTCAATCTAGAACATTCATTTTGATTTAGTCTTGTCCAGTTAACTGAAGAACATGTTTATCCAGACCAAGAACATTCAGTTTACTTTTTTGCAACATTTCTGCACAGTAGATGATCAATTGTGTTTCAAATTAATGAACAAGCGCACTGTACAGAAATTGGAGCTCGGGTTCTTCTTCTCACCGGCAGAAGCACGAGCAGGGGAGCTCCGGGTGGCAGCATGAGCAGGCCCGCCGGGGAAGAGCAGCAACTTGCAGCAGAAGAAGCTCGAGGTTGAGGATGAGCTTGAGTTCCAGGCCCGCCTGGAGCTCCAGGTCCAGGCGCTCGAGACCCAGGCGCGCGCAGGTCCTGTGAGGCGCCGGCGCAGGCCCTGGGCCGGCGGGAGGGATAGCAGCGCAGCCCTGGGCGGTGGGAGGGGATAGAGACGCAGCCCTCAGCGGCGGGAGGGATCACGGCGGGAGAGGATGGCGGCGGAGCAGCACCCTTTAGCAGTGGAGCCGCCGCCCGTCGAGGTGGTCGCCGCGGAGGAGCAGGTGGACGGCGCGACGCAGCTCGCCTCCGTGCGGGCGACACAGCTCGCCTCGGGCGGCGCAGGTGGGCAGGGGCGGCGGTGGTTCACAGTGGTGGCGCAGGCCCTGGCCGTTGTCACGCGCTCGGCCCTATGGTGGGTGCCGACGGTGGCGCGAGCGACCACAGTGCGCGCCGGCGACGGAGAAAGGAGGAAGAAGCAGCGGGGTGTGATTAGCAAGAGATTTGAAGCTAGAAGGGGTTTTTTGCAAAATTGTAAATGAACTAAGCAGTGGACAACTTTTTTCGGACGGAGGGAGTAATACATTTTACACGATCGCCCAAGATAAGAAGAGCACCAAGCAAAACAGTAGTGTCCGCTTTGATGCAGAAACCAAGACGGGAAAGGAAACATATTATGGTTATATACAGGACATATGGGAACTTGACTATCGACGTGGTTTAAAGGTCCCTTTGTTTCGGTGCAAATGGGTCAATATGACACGAGGCGGGGTAACGGAAGACCCGCAGTACGGAATGACAACAGTGGATCTCAACAATCTTGCGTATGCAGACGAACCATTCGTCCTAGCCAATGATGTGGCACATGTTTTCTATGTGAAGGACATGTCTACGAAACCAAGAAAAAGAAAAGATAAGGAAGCGAATGCATCGTACGATGAGCCAAAGCGGCACATAGTTCTTTCTGGGAAGAGAAACATCGTGGGAGTGGATGACAAGACAGACAAGTCAGAAGATTATGAAAAGTTTGATGAAATTGCTCCATTCACAGTGAATATTGACCCGAGCATCCCGTTAAATGATGAAGATTTTCCATGGTTAAGGCGCAAAGGGACACACGCGAAGAAAAAGTTTCACACCCAAAGATCTGGGATGTGATCGGCTTCACTAGCTATCATCACTTCCTTCTGTGTTTCGCACCGAAGGGGAATCTCTGTAATAGTTAGGGTAGTTATGTGTTTTGGCATTTGAAACACGAAGAAATTTTATGTGCAAACAAATTCTTTCATGCCTCTACTGATTTTTAAAGTTAAGTTATTCACAAACTAGTGATTCACACTAATTTCAAATAATTCAAAATTTAAACTATCCAAATTTGAAAACTACGGGCACTAACAGAAAGTTTGTAATTTTTTGTACCTAAAACAAAAATGTTCACAAAGAAACTCTAAATACACAACAAAAACAACACAAAAATAAATAAAGCAAAAAATAAAATAAAAATAAGCCCGCCTACTAGGTCAGAGCGGCATGCATACGACTAGAAACCCAACCTGTAGTTGGGCCAGGATGCAGGCCCGCAAAGGCCAAGTGGGCCCGTAGGGCTGCAAAGAACACGTAGGCCCAGTAAGCCTGCTTTGGAGAGGAGCTCGAGGGAGAGACCGCACGGGGGTTTATAAACCAGTGCGGTCGCCCCTCGGCTAGCGAGGTGGGACTAAACTTGCCGCACCGCACCTGCGCCAGCGCACCCCCTTTAGTACCGGGTCGTGGCACAAACCTGTACTAAAGGGGGGCCTTTAGTACCGGTTTGTGCCACCACCCGGTACTAAAGGGGGTCGCTTCCCGCCGCTTGGCCTGGCCAAAACAGGCCTTTAGTACCGGTTGGTGGTTCCAACCGGTACTAATGGTGCCTTCTATATATACAACGGCTACGAAAATTTCAGTTTCCCTCTCTGTTCGTTCCTCTGTTTCCGTCTCCGTCGCCATCGCCGCGGCCCTCGATCGTCTTCGTCGCCGCTCGTCTCCGTCGCCGCCCCCGTCCCCGTCGCCGCCCCCGTCCCCGTCGCCACCCTCGTCTCCGTCGCCGCCCTTGTCTCCTTCGCCTCGCCGTCGCCGCCCTCGTCTTTGTCGCCGCCCTCATCTCCGTCGCCGCCCTCGTCTCTGTCGCCTCGCCGTCGCCTCACCGTCACCTCGCCGTCCCCGTCGCCTCGCCGTCGCCTCGCCGTCGTCATCGCCCGCTGTGAGCCCTCCCCGAGCCCGTACACACACACAAGCATGTTTAATTAATTTAGAACATTAGTCTTTAATTAGTTTAGATTATTTAGATTATTATTTTGTATGTTTAATTAGTTTAGATAATTAGTGTTTAATTAGTACACACACACACACGTATTTTGTATATTTAATTAGTTTAGATTATTTAGATTATTATTTTTTCACTATTATATATGTATGAATGCATGTTAATTATATGGATATAATTAGTGTTTAATCAGTTAGAAATTAGTGTTATATAGAAATGTTAGAAATTAGTGTTATATAGAAATGTTAGAAATTTTAGTGTTATTTAAATTATTTAGATTAGCATAATTAGTGTTATATAGAAATGTTAGAAATTTTAGTTATCAAAATCCAATCATTAAAAAATTGTTACTTTTTGCGGGCATATAGCTAGTATTTGTTCTCAATGATGCCCGGCCCACATCCTCGCCGTCGACCCGTCCGCGACGACGTCCAGCCGACCCATGTCCGGGACTGGGCTCCGCCGGGCTGGCACTGGGAGGTGCTGCCTGGAGGGGCGCGCCGCTTGACGGGGAACCCGGCCCCGGGTCCCGTCGTCGCCCCTGATCTCGTTTGGTGCCGTTCGCGTGGGCCAGTTTCGGTGCGGAGGGACCCGGCCCCGCCGGAGGTGGTACGTCGCCGTGTCAGGGAGGAGGACGAGCACGTCCATCGCTACATGGTTGCGTTAGAGGGCGGCAGGTTCTCCAATACCTGGCAGTATCTTCGGAGATCTCACTTCAGCTATGATCCTGTGAGGGTTCCTTCTCTTTGGGTGTCCACCGCCCGCGCCGCAGGAACCGCGAGTGTCCTAGATTCTTCTGTAGTATTTGATCTTTAATTAGCTAGCCAGTGATGTACTATTCAATATTATATATTATTCGATACGATGTATTCGAGATTATATCTATTATTCTAGACGAAGTATTCGAGATTATATCTATTATTCGAGACGATGTAATTTGAATACTAAATTGTTTTATATTTCATTTGAATTAGTTAAATAAAAGCTATGGCAGACAATACCGACAGAGAGGGAGAACAGACCATGTTCGATATGATACGCGGGCCAAATGATGATCAGAATGAAGAAGATTATGACGGCTCCAAATTTCTAAACAACACCGGAGAGGGTGATATGATATTCGATCGCGACGACTGAATTGATGAAGTCATGAACTACGATTATGACGATGACGAAGAACATGTTGATCCTGAAACAACAAAGACCGGCGAGGTATATATATTTATATAAGCAGGTATCTGGTGATCATCACATGTTTTAAATGACTTGAAGATATATTAACGAATCGATCTTTGTTATTTCAGCCATCCGGATCGAGCAAATCTTCAGGCAAAAGGACGAAACGAGGCCCGAACAAAAAGTTGAAGGAGGGCGTAATGTACAATATCGAGGCAATCAGACCTAGTGGCGAACCATTAGCGCCTAAGAAGATTGCGGACAAGTTCGTTCGTCAGTGCGGAGTTCTTGTGAAGGACCAACTCCCGATCTCCCTTCAAGAATGGAGAGAGCCAGCAAAAGACAAAAGACAAAAAGAGAAAGAGGACGCTGCTCCACGTCCAGATGTTACTTTTGTCGACAAGAATCAAAAAGATCTGCTTTGGGATACTCTCATGGAACATTTCACCCTACCAGATCATTTCACAGAAGCAGATGTGCAGAAAGTCAAGGACACTGCTCTTAGGAAGATGGCGGTTGCATTCAAGAACCACAAGAATCGTGAATGGGACAAGTACGTCAAGGGAGGAAGGAAGACTCCAGTATTCGAGGGAACACTAGAGAACCAACATGCTCATTGGGACGATTTCGTGAAATTCAAGGATTCCGAATTAGCTAAGGAACGGTCGAGAATAAACAAGAAGAATGCCGAAAAAAAGGATAAGTTCCATAAGCTGGGGCCAGGTGGCTATGCGGTGGCAATGCCTAAGTGGGATAAGTCTGAGAAAGAGATGGAGGATGCAGGTGACACTCCGGTTACTAAGAGCTGGCCCCCAGGGTCAGGACTTGGTTCTATGCGCATGGGGGGGAGTTGGACCCGAAGACAGGCAATGTTTCGACGAGGGCAAGTCTGAAGGGAGCCGACGATGCGATACTTGTTGCAATAGAAGAGGCACGATCGGGGGTGTTCCAGCCCAACAGAGAGAACGACGAGCTTACGCGTGCGCTGGGAAATCCTAAACACCCGGGAAGAACACGAGGCAAGGGCGCTATTCCGTGGTATGAGGGGTTCTCAGACTGGAACACCGACTACAGAACCCGTGCGAGAAAGAAGATTTCGGAGGAGAAGAAGAGGAAGATGGAGGAGGAGCAGAGGAAGCGGGACTATGAACGCCTTCAAGGCCTAGAAGCAAGTCAAGCGGAATTGGTAGTCAAATTCCAGCGGCAGCAGGAGCAGATCGACTCACTTACCCAGCAAAGGGGGTCTCAGCAGCTGCAGCTGCTAGCGAATGATCCAGCATTGGATAGCACCGCCCCATCCATGTCGAGAAGCAGCGTGGGTTCCGCCCCGGACGATGCAATGCTGGGTAGATACCCCGTGGATGACATCACGGAGAACACTAGCTGCGAGCTACACGTCAAAATGAAGAACATATCCATGAAGGTGGCGGACACCGTTGCTTTTACAAATCCCCCCGAGGCAACCTTCCATTGCAACCCGATTCCAGGGGGCTATGCTCGTGTCTTGGTTGATGAGGTGGTGGACCCATATTCGGAGCTAGAGCTTGACTATCCTGGAGGTGACGACTAGCGCTTTCTCGGAGACGCCAAACATCGTATAATCCTATGGAAAAAGGATTGCATCATCATTCGAAGGCCACCGACACCGCGTCAGCCGACTCCTCGTCGAAGTCCGCCACCGAGTCAGCAGTCTCCCGCTCCTACAAGTCCACCAAGTCCGGCAAAGTGTCAGGCCACTCCTCCTCCTCCAAGTCCGCCACAACGTCAGACATCCACTCCTCCTCCAAGTCCGGCACAACCTCAGGCCACTCCTCCTCCAAGTCCGGCACAGCTTTAGGCGGCCACTCCTCCTCGTCCAACTCAGCCCCGTCTGCCATCTCCGCCGCCTCAGCAATCACAGAAGAGACACCCCGCAGCTATGGTGCGTAGCGGTACAAGTCGAGGTAGTACAGGAAGTACAGGCGGAGGCAAGCGATATAAATATGGTCCAAGCCTCACGCCTCTTCCGCAGAGGGCTTATGACAGGTCCGAGGAGGAAATCGCAGCCATATCAAAGTCCGAGGTGGAAGCCCATTTTGCACCTAAACCGCCACCGCCGCCAAGGGAGAAAGTGCCTGAGGAAACGATTGACCACTTCATTCGTATGGCTCAACCACCAGCTCCCGAGCCTGTTGACATAGACTATGAGCGCCACATCAGGAAGTTAAATCGAGCACGTGTACGTAAGGAGGCGAGCTCGGGATCGAGCAAACAAGAAGCAGCTGTCAAAAAATGTGGGAAAACCATTCCCCAGCTGGGAGAACAGGCGGCGCAATCGATCCCTTCGCTTGTTGTGCCAACAACACGTGACAGTACGCGCGCCCAATATTATTGTGGGCAAACAATTTACGTTCCTGAGGTGGGCAATGTGGTAATAACGGAGGAGCATATAATGCAGGCTGAAGTTCTCAAAATCACTGTTGGACAACTCCTCGAGATCGAGCCCATGCCTGTGCTTAGAGAGGATGAAATAAAACGGAAATATGTCCGGGGCCAACCTTTGGTCGAGCCAGACAAGGTCAAGAACCTCCCAACGAGAATGTATGAATTGCATCAATGGTACATGAACATTACCAAGATTTCCGATCGATTGTCCCTCATGGTGAATGTCAAGGAGGATTATTACTACCATGAGAAAGCTGTGTCCGTTGAGTATTCTGAACTGTTTCAGTTATACAATCAAGACGCACTCGACAAATCTATCGTCAGTTGCTATTGTCTGTAAGTGATTTCTTTCTGTAATTTAAGTCTCAAGCTAGCTATAGTGATCCTTATCATTACCTGTAATTATCCTCACTATATTCTTTTCTGTGGTATTATATGCAGGATGAAGATGTATGAAATGAGAAAAGGTGGACGCTATGGCATTGGGTTCATTGACCCAAACACCGTTAATGAATACACATGGAAAATAGATGAACGTCATCAAAAGGCCGTAGAGGACAGCATGCTAGAGTTCTTGAAGCGCCTCAAATACAATGAAAATATACTACTTCCTTACAACTTCTAGTGAGTCACACTGTCTTGTACTACAAATTCTTTGTTTTTGCCTACTAGCTAGCTACATGTTTTTGCTTACATATGCCCGCTTAATTAAGACATGCAAACGTGTGTGCATGCAGATATCACTGGGTCTTGTGTATCATTAAAGTTGACGCCGGAACAGTTGAAATACTGGACTCACTACTCAAAGAAAAAACTGACTATAACATCTTGTTTGGGATAGTCAACAGGTAATTTCAATCATTATTAACTATATATATCGGCCTATTTAGTTCGTCATTTCATGATATGAACTATTTAATAACCCCTTTATTCATTTTCTTTTTCGGCGGGCAGGGCTTGGGCAAGGTTCATCAGGGTCACGGACGGCGAATGGAAAGAAAAGCTTAAATGGGGAAGACCCAAGGTAAGTAATTAAGTAGTACTAGCTAGCTAGCTAGCTGCCATCTCTTTAATTATCATGTTTGATTAATTATTATCTGATCAAATTCCATTCTCATAAAGGCCCTGAAGCAGGTGCAGGGGACTGATCTGTGTGCATTCTGCGTTTGCGAGAACATTCGCATGATGGCGTCCGAAAGGAGCAGATCTCAAAGACAGGAATGGGTACGCTTGTCAAAACACTATTCACAATTTTTACACCATTATCTATATCTAGTCACACAACTAATACACATGCATATTGATCTCCTTCTTAACAGTTCAGAGAGGTGCGGGCGAAGCTCCTAGAAACGGAGCGCGTAGAAGCACTTCAAGAGGAAATAGCGGGATTTTTGCTCGACCAGGTCATACATCCGAAGGGAGAATACTATTACCCGCTACCGCCCCCATGAAAACCACTTCCAATTGTCATCGTGCTCCGAAGGCACCAATTAGGCTATAATGCCACTCGCTCCGAAGGCAACATGCATATGTAGGAGAAATTGTATATAGCTATACATGTGTGCATGTGTGAATTAATTAATATGATGGTTTGTGAGACATTGATGATATATATATGCAAGATTGGTTCTACTAGAAATTCTATATATATATATATATATATATATATATATATATATATATATATATATATATATATATATATATATATATATATAACGTGTACAATGTGTAGTATCGTAAAATACCAGCAAACGAAAAAGAACTAAAATGGAAACACAAAATTAAATGAAAAAGAAATCATAAAACTAAAACCCTCCAAACCTTATAGTACCGGTTGGTCTTACCAACCGGTACTAAAGGACTCCAGGCCCCTGGAGCTGGCTCGTGCCACGTGGTTTCCCTTTAGCACCGGTTCGTGCTGAACCGGTACTAAAGGGGGGGGGGCTTTAGTGCCCACACTTTAGTGCCGGTTATGGAACCGGCACTAAAGGGTCTTACGAACCGGTGCTATTGCCCGGTTCTGCACTAGTGGAGCCACTCATTCGTGCAGATGTCAGAGACTCGTCGCACTCGTTGGGCCATTCACCACCTCTCCAAGCTCAACGGTGAAGTGCCCATGCCCAAGGATGGAGTGCCACAGGATGGAGCGCCTAAGGATGGAGCGCCTAAGGAAGGAGTGTGACCAAATATGTGCTAATTCACACCAAACTGGCCATATTTTATTGTATTTGGTCAGAAAAACCATGCCCCTATATATGTGATGTATGAAATGTAACATGAACCTTGTGTTATGTTCCTTTGCTGGACTGTAATATGACAATATGGATTGATGGCTATCTAATATGCGAACTCTAGTATGTATTGGAC
>LT934116.1:764522126-764532312 GCA_900231445.1 Triticum turgidum subsp. durum
GTGAACTTTTAAGATGTGCTGACACTGGATACTTGATTTTTGCACACTCTCTATGATCCTGGAGTATGTTTTGA
Source organism: Triticum turgidum subsp. durum (assembly GCA_900231445.1). Lineage (NCBI taxonomy): Eukaryota > Viridiplantae > Streptophyta > Magnoliopsida > Poales > Poaceae > Triticum > Triticum turgidum. The sequence goes on from LT934116.1 coordinate 764,522,201, forward strand.
GCTATTTTGTGCCATATAAACTGCTTATTTGTATATAAACTGCTTATATACTTAGAAACAGATAAGATATTGCTGAAATTTTCTTTCTCTTATCTCTGCCATTTTTAAGACACGTGATTATATTTTGACCACATTTTGGAGACTTTTGAACATATTCTTTTATTACTTGAATCAAAAAATATATCTGAAATGATCTTCTAATTATTTTACATACATGTACAAGCTTCCTAGAGTCAAATTCCACATCATACAGGCTACCAAACAACATATGTTATATGCTGCATCTCTCATACAACCCAGATGCAGCATACCAAACAAAATCTGAGCTGAGCCTGCCCCATATCATGCAGTGCACCAAACACACAACTTATCTCTATTTTGCATCAGCTCAACCAGGCCAGCCCTAGCCAAGCCGCCTCATGCATTGCATGCTAGATGCAACCAGGGAACCAAACACGCCCTTTGGGTGGGCTGGGAGCGCGCTCTCAGCTGACGCCATGTGTCACGCTCCACGCACTTCCTTCGAATTTTGTTATTTATTATTTTTTATAGACATTTTCGGCTTTTAGATAATTTTAGGGTTTTTTTGGCTCTGGTTTTCTTTCGGTTTTTCTTAGGCCTCGGAACAAAAAGATTACGTGTAAAAATGCATTTTCTTTTTCTTTTTCTTCCACGAGAGGCACATATTTACTTCTTGCGGAGGTATGGATTTGTTTTCGTGAGAGGCACAGATTTACTTCTCATGAAGGCACGTATTTGCTTCCATGAGAGGCACAGTCGTGCCTTTTCGGAAAGGGCAAAATACACGTTTTCTTTTTTTTTTCTTTCGCAAGAGGCGCAGATTTACTTCTCATGGAGGCATGGATTTGCTTCTACGAGAGGCACAGTCGTGCCTCTTCGGAAAGGGCAAAAAACACGTTTTATTTTTCCTTTTGCGAGAGGCGCATGGAGGTCTGAATTTCCTTACAAACGTGCCTCTTCGAAAAGTACGTTTTTGCTTATTTCTGCACTAATAGAGCAGACGAGTAAAGAAACAAGTCTATTTAGGATAATAATTGGATAAGAGAGCCTCTACCCTGTCAATGGATAGGGAGAGAACAAAATCTGGATAAATACCAATTCCTATTACTGGTAAAAAGATACAGATTAAAATAAAGAGTTCTCGTGGTCCAGAATCCACAAAATTTCTGTTTGGAACATTAAATAGCTTGTACATCCATAGAACATCTCGCGTAACATAGATAGTAAATAACTAGGATTTAATATCATTCCAATTGCAATTACAAAAGTAATTAGTGTTTTTGGCATTAACAGAAATTTAGGACTAGTAATTAGTCCAAAAAATACTACTAATTCTGCGAGAAAACCACTCATTCCTGCTAAGGCAAGAGATGACATTGAGAAGTTACTAAACATGGTAACAAATTTAGGCATTGGGATAGTTTGGTTTTCTTTACTTATGTGAGAGGTACAAATTTACATGTTGTGGAGGCACATATTTGCTTCCATGAGAGACGCGGTCATGTCTCTCGGGACTTTTTTTTTCTTTCACGAGATACATACTTCTCATGGGGACACAGATTTGCTTCCGCGAGAGGCACAGAGGCAAAAAACTTGCTCTTGGTTTAGTTTTTTTCGTCATTCAGTGCGCCACTTGTTGCAACCTACGAAGGTGTGAGTGACCTTTGCGAAGAGCACTCCTTACTTAATTAGTGATTTCAGAAATGAGGCCAACCTCCCACGCGATGACGCGAACGATCTCAGTCAGAACCCTCTCTACTCACTCTGTGTGTTTGGTTTATTCGGTTTACATGGTTCGGTTTATACGATTTTTTGGTTTATACGGTATTAATACTTTGATAAATGCGGTATGAAATTTAGATACGATTCGGTTTCGGTATATACCAAATGGTTTTGGCATATACCATAAAAACCAAATTAAGTTGACGCAAATTTGAAAATGACATATCATAGTTTGCAAAATTATGACTCAAAAGTCAAAACACATATCTTTTTATACAAAGCGTATATAACTATATGTGAGTGTATATGCATGCATGGATTTGATGGTTATCGTTTTGAAGAGAAATATGACTATGTTACAAGAAAAATGGATGCGCTTAACAGGAAAATGGATGCGCTTAACAGGAAATCTAGCTTATGTACAAAAAATGACTACTTGTATTGTTGTTTTCCCCAAGATATATCCATATATTTTTTACTTCAGTTTATTCGGTAAAGTTTTTTGGTATATACCATAAAAACCAGAATTCAAGACTGTATGAAAAGTTTGTACCATACCAAAACCATAAACCATAAAAACCATAAAATTGGTTTGGTTTGGTTTATTTTTGGTATGGTTTTTTGGTTCGGTTTTAAAATGCACAGGGTGACCCTCTACGTCAAATCCATGTAGCTCTTAGAAACAGCACGTGCCAAAAGAAAATTGATCAAAAAAGGCCCAGCTTTATCACCCCAATACACAAAGCCTTACAACAAAGCTATAATACTAATTTTCCATGTGTATTGATGAAAACTTGCCAATGTCCAGAAAAATAATTTTCCATAAATTTGAAAATTAAATTTGCCAATACATCTAAATTTCAAAGTAAATGACACCGTTGTTCTAAATTTTCTTTAACATAACATAAAATCACGCGTGTGATAAAATATTTAGCCATGTAATGTAGTACCAAATAATTGATGTGGTTATGATAAAAAATATAGTTGAAACAAAAAAATCCACACATTTTAAACAAATGCTTTCAGAAAAATGAAATTTGCAATGCCTAAAAGAACGTAAACAAAACACCTGGTTGGATGTATGTTTTAACACAAGTTTACCATGCATGAAATTTTACAAAAAAAACTGTGCATGTGAACTAAATCTGCCATTTCTTAAGAAAAAAACTTAAACAAGTATATTTGAACCTAAATTTGCCAAATATTTCACAAGATGATGGCGGAAAAAATATCTAAATGAATAATTATGGAATAGTCATATGAAAACAAAATTTCCATGGGATGATCAAAAATAAATTTGGAATTGCGTACAAAAAAAATAAATTTACCATCATTTATCCAACAAAATTTGCCATGTTCCAAAAAAAATTATGGCCATGTAAAAAAATTATGGAGCCTGGTAAAAAAAGTTAATTTGCCATGGGACAAAATTGAAATTTCCCATGATTTAAGCAACCAAATTTGCCATGATCTGAGAAAAATAAATAAAGGGAAAGCTTTGGTGGTTAGCCCAAATGGACTGAGTTGTTGCTTGGCACTAATAAATGTCTCCTGGAAGAAGTGTTTCGGCTGAATGAAGAAATGGTTTATATGGCATCAAACAAAGAAAGCTAACTGCGCGAGACATATATTATCTACTGTTAATTACTAATATGCTAATGAATACAGGAAACCCCAGAGGGTGACTCCAAAAGTGGACTCCTCCACCAAGTGAGTTCCTGAAAATATAGAAAGGTCGTGCTTTTCAGCAAGTACCGCATTATGGAGGGTGGGGTTCTACTGTAAGAGTTGATTGTGAGATGCTTATAGCTCTGTTTCAGGAGATCAAATTTCAACTGAATATTGCATTTGACAATGTAGAATTGTATGCATGTTCAAGATCTTGTAACAATCACAATTTAGCTCGTGATTTAACTAGGATGTCAACTGTTTGAAAGAGAAAAAAAACCTAGCATGTCAACGTAAATGGAATGCCAAATGTTTCTATTAAATAAATAAAAAACACATGCGTCCACCCAACAGCATACAGTGTACATGTGTACATATACAAGTAAAACACGTAAGGCCAATTGTGCTACAAACTGTCTTAAGCCATTCTTCAGTAACAGCCCAGAAATTCAGAAAGAACATTAAGGTACAGAGGTACTAGTAACAAATAGGACAAGTGGTTGAAGTGCACACACAAAGAAGCGTCCCAAAAAGAGATGGAACACATACCCTGTTCTAATCCTCCCTGGCCGCGACATACAGCAGTTCCACAGGCCACCGGTTGAGCAAATCTAGAACATGTTCTTGCCGGTCATAAACAGAGCATCAAGCAAAACGGATGGAACATGACCAAGTGATGTAATTTAGTGTCAACCAATTTCTTGCCTGGAATAAAGTCAAGGCAGTGCCGAATCAACAAAACAGAAGGCTAGAGAGGAAACAGGAAACCTTATAACATTTGTCAGTCGTCGAGATCACTATCCCCATAGTTGAAAAAAAGGTTTTGACGCGCCTTATAACATCTGTTGAAAGGCCAGATGAGAATCCGGGTCACCATTGATGTTGTAGCTCAGAAGCTGCAGAGGAAGCAGTCATTCAGAGTCTCAGAGAATCAGCCTCCGAAATAAAAGAAAGCTTCAGAGGAGGAAACCTACACAAGAAGTGCTTGGTTTTCTTTCTCAGAAGAACTAGTGTGTGCTTGAGATGTTAGTTGAAATTGATGACCTCTCTGGCAAACGTTGCAAAGCCTATTTTTTCGTTACTTAGCTGAAGATCCAACTTACCAGGACCCAAAGAAGTCACCAAGGCCACCCGGGAACCCAAGACTCACTGGATGTGCTTGTACCGGCCGTTCCATGGACCACTCTCACACATAGCTCAGTCTGGACTATGTTCCAAGTTGCAGCTACTATCCTGAACTCCCTGCCAACTATTTGCCTTACATAACAGCACAAATTTGAGTTATTGATTCTTGACTGCAATCTCTGGCCGATAATCATTCTACAAAATTTATTTTCATGGTATGACATGATCTAATGTCAGTGTAATCAACACCTGTATACTCCGAACAGCATACAATGTGTGCTAAAATAAAACATTCAGACAAAAAAAATGTCAACATCTGAATCTACAAAATCCATCTAGAAACAACAACCATAAATTCTGTCTGAATAATTTTTATAAGCAAAGCACATCTTAAGTTCTTAGCAGCCATGGTGAGCTGAAAAGCACAGCCAAAATTCCCAACAACAGTTGTGCTACAAATTTTGTCATACCATTCTGCAGCAATGCCCAGAAATCCAACAACGGCCACAGACAACCGGTAAGCAAATGTAAAACCTGCTTCTTGCCTAAGACAGGGGGGCGCAAAATTACAAAGCTTATGGAGAATATGGAAAACCGGGGGGAGGTTGAGCATTGCCCAGAAATTAAGAACCACATTGCACATAAGATAGCATCAAGCTAAACAGTGGAGCACCGGGTACATATCATGTCCTAACGATAACCCCATCACAGAAGATACGACCTAGAGTCTTGCTCAGAACAAGTCAAGGCATAACCAAAATAACAACCTATAAAACAGGAACCCTTACTTAGCAATGCATACCATAGGCTCAAATGCCATCCAGTTCATCAGCGCCTCATGTGGTCTGCTGTAAGACCAGTTCAGAATCCCGGATACTGATGGTGTAGCTCGACAGAAGCTGGATGATCGTGAAAGGACGGTCGTTGACCAGGACAAACTGCTTGTCCTGCTTCACAAAATCGACAACTTCTGAGATTCTCTCTGCTTTCTGGTCCTTGCATTCATAACCTATTATAAGCCCTCCCTGGCTGCGACATACAACACATCCACAGACAACCTGAAACCTCTTTCTTGCCTAGGACAAGACAATGAAAAATTAACAGGAGCAAAACTCGGAAGTTGGCACAGCTGAGCCAAGGATTTCTGCTGCCAGAAATTAAGGACCAAACTACAGTGTAATGGGTGCACACAGACGTACATGAGAGAGCATCATTCAAAAGGGATGGAACATTGGGTTGATACCATGTCCTAGTTAAGGCATGTGATCTAATTCAGAGTCAACCTATTTCTTGCCCGGAACAAGTCAAGGCAAAGCCAAATTAACGAAACAGGAAACCTTATAACACTAACATGTGTTCGCCATCGAGATCACTATCCTCAAAAGTCAAAAGAATATCTGTCAGAAGTTATAACATTTGTTGCAAGGCCAGTTGAGAATCTGGGTCATTGATGGTGCAGCTGAGACCTCAGCAGATGCAAAAGAAGCATTTATTCCGAGTCTTAGCCTCGGAAAGAAAGGAAGCTTCAAGGGAGCAAACCTATAACGACTCATGCATGATTTTTTTTCTCAAAACAATTAGTGTATGCTCAAGATGTTAATTGAAATTCATGATTTCTCCGGCAAACATTGCCAAGTTCTTGTTTTCCTTACATAGCTGAACTGCTGAAGACGCAACTTACCAGGACGGCAGGAGCCGAAGAAGTCACCAAGGCCCCCGAGTACCACTGACAGCCGAGAACCCAGGCCTCACAAGATGTGCTTGTACCACCCGTTCCATGGGTCACTCTCACACACTGGTCAGTCTGGTCTATGTTCCAAGTCGTAGTTACAATTCTCAACTCCCTGCCAACTATTGTCTTTCATTGACAGTACAAACTTGAGTTACTGATTCTTGACTGCAATCTCCGGCTAATGAGCATTCCTCACAATTAAATTTCACGGTATTTTAGTGTAATCAACACCTGTATCTCCGAATAGCATACAGCGTGTGCTAAAATAAACCATTTTTCAGGCAAAAATATTTATACAGCTGAATCTACAAAACCCATCTAGAAACAGCAACCATAAATTATATCAGATTTTTTTATAAGCAAAGCACATCTTAAGTTCTTAATAGCCATGACCTGCAAAGAAAATCTAAAGTTCCCAACAGAAGTTGTGCTACAAATTGTTAGCATTCTGCGGCAATGCCCAGAAATCCAACAATGAACAAGCTACAAAGGAAAAGACTAAAGGGGTGAATTATAAATTGCCAAGGAGCATTACAAAAATAGATGAACATTCTAAGTCTGTATGCAGAATACAGTAATTCCACAAGACAGACGGTAAGCAAATTTAGGACCTGTTGCCTAGAACAGGACATTGCTAAATTAAAAAACCAATGGAGAAGTAGAGAACAATGAGGCATATCATATATTCATAGATTCACCGGCAAGGCTAAATATAGAAAAGGGGGGAAAAGGTTGAGCTGACATTATCTGATGCAGAAATTAAGAACCACATTGCACAAAAGATAACAGCATCAAGCTAAGTTTAGCATTGGGTACATATCACGCTCCGGCGCCCCCTCCTCTAGAGCCCCCCCTTCCCTCCCTCCCCGCCGCCGTCGCCGGCACCCGCGGCCGGGCCTGGCCCCTGGGTCGCTGGTGGCGACGGCCTCCAGCCCTTCCCCTCTCGGTGCTCCCCGGCGCGGGGCGGTGTGCGTCGGGAGGTGCTCTTCGGCGGCGGCGGTCCGACGTGGCGGCGGGATCCCGGCGCGGCGTGGGTGGACGACTGGGCGACGACGTCGCCGTTGGCGGCGGGGTGGCGCGGCGGCGCGGCTTGAACCAGCCCGCTCGGCCCAGATCTAGGCCCTTCGGGTCCCATCTGGGTTTCGGCGGGCCGGCGGCGGGACGGGCCGGCGGCGTGGCCTCCAGGAGGCGGGAGAGCGGCATTGACGGCTGGGAGCGGGCGGCACTGGTGCTGGGTTGCTGCAGCATGGCCGGCGGGGCTTTGCGGGCCTGTTGCGGGCCTGGCTGGGCCAGGGGTGGCCTGGTGTGCCACGTCCGGACGGCGATCGCGACGTCGCCGGGGGCTCGGGCCTCCCGCACGTCGGCGGGGGAGGTGGTTCCCTCCCGCTTGGCTTCGGTGTGGTTCCTCCCGTCGCTTGGCGCTTCTTTCCGGTCTCCTTGGCCTCGTGGTGGTGTTCGTAGCGGGGTGGTGTGGATGTGTCCAAGACCGTGGTGGCGCGTGCTTGCGGGTGGCAAGATGGTTGGATGGCCCCGGGTCGAGTGGGTAGCGGTGCTTGGGGATGCGGGAGAAATCTCTGCCGGTTCTTCCGGCTCCGACGCGGTGACACCTGAGGGTGCCATCATTCCTTCCTGAAGGGCGTCGGCGCTACCCATCCCCTCTCCCCTCCGTATGTCGAGGGAAACCCTAGGACATGTCCGGGCAGGAGCGTCGTTGGCGTCACATTCCTTCTTGGAGGTGCTGCTTGGTATGCGGCGGTCCGGTGCCATGGCGTGTGGTGGGACGCAGATGAAGGGCGCAGCGGTGGCGGATCATCTGTGCTTGCCGAGCTGCCGTTGTTGGCTTTTATTTCTTCTTCTTTTTCCCTTTTGGCCTTGTTGTGCCGTTCGCCCCGGCAGTTACCCTGTGATCGGTGTATGGTGCTTTATAATATAAAGCGGGGGAAACCCTTTTTCGGTAATTAATAAGATAGCTAAGAGTAATTCCATCACAGAAGATACAACCTAGATTCTTGCCTAGGACAAGTGAAGGAATAACCAAAATAAACAACCTAGAAAACAGCAACCCTTTCTAAGCAATGCATACCATAGGCTCAATCATCAAGTTTAAAGGCGCCAGCCATTTCAGAATCCCGGGTGCTGATGGTGTAGCACGATAGAAGCTGGATGATCGTGGAAGGACGGTCGCCGATCAGGACTAACTGCTTGTCCTACTTCACAAAATCGACGGCTTCTGAGATCCTCTCTGCTTTCCGGTCCTTGATGTTGTACTTCCAGATGTGGGCATCGTTTGCAAGTCCGATCTCTGTAGGATAACCCGATAAAAACTTCGACAGATCGACGTGAAGCGATTGCCCAAGTTTGAAGATCTTGCGAGCCAAGTCAGTTGATCTGGCTAATTCCCACCAACGGCCGACCAAACCACCTCGGACCGTCCTATGAAAGAAACTGTAAACTGAAGGATCAAAGTCATAGACTTGGGCGTCAGAACTGTGAGGACTGGCTATGTACATCTTGCAACATGAGTCGCAGAACAAGGCGAGCAAGGGCGAAGAGAAGTCAAAGCAGATGGCAGCGGTGGCCTGCACCTCGGGCGGCATGGGCGTTGTGAAACGGATGATATCGCCGGTGAGACTACCCACAATAGGAGTAACATAGGTAGTAACATCACACATATCTAGATAAAATGAATGATGTGCCAAGCAATAAATGAAGAAAGAGAGACATGTGGTAACATAGCTAGTTACTACTAGTATGAGTAACATCACACATATCAAGGTAAGATGAGTCTATAGCCTAATAAATGAAGTGTTGCATGTTACCACACATATGTTACTCCCCACTGTAGAGGTAGTAACATAAAGTAGTAACATGGTTACTACTCTATGTTACTACCCATTGTGGCTAGTCTGAGAGGGTCCAAGACACGAGCGGCGTGAGGAGGGCTCCTGTCGGCCAGGACGAAGAGGCCACAGAGAGTGGTGGCGACGACGTGGTAGTCGCAGAGCATCGGGAGCTCCTTGTGAAGGAACCGGCCAGTGGCGGTGTTGAACAAGAGGCGGTGCGTGTCGCTCTGCAAGACCTCGTCAAGGATGATCCAATGGCACGGACGGAACCGGGGGTCCGAGGTGTTGTCCTTGGGGTCGTCGGTTGCAGATCGTCAGTTGTGACAGACGGCGCGCAGGTCCATGTACCAATCGAGGTCGTTGGTGGCGAGGAAGGAGTTGGCGATGCAGCGGACGATGTCGTACGGGAGCTAGGGCCAGTCTGCGGTCACCGCATTGGCCGGATGGACCGGTGAGGTTGCCAGGAAATTGGGGTCCTTCCTCCACCTCTTGGCCGGTGGAAGAACTTCAGTGGGCGCGACCGCCATTGCTGCCGCTCGATTCTGGATCTCACGGGCGAATTTTTATTTCCGAAATCCAATCCAATGCCCTAATCCTCGCTGGCAAAAGGGGAACACATTGCGGGGTGAGAAAAAAGAACAAAACTTTGCAACAATCGATCAAGAAAATGAAGAACAGGAAGATCAATTAGTTACCAAGAAGAATCAAACAGAGCGACGGAGAACAGAGGAAGCCGGCGGGGAAGTGACCTAGGAGGGAGCACTAGTAGAAAAGGGGCCATTTGTCCCGGTTCATACGGGCCTTTTGTCCCGGTTGTTGAACCGGGACTAAAGGGTCGTTACTAATGCCCTGGCCCTTTACTCCCGGTTTTTACACGAACCGGGACAGATGGGCCTCCACGTGGGCGGTGAGGCGAGCCCAGGCAAGAGGGCCTTTGGTCCCGGTTGGTGGCACCAACCGGGACCAATAGGCGTCCACGCGTCAGCATTTCAGGGGCTGGG
>LT934116.1:764532548-764564713 GCA_900231445.1 Triticum turgidum subsp. durum
GGGGGAGGTTAATTTAGGTGTTTCATATATTGTGTTAGCTAGCTAATTAATAGAGAGATGTCCTCTCTTATGTCCGTGCTTGGTCGACGCTACGTACTATATACGTATAGAGAGGACTAGACACGCCAGCTAGCTAGTAAGCAAACGAAGGAAACAGAAGATCGTCATGAATATATGCATACAGAGAGAAGTGATATCGACCACCTTTCCTTCTCCGAGAGATTGGTCGAACAACAAGTTCTCGTATATCTATCCGACACTACCGGCTACATATATACAATAATTATCTCTTACAATATAATCTCCTAATTATATATGAACACAGGATCCACATAGTATTCTTCGTCTTCATCGATCACGTGGTCAAGGAAGAATGTTGCCGATTCCTCTTGAATTGCTCACATACGATATGATGCTAGGAGTTCATCCCGCATCCGAAAGATCTAATTTGAAGAAGGGGGTCAATACATATATATATGAATAAATGAAACTCAACACAAATGATGGTAATAAAATAAAATTGTGAATATTATTGCTTACGCACTTCATATTGTTCGTCAGAATACCCCCGTTCACAGGTCGTGTGGCGGATGGACTCGCAAACATAGTATCCACAGAAATCATTCCCTTGATCCTGCCACAACCACTTTACAAGAAATAGAGGTCAATCAAACTAATAAGCAAGCATGCCAAATGGTATTGATGAAACTAGCGCTTGAATCATGTAACATCCCAAATTTTCAATTTGGAATGTTATATATAGGTCATCTATGCATATCATATTTTATTGCATCTTTGTTCCACAATCCTCGAAATCCTAAGCAACTCAAGAACCCTCGGAGAGAGTTGGGGATTTTCCGGTTTTCATATTTGATTTTTATCAAATACTGAGAACGAGGATTTTTTATTTTAATTATTCTTCTCTCCGGAAAATATTTCATATTAAAAATAAATGAGGGGAGATAAGATGACTTCTCCAAAATAATTGAAATATTGGAGGCAAAATGTTAAAATCATTATTTGGATTTTATTTGATTTTATTTGAAATTTTATTTGCCCTAGAAAAATTTGCACGTTTTAAAAATTGCATTTTAGGGGCCAAGAAAATGTTCATCTCGTTCTAAATATTCCATTTAGACGGCAAAAATTTACTTTGGTATTTTTAGAATTTTATTTTATTTTATAGGAATTTTTCTGTCAGTAGAACTATTTAAAAAAAATTCCCGCGCCCGACTGGGCCTAAGGCCCAGACGAGCAGGCCGGCCCGCCGCCCCGCGCACAGCCGCCCCTCGCGCGCGCCGCCGTGCTTGGCACAGACGCCGAGGTGAGTCCGGCTCGGACTCCTCCCCGGGCGCCCCCTCACCCAAGCCAAGCCGCCCCCCCTTTTAAATCTCCGCTACCCGAGCCCCACCACCACCCGCCAGCCCCGCCGCCGCAGCCGAGCCACCCGCGCCGCCCCGCCACCGCCCGCGCCTCGCCGCCGCCGCTGTAGTCGCCGCCACCGCCGTCGCACCACCCCACCCCGTCGCCGGAGCCACGCCGCCCCTCGTTTTTTTAAATAGATCGGTTTTTTTCTCCGATTTATTTATTTAGCGAGCGTTCGCTCGTTCGTTTGTTTTAACGAACGCGTTCTTCTTTTAGGTTTAGTTAACGAACGTTCGTCCGTTAAACTGTTCATCGTTTTTCTTTTTATCGGACTTATTCCGCGATTTTCCTGATCGCGATTTCTGATCCGATGTTCGAACTAGTATAACTTTTCGCTCGTTTATCGGAATCAGGCGATTCAAGCGCCTGGAGTTTCATCTCGAAACCCTCTTTCCGAATAACCTACTCAAACAAGTTTTTGCCTCTGTAAAATTTGACTCTAGTTTAGATTAGTAAATAATGGATCTTATTTCTTTCGCCGTTTGAGTTTCGTTGCTCGGTTTGGTTTGATTCTTTTTGCGAACCGGAGTTCTTAAGTTGAACTTTCTGGTCAGCCTCCTTCAGTTGAAGTTTTTCTTGTGCATCTTGCCTGTTGCTTATGTATGTTATTGTTTGCTTGCGATAGAATTCCCGGAGTGTGAAGCATGTTACTACGAGTCTCTAGGATTCACGGATCGTCAGCAAGGCAAGTAACACTTTGATCATACTCTTTTCATACCCAGTTTTTATGCATTAGTTCCAATCCTCAAACATTGCATTGATTACGATGTCATTAACTTGTGGGTTGGGAAGTAGTAGTTGAGGTAGAACCTATTGCCCTGTTACTATCAAACCCTTGGGAGTTACTTCTACGTGTCTCTTATATTGCTATGCTATGCTTGTAGACGTGGTTGGTTTTGAGTGTATTACATGACAGATGTGAGATTGTTAATTAATAGTTTAACTTAAGGTGGCAACTTTAATACACATCTGGGTGGATTGAGGCACCTGGGGAACCCAGTGTTATCTGTTTTATCTTTGGAAATCCCGGGGTACCCGTGTGATCTTCCTATGGACCGCCACCCAGGCTCAAAGGGAACTGAGTTTATTCATGCTAGAAACTTCCGTGTGCAGCCACAAGCTACTATGGGCTCTAGCATAGTTGAGTAAGTTACGTGAAGCTCTTGAAGAGGTAGATCATCAGGTAGTGGGTTTTGTAGGTTTGGTTTGGTCTACCTGGAGTAGAGAGTTAATGTTTCTGAAAGACTGTGTCTCGGTCATCCGGTTCTCAAACACCATGTAGTGCGAGAAATCAACGGAGGCGATCGAGTCTTATGGGGAAAAGTGCGCAAACCTCTGCAGAGTGTACAATCTAATCATGGTTAGCCGTGTCCCCGGTTATGGACAATTCTGAGTATCTAGTACTTGATATTCGCATGTATCTCATCACTCTCGATTAATATTGCTGGGATGTTAATTACCTTAATTGGGATTGAGTTGGGGTTATACCTTCTCAATGATGTTTCAACCACCATGATAGTTAAATTTTTCCTTTGTTGTAGGGAAAAATTGGCTTTTCGCAAAACTATAACCATAGAGCTTTCCACCAGCCAAATATTGCATGTAGTGATAGTATTATTCTTGCTCTACTATGTTATATTGCCAGCATATTCCATGTGCTGATCCGTTTTTGGGCTGCAACGTATTATGTTGCAGACTTTTCAGACGAGGAGTAAGGTTCAATAGGTCGTTGCCGTGCAGCTCAGCTATGCCGTTGGAGTTGATGGACTCACTTTATCTTCCAAGCCTTCTGCTGTTAACGCATTAGATGGCCTTAAGCCATATTATTGTAATAAGCTCTCTTTTGAGACATTCGATGTAATAAGTGTGTGATTGCTACTCTATTATAAATCCTTCAAGTACTGTGTGTGTCAGCATTACCGATCCAGGGATGACACTGAAACACAGAGACTTGACCATCTGAGGTCGGGTCGCTACAAGATGGTATCAAAGCACACGTTGAGTGTAGGACACGACCACTAAGATAAACCATAGGTCACTCTTCTCTACTCATTTCTGACTCCTCTCCATTTTTCCACTCTTTAGGATGGCAGAGATGAAGAACAAGTTTTCACAACCGTATGAAGACACACATTTTGGACGCCACTTGAAGGAAGTCACTAGGTACTTGAACATTGGAATACCAAGCTTCACCGGGACGTACAACGCCACTTTACCAGAAGAGGAGCGCTGGATGATTCAAGTACAAGTTCCAGGAAGGACGTTCTCACCAACTTCTAAGCCCATAGAGTTTTCTTTCGAAGCATCCACCTGGAGTCTTGGCAAGAGTATGGCAGCTCACATTACCATGGGACGTATTGGACTACAACAGGGAGCTTAAAGACACCATCTACCAAATATGTGGGCGCCGAGACGAGCAATGGGAAGTAATCAGCACCAAGAAGGATAGATCCATTGCAGCTTTCATCCAGGAGCTAAACCAGCACATTCGACGTCAGGAGAACCAGATGTGCGCAGACATGATGGAGTTGAAGAAGGCGAAGACCAGAATCATCGAGCTGGAGGAAGAACTCAAGTTTACACGCGATGGATATGAGGGGGAAATCAAGATACTACTGGAGAAGAATGACGATTTAGTCAAGAAGATCGGAGTATTCATGGGAGGACCCGCACTGGAAGAAGTGGAAGAAGATCCCACTTGCCCAGATAACTACATCATCATCGACGACACCGATTCCGATCCAAGTGATGACGACTACGAAGATGAAGCTGGAGCTGACATCATGGAGTCTTCCACCGATCAAAATTTCTAGATGACCACCATATATTAGTAGTATTCCCCCATGTAACTAGTAGTAGTTGAGCACTTTTGCGATAGTCCTAGATCGTTTATATGCCCTTGCTTGATTGATTGAGTGAAATGATTGTGTTTGCCTCATATGCATATGGGTAGTGTTTTCTCACTAGACCTTTTTTTCTATTCTAATCTCTTCCATCTAAACCCTCAGATGCCTCCGAGACGTGACACCGGTTTTGTTTTCCCACCGGAGCTCACCCAGTTGATCCAGCAGCAAAATGCCTTGACGCAATTGCTAGTTCAGAACCAGGGCAACAACAACAACAATAACAACCCGCCGCCAGTGGACAATTTAGCCCGTTTCCTGAGGTTACAACTGCCGGTGTTTTCTAGTAGCACCGAGCCAATAGTTGCTGATGATTGGCTACGCTGTATTGGAAGGGAGTTCACCACTGCAGGATGCACGGATGCTGAGAAGGTGCGCTTTGCCGCCATCAATTGGATGGACCAGCAGCCGCATGGTGGGAGAATTACACGGCTACTTTTCCTATAGCCAATGTCACTTGGGACCAGTTTCAAAAAGCTTTTCGCACGGCCCATGTCTCAACTGGAGCCATGCAGATGAAGAAGCGTGAGTTTCACAACTTACGCCAGGGGAACCGTACTGTGGCCCAGTACGTGAATGAGTTTAGCAAGTTATCACGCTATGCCCCTGATGATGTGGCTACAGATGCCGTGAAGCAGGAGAAGTTTATGGAAGGGCTGAATGATGAGATGAGTATGCAGTTGATGGTGGCAACTTTCAACAACTACCAGGAGTTGGTAGACAAGGCCCTTATGATTGAAGGAAAGCAGCAGCAAATTGAGAGCCGTAAGAGGAAGTATGGACAAGGGAAGTACAACTCAGGAGCTCACCAGAAGCCTCGCTTAACCCTAAACTCGGGAGGACTTGTTCATAACCATGGAGGTCATAACCATACTGGAGGAGGATCACATAACCAAAATGGTGTGAAGAATGGGAATGGGAACGGAGTCAATAACAATCAGAACCGCTCTAACCCATCTACACCCGCCAAAAGAGACCTAAGTCAAGTCACTTGCTTTAAGTGCGAGAAGACAGGGCACTATGCCAATGACTGCCCTGAAGGGAGGAATGGAAACGAAAATGGGAGTGCTTGGAAGAAGCCAAATCCATTCAACAAAGGACAAGTGAACCACGTTAACATGGAGGAAGTTGAAGAGCAGCCAGACGTGGTAATAGGTAAGTTTTTGGTTAAGTCATTTACCGCTCTTGTTCTTTTCGATACTGGTGCATCGCATTCATACATATCAAGGGGATTTGTGGATAAGTTTAAGTTACCAACCCAAACCCTTAGGACCCCTCTTTTAGTGAGCTCGCTTGGAGTAGAGTACATGGCTAGCAGATGGTGCACCCAGATACCACTAACCATTGGGACGCATGTTTTTCCGTCTGACTTAATCATCTTGGAGTCGCAAGGATTGGATGTGATATTAGGTATGGAATGGATGTCAAAGTATGGAGGAAGTATTGACTATGCTAGCAAGTCAATTTACCTTACCACCCTGGAGGGAAAAAGGATTAAGTATGTATCTAGGCATGTGCCGAATAGAAGCCAAGTGAATGCCCTCATGGGAGTTGTACAGGAGGAAGTGCCTATAGTAAAAGATTTTCCGGATGTTTTCCCAGACGAGTTACCAGGCATGCCACCGGATCGAGACATCGAGTTCCTGATAGAGCTATTGCCAGGTATAGGGCCAATATCCAAGATACCATATCGGATGCCCGCAAATGATCTGGAGGAAATTAATAAGCAGATCAAGGAGTTATTGTAGAAAGGTTACATTCGAAGAAGTTCATCACCTTGGGGAGCACCAGTACTTTTGGTCGAGAAGAAGGATAAATCTTTGAGGATGGTCGTTGATTACCGAGCCTTGAACGAAGTAACGATAAAGAACAAGTATCCCTTACCGATGATTAACGATCTGTTTGATCAATTTCAAGGAGATAAGGTGTTTTCGAAGATCGATCTACGATCAAGATACCATCAGTTGAAGATTTGAGAGAAGGATATACCAAAGACAGCATTCACCATGCGGTGCGAATTATATGAGTATACGGTCATGTCGTTTGGACTAACTAACGCCCCGGCCTATTTCATGAGCATGATGAACAAGGTGTTCATGGAGTATTTGGACAAGTTTGTTGTGGTGTTTATTGATGATATTATGGTATACTCGAAGAACGAAGAGGAGCACAAGGAGCATTTGCGTTTGGTTCTCGAGAAACTCAGGGAACACCATTTATACGCCAAATTTAGCAAGTGCGAGTTTTGGTTGAAGGAAGTTGGATTTCTTGGGCATGTTATATCAGGAGAAGGTATAGCAGTAGATCCCAGTAAAGTTCAGTCAGTCACTGAATGGTTGGCACCCACTTCAGTTGGCGAGATTCGCAGTTTCCTTGGACTCGCAGGATATTATCGGAGATTCATTGAGAATTTTTCCAAGATTACTAAGCCAATGACTGAATTGCTGAAGAAGGATACTAAGTTTAAATGGACAGAAGATTGCGAGGCAAGTTTTCAGGAGTTGAAGAAACGTTTGACTACAGCCCCAGTGCTAACATTGCCAGATATACATAAGGAGTTTCAAGTGTATTGTGACGCCTCATGCTTGGGACGGGGATGTGTGCTTATGCAGGACGGAAAGGTTGTTTCGTATGCCTCACGAAACCTGAAGCCTCATGAGTTGAACTATGCCACACATGATTTGGAGCTAGCAGCGGTAGTGCATGCATTGAAGACTTGGAGACATTATCTTATTGGAAACCGTTGTGATGTGTACACGGATCATAAGAGTTTGAAGTACATTTTCACTCAAAAGGAGTTGAACCTTAGGCAGAGGAGATGGTTGGAACTTATAATGGATTACGATATGAAGCTGCACTATCATCCAGGAAAGGCCAATGTCGTAGGAGATGCTTTGAGCCGGAAGAGTTATGCTAATATCCTTGAAAGTAAAGGATTGCCAAAGGAGTTAGCTGAGGATATCATGGAACTTCGGTTGGAGATTGTCCCAAGAGGTTTCATTGCAACAATGGAGGTTCAGTCGACATTGTTGGACAAGATTTGAGAAGCTCAGAAGGAAGACAAAGAGGTTGCTGAGATAAAAGAGAAGATGAGCAAAGCTAAAGCCAAAGGTTTTCGCGAGGATGAGCACGATACCTTGTGGTTTGAGGACCGAGTTTATGTGCCCAATAACCCAGAGATCTGGAAGTTAATACTTCAGGAGGCCCATGACTCACCATACTCGATACACCCCGGAAACACCAAGATGTATTTGGATTTGAAGGAACGTTTCTGGTGGACTAGTATGAAGAAGGATATTGCCGAGTATGTAGCCGTATGTGATGTATGTCAGAGAGTGAAGGCAGAGCATCAGAAGCCAGCAGGACTTTTACAGCCTATGCCGATACCCGAATGGAAGTGGGATAAACTTGACATGGACTTTATCACCGGATTACCCAGAACCAAAGCAGGATATGACTCAATATGGGTAGTAGTGGATCGTTTGACCAAAGTAGCTCACTTCATCCTAGTAAAAACAACTTATACAAGTGCAAAGTTGGCCAAGATATATATGTCCAGGATCATATGTTTGCATGGAGTTCCGAGGACCATTGTCTCAGATAGAGGAACACAATTTACTTCAAAATTTTGGCATCAGCTACACCAGACCTTGGGTACCAGCTTGGAGTTCAGTACCGCATTCCACCCGCAGACAGATGGACAGACAGAGAGAGTCAAATAGATTCTAGAGGACATGTTGAGAGCTTGTGCGCTAGATTATGGCTCTAGTTGGGATGACAATTTGCCTTACGCAGAGTTCTCATACAACAACAGCTACCAGGCCAATTTGAAGATGGCACCGTTTGAAGCTCTGTATGGACGCAGATGTAGAACACCTCTGATGTGGGATGAGGTAGGAGACCGTCAGTTGTTTGTACCAGATTTGATCAAAGAATCAGAGGAGAAGGTTAAACTGATCCGAGACGGATTAAAGATTGCTCAGTCCAGGCAGAAGAGTTATGCAGATTCAAAACGCAAGGAAGTAACCTATGAAATTGGAGACAGAGCCTATCTGTGAGTATCACCCTTGAGGGGAGTGAAACGTTTTGGAGTTAAGGGAAAACTAGCTCCAAGATTTGTAGGACCGTACCGTGTTTTGGAACGGATGGGAGAAGTTGCCTACAAGCTGGAGTTACCTGAAGGATTGTCAGGAGTTCACGGTGTGTTCCATGTATCGCAGTTGAAGAAGTGTCATGCTGAGATGGCCGATATACCGTTAAGAGATACAGTGCCCCTGGAGGCGATTCAGTTGGATAGTAATCTGACCTATGAGGAGAATCCAGTAAAGATTCTCGACTTTGACAGCCGAGTCACTCGCAGCAAGGTTATCAAGTTTTGCAAAGTTCAGTGGAGCCACCATAACGAGGAAGAAGCCACCTGGGAACGAGAAGATGATATTCGCAAGGACCATCCGCACCTATTTTCTAGCCAACCCGAATCTCGAGGACGAGATTCATCTTAAGGGGGGTAGGTTTGTAACATCCCAAATTTTCAATTTGGAATGTTATACATAGGTCATCTATGCACATCATATTTTATTACATCTTCGTTCCGCAATCCTCGAAATCCTAAGCAACTCAAGGACCCTCGGAGAGAGTTGGGGATTTTTCGGTTTTCATATTTGATTTTTATCAAATACTGAGAACGAGGATTTTTGATTTTAATTATTCTTCTCTCCGGAAAATATTTCATATTAAAAATAAATGAGGGGAGATAATATGACTTCTCCAAAATAATTGAAATATTTGAGGGAAAATGTTAAAATCATTATTTGTATTTTATTTGATTTTATTTGGAATTTTATTTGCCCTAGAAAAATTTGCATGTTTTAAAAATTGCATTTTAGGGGCCAAGAAAATGTTCATCTCATTCTAAATATTCCATTTAGATGGTGAAAATTTATTTTTGTATTTTTAGATTTTTATTTTATTTTATAGGAATTGTTCTGTCAGCAGAACTATTTAAAAAAATTCCCACGCCCGACTGGGCCTAAGGCCCAGCCGAGCAGGCTGGCTCGCCGCCCCGCGCACCGCCTCCCCTCGCGCGCGCCGCCGTGCTTGGAACGGACGCCGAGGAGAGTCCGGCTCGGACTCCTCCCCGGGCGCCCCCTCACCCAAGCCAAGCCGCCCCCCTTTTAAATCTCCGCCGCCCGAGCCCCACCACCACCCGCCAGCCCCGCCGCCGCAGCCTAGCCGCCCGCGCCCGCCCCGCCACCGCTGTAGTCGCCGCCACCGCCGTCGCACCACCCCACCCCGTCGCCGGAGCCCCGCCGCCCCTTGCTAGCCCCGCCGGAGCTGCCCCGCCCCGCCGGAGGGCCTCGTCGGAGTTACCGCCCGAGTCGCCGTTTTTTTAGAAAAACCACTTCGTTTTTTAGAAAACCCTAGTTTCGTTTTTTAAATAGATCGGTTTTTTCTCCGGTTTATTTATTTAGCGAGCGTTCGCTCGTTCGTTCGTTTTAACGAACGCGCTCTTCGTTTAGGTTCAGTTAACGAACGTTCGTTTGTTAAACTGTTCGTCTTTTTCTTTTTATCAGATTTATTCCGCGATTTTCCTGATCGCGATTTCTGATCCGATGTTCGAACTAGTATAACTTTTCCCTCGTTTATCGGAATCAGGCGATTCAAGCGCCTGAAGTTTCATATCGAAACCCTCTTTCCGAATAACCAACTCAAACAAGTTTTTGCCTCTGTAAAATTTGACTCTAGTTCAGATTAGTAAACGGATCTTATTTCTTTTGCCGTTTGAGTTTCGTTGCTCGGTTTGGTTTGATTCTTTTCGCGAACCGGAGTTCTTAAGTTGAACTTTCTGGTCAGCCTCCTTCAGTTGAAGTTTTTCTTGTGCATCTTGCCTGTTGCTTATGTATGTTATTGTTTGCTTGCGATAGAATTCCCGGAATGCGAAGCGTGTTACTACAAGTCTCTAGGATTCACGGATCGTCAGCAAGGCAAGTAACACTTTGATCATACTCTTTTCATACCTAGTTTTTATGCATTAGTTCCAATCCTCAAACATTGCATTGATTAGGATGTCATTAACTTGTGGGTTGGGAAGTAGTAGTTGAGGTAGAACCTATTGCCTTGTTACTATCAAACCCTTGGGAGTTACTTCTACGTGTCACTTATATTGCTATGCTATGCTCGTAGATGTGGTTTGGGTTTGAGTGTATTCCATGACAGATGTGATATTGTTAATTAATGGTTTAACTTAAGGTGGCAACTTTAATACACATCTGGGTGGATTGAGGCACTTGGGGAACCCAGTGTTGTGTGTTTTATCTTTGGAAATCCCGGGGTACCCGTGTGATCTTCCTATGGACCGCCACCTAGGCTCAAAGGGAACTGAGTTTATTCATGCTAGAAACTTCCGTGTGCAGCCACAAGCTACTATGGGCTCTAGCATAGTTGAGTAAGTTACGTGAAGCTCTTGAAGAGGTAGATCAGCAGGTAGTGGGTTTTGTTGGTTTGGTATGGTCTACCCGGAGTAGAGAGTTAATGTTTCTAAAAGACTGTGTCTCGGTCATCCGGTTCTCAAACACCATGTAGTGCGAGAAATCAACGGAGGCGATCGAGTCTTCTGGGGAAAAGTGCGCAAACCTCTGCAGAGTGTACAATCTAATCATGGTTAGCCGTGTCCCCGGTTATGGACAATTCTGAGTATCTAGTACTTCAGTATTCGCATGTATCTCATCACTCTCGATTAATATTGCTGGGATGTTAATTACCTTAATTGGGATTGAGTTGGGGTTATACCTTCTCAATGATGTTTCAACCACCATGATAGTTAAAATAAAGTATATTCCTTTGTTGTAGGGAAAAATTGGCTTTTCGCAAAACTATAACCATAGAGCTTTCCACCAGCCAAATATTGCATGTAGTGATAGTATTATTCTTGCTCTACTGTGTTATATTGCCAGCATATTCCATGTGCTGACCCGTTTTCGGGCTGCAACGTATTATGTTGCAGACTTTTCAGACAAGGAGTAAGGTTCAATAGGTCATTGCCGTGCAACTCAGCTATGCCGTTGGAGTTGATGGACTCACTTTATCTTCCAAGCCTTCCGCTGTTATCACATTAGATGGCCTTAAGCCATATTATTGTAATAAGTTCTCTTTTGAGACATTCGGTGTAATAAGTGTGTGATTGTTACTCTGTTATAAATCCTTCGAGTACTGTGTGTGTCAGCATTACCGATCCAGGGATGACACTGAAACACAGAGACTTGACCATCTGAGGTTGGGTCGCTACAAATCACTAGGAGACGCGCGGAACATGCTACTATAGTACTTACTTTCGGGTGTCTAAATTGCAGCTTCTTCGGTAGTCCCGGAGCTTTTTTGGTGAATTTTCTCCAAACCCTGCCAGACAAAGAAAACAATTACTTGATATCAGGAAATGAACAATGTTGCTGATATGGTGGATAATGATCGATTTAACTGTCAGGACCCCGACTCAATGCCACATCGATCTAGCATGTAACACTTCATATCACTTTGCGGCCTCATGCACGGTATCCCCACGGGTGTCGCCTTACCTTTGCCCGGGACCGTTTGTGCCTTTTGGCACACGTATATGATGGTGTCGCTAGCATCCATATGATAAAGAGCCCGGGCTGACATGGCTAGTCGTCAACCCAAAGTGGCACTAACTTACAGGGACAGGCATCCATGACCCAGCATCGAACGTGTCGGTCATCAGCGAATGAATCCAGGCTGTAGCACTGAGCTAACAGGACTCCGGTGAACCGGGCTGTAGCGGGCTAACAGGACTCCGGTATTCATCGCGTGACATTTCCCCGAAGGGACAGACACAGGATCGAAGAAGGACACATGCCGGCCAGCCTAAGTGTTCCGGAGCAGTAGCAAGCTACCAGGGCTCAGTGGAAGCACTAGGAGACATTTCCCGGTAAGAGAGACTACTAAGGATAAACAACTAGATAGTCAGATCCCACACATAGCAATACACATTACACGTACGCATAACATGCAAGTATGTGTTGTACAACATGGCATCACAGCATAACTCATCAACTCATATCGATAAGGGCTCCGAAGAGCCATCATAGCATTTATTGCAAACAGGGGTCACAAGACCCATCACACAGAGCATACAAGCAACAAGCGGAAGCATTACATGTCTGGGTACAGACATCTATATGGAAAAGGCTGAAGAGCCTGACTATCTACAACATCCGAACAAGATCGTAGCTGAGGTACAAGCTACTTGTCGAAGTCCACGAGAACACTAATAAGACCGAAGTCTCCGCTGCAAAAACATAAATAAAGCAACATGAGTACAAAGGTACTCAGCAAGACTTACATCAGATCCTATCATACATGCATTTGTATCAAGGGAGTAATGTGGGGTTTAGTTGCAGCAAGCCAGCTTTGACTCGGTGGCTATCCTGTTCTACGACAACCAGAAACTCTTGAGGTGAGACAATGTACACGAGTCCACTAATCACCACACAATACACTATTATGGATTCATCCCCATCTCCCTACGAGAAGGCCATCCATAGCACTCACACTTGTCTTGAGCATTTTAGAGTATCCACTTCAAGTTGTCTATGTACCATGTAAGCATCCGAGAAGTCCATAACCGCGGACCCGGCTATTCGAATAGATCACGTTAACCCTGCAGGGGTGTACTTCTTCACACATGCTCTCGCCACTTACCTCCATGTACACGTCATGTATCTCGGCAACCTTCAACCGGAAGCCTGGCGAGGGTGTCGGCCACGACCTGACTAACCACACAAGACTCTAGCCCAGGTTTATCGCCTATTCGTGTTCCATCCGCAAGGAGATCCGGCCGGGGTGTCGCTCACGGCCCCAAACGATGTGAGCAGGGTTCCCGAGCCCACCATCCGGGTGCCACTCGGTACACCAGGCCACGTGTGCCTAGTCTGTCCCAAGCCCACCCTGCCGGGTGCCACTTGGTAGAAAAATAGCACTACCTACAAACACCAGAAACTAGTTGCGACTCCTGGACAGAGATCAAGTTGGCTAATAAGTCGAGAGGGGCACTTAAGCATTCCAATGTGTGGTAGTATCGAGTCATTGGACAACATACATCAAACTCAGTGCTTAAGGACGGTTCCAGTGAGACAACCCACCATGCACTCCTACATGGCCTCTCACCGCTACCTTTACCGAATCGTGTTCACACACTTCACTCTCAGCATCAGAACAAATTATAACACTCCAATTCATTCCCAATGAATCAGACCTGACACACTCTAAGCAATAGCAGGTATGGCATGGTAGGAACACAACATGGCTCAATCAACTCCTACACATGCTAGTGGGTTTTAACTATTTACTGTGGCAATGACAGGTCATGCAGAGGAATGGGTTCAACTACCGCAGCACAAAGTAGCAGATGAATCGTTGTTGTCCTAATGCAATAACTGAGAACAGGAGCGAGAGAGTAGGGTTTTATCGAAATGAACAAGGGGGTTTGCTTGCCTGGTAAATCAACAAGGGAGGCACTGCTTCACAGACAGGTACTATGGAACGGACTCCGGAGCAAGACCTATCGAGAAAGAACGGTGCCACAATCAGAACACAATCATATGCAACACATTGATGCATGAGCATGGCATGTAGATGTGATGCTGTTTGAGCTAATGCAACTAGTGCTCATTTGATTTGAAGTCCATTTGAACCATAAGCTCAAATGCAATTCTAAATTAAGCTCTTATAAATGCCATAATGTGTTTTGTCATATTCATCATGTATAAGTTGGTTTGTCATGCACGAAACTAGTACAGATGGAAAGATTGCATTTTTCTGATAATTTTTCATATATAAATTATTTTAATCTGAGCTACGGTTGAATTTCTATGAACTTTTGAAGTTTAAATCAATTTCTGGAATTTCCTGATTTAAAATAATTCCAGAAAATAAATATTGCGCCAGCATTGAGTAAGCATGACGTCAGCAGGTCAACTGCGGCTGGCTAGGGTCAAACCTGACGTGTGGGGTCCACACGTCAGTGTCAGGGGGTTAAACAGGGTTAGTTTAATCCTAATTAAAAAGGTTAGTGGCGCTGGGGTCCACTGTCAGTGTCAGGGTTAATTAACAGAGGTTGATTAAATTTAAACTAATCCTAAACTCGAATTAGCAGGGACGGGCCCCACTGTCATTGAGCCAGGGGAGGTCAAACCCCCTGGTCAACTGGGGTAACACGCCGGAGTTTAGCCGCCGGCGGCAGCAAACGCGGCGGAGGGTGCGAGATTGCCACTCCGGCGCCCAATCGAGCAGCGGAGGGCACGCGCGGGAAGCGGGGGCTCGCGCGCATCCGGTGGGGCAGGTGGGAGGAGCTGGGGAGGCCGGAGCTCGCCGAAGCAAAGCTCGCGGCGGCGGCCGGAGCTCGGCTTCGAGCGGGAACGGGCTGCGGGGCACGAGGAGGCCACCTGAGGGGCTCGGCGGCACCCTCGTGGCACCGGAAGCCCAATGGGATGCTCGGTTTGGGCGGAGGCGGGCCGAGATGGCGACGGCTACATGGACGGCGGCGGAAAGCTTCGGCCGTGGTGGGGAGGGGGGGCTACGGCGAGCGGGTGACTAAACGGAGAGGGGGAAACGGTGGCGGAGCTCACCGTGGACCTCCAGGGCTGCTCATTGTGGCCGGGGACGGACTGGAGATGGCGGGGCGGCGATGGGGATCCACGGCGGCCGGCGATGAAAAAGACGACGGCGACGGCTCCACGGGGCGTCCGGAGAGGCACGGCTTGACGGAGAGGTGGTGGACGACGTGGCGGGGCTACCGGACTCGAAGAGAGGGAGAGGGGGAGGTGGTGGCCGCGGCAACGGCGAGCGGTGGCGTCGGTGGCGTTCGGCCGTGAGAGAGAGAGAGAGTGACAGAGGAGAGGACGAGGGCGAGGGAGAGTGCGAGGGGGTCGGGGTGGCTGCGTGGCGTCGTCCGGGGCATCCAGACGAGGAGGGGAGAGGCAGGCAGGCAGAGAGGGAGGAGGTGGCGCGGCGCGGCGGTGCGCGCGGCACGCAGCTGCTTGGCGAGAGGGGGGGAAGACGACAGAGGAGGAGGCGGGCTGGGCCGCCTGCTGGCTGGGCCGGCCTGCTGCTGCTGGGCTGCACAGGGAGGAGCCCCAGGTAAGCTTCTCCTTCTTTTATTTTTGTTTTCTAAATTTCTGACATTTGTTTTGATTTAATTAAAATATTAAATCATTTTATTACCTTATGCCAGTTTTTGCAGGAGCTAGATATATTATTCCAGAGCTCCCCAACAGGTGGCATAATTTTTGGACATATATTAATATATATAACTAATATATTTCCAATGCAAATATTTATGCATTAATTCCAATTGCCCAAAATAAATACCTATGAGCTCTTAAAAATATTGGTTTGATTTTTATCTCTGTCCAATATTTTCAGAGAGCAACATGAGCATTTTCTTGGACCCTTTTGGAGAAATCTTTATTTGGGTCATTTTCAAAAATGATTCTGAGGGTTTCACAAATCCCCATTTCAAAATTAAATGGCATTTAAACATGATGCACAATGACTTGCTAGCCTTGAGCATACCAGAACTAGGGATGTGACATTAACTTACTTATCGAGCATTTGAGTCATGTCCGCATACTCCTGGGGATCTTTTAGTCTCGAGTCTAAGACGGTTACTAGTCCCTGCTCAAGCTTAATCTCTAGGAGAATATAGTAGAAACTGCGCACGCATGCATAACTCATCAATTATATTACTATAACCTGGACAAATATATAAGGGAAACCGAATATGCACAAGACAGTAACACTCACTTGAGGTTGTAAGGAAAGAGTATTATACCTTTGTTTTCATTTATTACGAACGATCGTAGCAAGTTGGCCTCGATATCTTCGGCATGATATTTAACCTCAGTTGCATCTATGAGATTTGTGTTAATGAACCCAATATCACCGACTTGTATTTTCTTCAATTCGGCGATCTTCAATCTGCATAATATAGAGGATAATTATAAATACATGCAATGAAAGAGCTGACCTATATAGAGAGACTTAATGACAGAAGTAGTACTACTTACAGACAGTAGCAAGTGACCGTTGCTTTATCGAGGGCCCTTTGATTGAAAAACTGGAAGAACTCCTAAAATGGAACATGCAACAGTTCAATTCCAACGAGGTCATGCTCCTCTCTAACTCTCAGCGTCAAAGTATTCCTCCCCCTAGACTCTCTGCAGGTTTCATGTACCAATCATGCAATCTTCGCATCATCGTTGTTAGAGATCTTTCATCTTTGACGAGAGGCTTCTCGTACTCGTATCTGTGTACCACCTCCAAGAAATCATAATGTACATCATCGGGCAGGTAATCTCCAAGATTGCTATAACCGGGCACCATCCTCGGATCATTAGTGATGATGTCACTAGACACCTTGAGCGGGGGGCACGATTGGTTTGCTTGTTCGCCGAGCTGGGCAATATTTTTCCCAGCTCATCGTTCTTTTATCCTTTGATCACTGACAGTACTTCCCAACCGCTCCGTTTCGACAAATGTCTTTCCAATAATGCGCTCATAGTTGCCTTTCGGCGGAGACTTTGGTGGTTTTCCTAGGGCAGCCAGAGTGCGCTTCGCTTTCACCGGATCTACCTTCTCCTCCGGAGGTGGATGTTTCTTTGCTTTCACCCCTTGAAAGAAGTTCGTCACTTCGGCTCGCGCGATCTTCACGTTCTCCTCCGGGGTCCTCTCGTATGGTAACTTCTCTGGAGTCTTCAGAGAATGACCGAATCTGTATTGCCTCCCGCCTCTGGCTGTACTGCTAGACGCCGACAGAGCAAACGGAGCGGTTGCAGTTGTCTTCTTTCCTTGCTTACGAGGCAGAGGAGAAGGACTACGACGCGCCGGAGCAGCCGGAGCGGCGGCGGGTCTCTTCCGCCCTTGCTGACGAGGCGGAGAAGGAGGAGGCTGGCTGCTCGGGCGCGCCGGCGCAGGCGGAGAAGGAGGCGGAGTGCCGCCACGCGCTAGAGAAGGAGGCCTAGTGCCCTGATTGTCACTCGCCGGAGGAGGAAGCGATGGAGGAGGCGGAGTGCCCTGACTCGCCGGAGGAGGAGGAGGAGGCGGAGGCGTCCAGGTCGGAAGGTTGATGAGGTCCTTCCGCCATAGGCATGGAGTCTTCAGAGCAAAACCCAGCCGAGTCTTCACTTCACCGGTAGGGTGGTCAAGCTTGAGGTCCTCAAATCCCTCCGTTATTTCGTCCACTGTCACCCTAGCATATCCTTCTGGAATCGGACGACAGTGAAAAGTTGCGCCGGGTTCAGGAGGTCGAACAGAGCCGACAGCCGCCTTGACTTTTAAGTTCTGCCATTGCGTCATAAGGTGGCAATTTTGAGAATCCATGATAGCATCCATGGGGTAGCTAGCAGGAGCCGTCAAGAAATGCTCCGGCTGAAGCAGCTCGGTGGAAGCCACACTGCTTCTCCACTGAGATGGCGGGGTAGCTTCGGGGGAAGCTTTGGCAGTTCGTTTGCTGCTATTTGCTTCTCGTTCCTCTATCGCTTGTACCCTTGCGTGCAGCGCCTGCAGTTGGGTCTGCTGCACTTTCTTCCTCCTCTCCTGGCATTTGTAACCGCCTGCGTCCGGAAACCCAGCCTTCCACGGAACGGAGCCTGGCATGCCTCGTGTCCGTCCAGGGTGCTCAGGATTCCCGAGGGCCATTGTGAGCTCGTCGTTCCCTCTGTCTGGAATGAACGTCCCTTCCTGTGCTGCATCGATATAGTGTTGAAGCCTCTTGACTCGTATTTTCATTTGCTCGTCCGTCCAAAGGCACTTCCTTGATACAGGGTCCAAGATTCCGCCAGCCCCGAAGAACCAAGTCCGGCAACGGTCTGGCCAGTTCATTGTCTCTGGTTCGATCCCTTTATCAAGCAGATCATTCTCAGCCTTGGCCCACTTAGGCCAGGCTTTGAGGTAGCCACCTGACCCCATGCGATGGTGAAGCTTCTTCTTCGCAGCATTTTGCTTGTTTGTCGCCGACATCTTCTTACTCTTTTCCGATGTCTTGTGGGCCACAAATGCGGGCCAGTGAATTCTGATCTTGTCATATTTGCCGATGAATTCTGGTGTCTCTTCTTTGTCGACAAACCTTTCCAGCTCATTCTTCCACCTCCTGAATAGGTCTGCCATCTTCTTAAGAGCATGAGACTTGATTAATTGCTCTTTAACTGGCTTCTTCGGATCCTCCTCTGGCGGTAGGGTGAAATTTGCCTTCAGCTCAGTCCCAAGATCATCTTTCTGCATATCATTGACATAAGACACCCAGGGTCTTCGTTCTTAGGCTTATACCATTGGTGGATGCTGATCAGGATCTTGTCCCTAACAAGAACCCCGCATAGAGCAGCAAATGATTCCTTTGTCCGGATGGGTTCAATCAGTTGGCCGTCGCACGCGATTGCTGTGATCTCAAACCTTTCATCCGAGCACAACTTTTTCTTCAGGCCTCGTCTCTTTACTGAAGTTGTGCTTGATCCGGAGGGCGAGAAAAAAAAGACGAGAGTTAATTAATATGTGTACACATACCAAAACAATGAATGCATCAATTAGCTAGTCATCACAGGCTTAACTAATATATATACCTGGCCGGACTCGGTTCGGTCACCGGAGCCGTCATCACGGTCTCCTTCTTGCACTGTCATTGGGTCATCGGAGCCATCATAATCATGTCTTTCCTCCTCCATTATTAGATCACCGTAGCCTACTTCTTCACCCTGTTCTTCCTGACCATCATTGTCGTTAAGATACGACAAGATATCACCTCTGGCTAAGATTATGTCCCCCAACACCTCTTCTGCTTCCTCGTCTTGTATGTGCTCCATTGTTTTTGCAAATATTATAACATGGCAATTATTACACAATACTGATAGCAGGTGGATATATTAGTGGCAAACGTAGAACGAGCTTATTCCGGGTTTGGGGTGGCCTCGGCAACGCTTCAAGGTTTGGGGCGCTGCGGCAGGGGTAGGAGACGGACATCGTTTTTTCTAGGGTTTGAGTGTCCTCGAGAGTTTTGGTCGAGCGAGAGGGCCGGGGGGGTGCTCCCGTGGTATAAGTTATCACGGTCGAAGTTATCCGGGAGGGGGTTATATCGACAACGGCGACATACATACATGGGAAAATAATGTTATCGGGGAGGGGGATAGGTCGTCCCCCCCCCACGTGTTGAAGTTATCGGGACACGGGGTATATCGACAACGACATATCCGATAAAAAATAAGAAGAGAAAGAAGAAATAAAAAGAGGAGAAGAAAAAAGGAATAGAGGAGAAGATTGAAGAAAAAAAGAAGAAAAAAAGAGGAGAAGAAGAAAGGAATAGAGGAGAAGAAGTATTCTCTTCTTCTCCTCTATTCCTTTCTTCTTCTCCTCTTCTTTTTCTTCTTTTTTCTTCTTCTTATTTATTTATCCTCTTCTTCCTCTCCTCTTCTTCTCCTTTCTTCCTCTTCTTATTTTCCTTTTTCCTCTCATTCTTTTTCTTCTTCTTCCTTCTTAATATCACTTAGCAACCTTTGCAACGATAGGGGGGTGGGGGGTGCTCCCGTGGTCTAAAATCGGTCTATGCACGATAGAAAATTCTAACAAAATACATGAAGTAGTATTGCTTGTTTTTAAAAAAAATGTTCAAATAGAAAATTTAGAAAAAAAGTAAAGATTTTGCCTAATGCATTGTTCATATGAATATACAAACATTTGCATATTCTACAATAATTAATATCACAAAAAAATCTATGAACAGAAAAAAATCCTAACTTTTCTAAAAATCTATCTTTTGCATACATGAACATATATATACACAGAGAACATATACATACATATATTCATTTTATAAAAATGCAAAAAACAAAAAATCTAAAAAAAGGACATATAAACAGATATACACACATACATATACTCACACATATACATATAATCAGGAAAAAACATCATATATATGTGGAAAAAAATGGAGGAAGGGGGCGGTGCCGGCCGGCCTGACTAAAGGAGAGGTGCGACGTGGTCGGGGTAGGGGCAGAGGCACGGCGGACGTCAGGGTAGAGGCGACGACAGCGTGGTCGGGGCAGGGCGAGCTCAGGCGCGCGGCCGGTGTGGGGGCAGAGGCGAGCTCAGGGCGAGCTCAGGCACGCGGCCGGCGTGGTCGGGGCAGAGGCAAGCTCAGGCGCGCGGCCGACGTGGTCGGGGCAGAGGCGAGCTCAGGCGCGCGACCCACGTGGTCGGGGCAGAGGCGAGCTCAAGCGCGTGGCCGGCGTGGTTGGGGCAGCTGGGCGACGATAACTGGTCGGGGCAGGGGCGCACGGCGCGGTCGGGGCGGGCCGCCGGCGACGTGCTCGGGGCAGGGGCGACTGCTCGTCGACGATGTCGACAGGGCAAGCTCGGGCAGCCTGGCGGCGTCGTCGGTGCGGGGCAACTGCAGAGATGAATCTGAAAAATGCCAAGTCTTTTCTTATATAGTGAGAGCATTGGTCCCGGTTCGTGGCACCAACCAGGACCAATGCCCCCCTTTCGTCCCGGTTGGTGCCACCAACCGGGACCAAAGGTCTCTTTTCAGCAGCCCAAAGGGCGGGAAACAGAGACCTTTGGTCCTGGTTGGTGGCACCAACCGGGACTAAAGGGGGCATTGGTACCGGTTGGTGCCACCAACCGGGACTAAAGCCCACCTTTAGTACCGGTTGGTGCCACCAACCGGGATCAAAGGCCTTGCGCTGCCCGCGGCCAAAAGTTTAGTCCCACCTTGCTAGTTGAGAGGGGCTCGGAGTGGTTTATAAGCCCCACTGCGGATGCCCTCTCAAGCTCCTCTCAAATGCAGGCTTACGGGCCTAATGTTACACTATGCTGTCTGTGGGCCTATTGGGCCTTCTGCGGGCCTGAATCCTGGCCCAGGTTGGGTTTCTAGTCGTATTCAGGCCGTGGTGGCCCAATAGGTGGCAGTTTTTTAATTTTTTTCTAGTTTTTTGTTTTGATTTTTGCATTATTTATTTTCTTTTGTCTTTTGCTTTATTTTTTAGTAATTTTTGCTTTTAGGTCAGAAAAATTATAAACTTTCTGTTAGTGCCATTAGTTTTCAAATTTAAAAAGTTAAAATTTGAATTCTTTGAAATTTGTGTGAATCACAAGTTTGTGATTAACTTTACTATAAAAATAGTTTTTTTTCATTTTTTTTGTTTTTTGCGTTATTTTTTCTTTTGTTTTTTGCTTTATTCTTTAATTCTTTTTGCTTTTAGGTAAGAAAAATTATAAACTTTTTGTTAGTGCCATTAGTTTTAGAAAAAATATAAACTTTCTGTTATTGCCATTAGTTTTCAAATTTGAATTCTTTGAAATTTGTGTGAATCACAAGTTTGTGATTAACTTTACTATAAAAATATTTTTTTCCAGTTTTTTGTTTTGTTTTTTGCTTTATTTTTTAATTCTTTTTGCTTTTAGGTCAGCAAAATTATAAACTTTCTGTTAGTGCCATTAGTTTTCAAATTTGAATAGTTTAAATTTGAATTCTTTGAAATTTGTGTGAATCACAAGTTTGTGATTAACTTTACTAAAAAATGAGCATAGATGCGCCTATAGAGGGAATTCAACGTAAATTCATAATAAATTTCTATGAATTTCAGAGAAATTCAGTATGAATTTAGGTCAAATTCCCTGTATAAGGGCATCTATCTTCACTTTGAGAGGAGCTCAACAATGCAGAGAGGGAGGGGCTTATAAACCGGTGTGAGCGCCCTTCGGTTGGCGACGTGGGACTAAACTCTGACTGCAACGAGGACCAACCCTTTAGTCCCGGTTTGTGGCACAAACCGGGATTAATGGTCATGGGCCAGGGGCGAGGCACATTGGTCCCGGTTCGTGCGTGGAACCAGGACCAAAAGGTCCAGACGAACCGGGACCAATGGCCCACGTGGCTGCCCTCTTGAGTGTTCTTGGTGAGAACATAATTGACAAGGAGCGAACCGGGATTAATGCTATTACGAGGGCCGAACCATAAGACATTAAAGCATTTCAAATGAACTCTGAAAAAGTTGAAAGTTGGCATGGTATCATAATTTCACCCACATAGCATGTGCATGTACAAAACGGACAATGGTATCATACTCGTCTGTTACAAAGTTGGCATGGTATCATCATAATAGTTGCGGGAGAAAGTCTTCACTTTTTCTTTGATTGTGTCATTTGCTTATTGCGTCGTAACCATGGATAATCTTCATCGTTTATCAGGATGCTTGGGCCAGCCTTGACTTTGAAGGGAGGAATTTCATGAAACTTTTCATAATTTTCAGACATGTCTGTCTTGCCCTCCACTCCCACGATGTCCCTTTTTCCTGAAAGAACTATGTGGCGCTTTGGATCATCATATGATGTATTCGCTTCCTTATCTTTTCTTTTTCTCGGTTTGGTAGACATGTCCTTCACATAGATAACCTATGCCACATCATTGGCTAGGACGAATGGTTCGTCATTGTACCCAAGATTTTTCAGATCCACTGTTGTCATTCTATACTATGGGTCTACTTCTACCCCGCCTCCTGACAGATTGACCCATTTGCACTTAAACAAAGGGACCTTAAAATCATGTCCGTAGTCAAGTTCCCATATGTCCACTATGTAACCATAATATGTGTCCTTTCCCCTCTCGGTTGCTGCATCAAAGCGGACACCGCTGTTTTGGTTGGTGCTCTTTTGATCTTGTTCAATCGTGTAAAATGTATTCCCATTTATCTCGTATCCTTTGTAAATCAATACAGTCAAAGATGGTCCCCTGGACAACAAGTACAGCTCATCACCAACAGTGTTGTCACCTCTGAGACGTGTTTCCAACCAACTGCTGAAAGTCTTGATGTGTTCACATGTAATCCAGTCGCCGTAGTGCTCCGAGTGTTTGAAGCGCAGACTCTTCTTGTGTTCATCGACATACGGGGTCACCAAGGTAGAGTTCTGTAGAACTGTGTAGTGTGCTTGAGATCAAGAATATCCGTCCCTGCATATTATTGAGTCCCCTCCAAGCGTGCCTTTTCCAGCCAGTCTCCCCTCATACTGCGATTTAGGGAGACCTATCTTCCTAAGGCCAGGAATAAAGTCAACACAAAACCCAATGACATCCTCTGTTTGATGGCCCATGGAGATGCTTCCTTCTGGCCTAGCACGGTTACGGACATATTTCTTTAGGACTCCCATGAACCTCTCAAAGGGGAACATATTGTGTAGAAATACGGGCCCCAGAATGACAATCTCGTCGACTAGATGAACTAGGACGTTGATGACCCACAAGTATAGGGGATCTATCGTAGTCCTTTCGATAAGTAAGAGTGTCGAACCCAACAAGGAGCAGAAGGAAATGATAAGCGGTTATCAGCAAGGTATTCTCTGCAAGTACTGAAATAAGTGGTAACAGATAGTTTTGTGATAAGATAAATTGTAACGAGCAACAAGTAACAAGAGTAAATAAAGTGCAGCAAGGTGTCCCAATCCTTTTTGTAGCAAAGGACAAGCCTGGACAAACTCTTATAATAGGAAAAGCGCTCCCGAGGACACATGGGAATATCATCAAGCTAGTTTTCATCACGTTCATATGATTCGCGTTCGGTACTTTGATAATTTGATATGTGGGTGGACCGGTGCTTGGGTGCTGTTCTTACTTGAACAAACATCCCACTTATGATTATCCTCTATTGCAAGCATCAGCAACAACAACAAAAGTATTAAGGTAAACCTAACCATAGCATGAAACATATGGATCCAAATCAGCCCCTTACGAAGCAACGCATAAACTAGGGTTTAAGCTTCTGTCGCTCTAGCAAACCATCATCTACTTATTACTTCCCAATTCCTTCCTCTAGGCCCAAATAATGGTGAACTGTTATGTAGTCGACATTCACATAACACCACTAGAGTCTAGACAACATACATCTCATCAAAATATCAAACGAATACCAAATTCACATGACTACTAATAGCAAGACTGCTCCCGTGTCCTCAGGAACAAACGTAACTACTCATGAAGCATATTCATGTTCATAATCAGAGGGGTAATAATATGCATAATGGATCTGAACATATGATCTTCCACCAAGTAAACCAACTAGCATCAACTACAAGGAGTAATCAACACTACTAGCAACCTACTAGCACCAATCCCGGACTTGGAGACAAGAATTGGATACAAGAGATGAACTAGGGCTTGGAGATGAGATGGTGTTGGTGAAGATGTTGATGGAGATTGCCCTCTCCCGATGAGAGGAGCGTTGATGATGGTGATGGCGATGATTTCCCAATCCCGGAGGGAAGTGTCCCCGGCAGAACAGCTCCGCCGGAGCCCTAGATTGGTTCCGCCAAGGTTCCGCCTCGTGGCGGCGGAGTCTCGTCCCGAAAGGTTGCTTCTTGTTTTTTCTCATCGAAAGACTTCATATAGGAGAAGATGGGCATCGGAGAGCCACCAGGGGGCCCACGAGGTAGGTGGCGCGCCCCGGGGGGGGGCCCACCCTCGTGAGCAGGGTGTGGGCCCCTGGCCTTCATCTTTGGCGATGATTTTTCTTTATTTATTTTAAGATATTCCGTGGAGTTTCAGGACTTTTGGAGTTGCACAGAATAGGTCTCCAATATTTGCTCCTTTTCCAGCCCAGAATTCCAGCTGCCGGCATTCTCCCTCTTCATGTAAACCTTGTAAAATAAGAGAGAATAGCCATTAGTATTGTGACAAACGTGAAATAACAGCCCATAATGCGAGAAATATCGATATAAAAGCATGATGCAAAATGGACGTATCAACTCCCCCAAGCTTAGACCTTGCTTGTCCTCAAGCGAAAAGCCGATAACAATAAATATGTCCTCATGTTTAGAGGTAGAGGTGTCGATGAAAATAAAATATGGACATGAAGGCATCATGATTATTCTCATAACAACAACATATATAGATTTTGTCATATGGTTACTTATGTTCAAGTGATGACCTTTTCACAATGCAAAAGTATGAATCAGAAACCTTATTGGGCACCAATAAATTATAACCTCAGTCACTGAAACAATTGCAATTTATCATAAGATTGGAAAGAGTCTATGTTAGAGCTTAAAAGCAAGTCCACATACTCAACTATCATTTAGTCCTTCATAATTGCTAACACTCACGCAATACTTGTGGTTACGGAGTTTTAGTCGGACACAGAGAAAGATAGGGGCTTATAGGTTTGCCCCACAACTTTTTACCTCAAGGGTAATGTCAACAATAATAATTCATGCTCCCCTACATCCAATTAGATATATATATCACTAGAACGTAAAAGCGCGCGTTGCCGCACCCGTATGTTTTATGGAAATAATAGAAAAAGATTCAATTATATGAGGAAATTTGGACATCACACAATAAGAGAGAGAAAAGGAGTATCTTGTAAAGTACATCAATACACTACTTTTAGGGAATAGAACATCTATACACTTATGGTGGGGTATACAGGTTTTAAAATTCACATGGATGACACTGCCATCTAAATTAGCATTGGAATGTCAATGTACAAAAAAGTTTGTCTGACATTCATTTGGTAAGACATTCGAGTAAGTGGTGGAGCATATGTCGATGGCACACGTCACCGTTCGTAGCCTTGACATCTTAGATGCTGCACAAAGGAAGAAAATGAATAAAGAATGATGCAATAGTACTATATGTAGCCGAATACTCCCGTCACTTATAACCGGACTCGATTACATAGAGGGTTCATAAAGCAAAATTTCAAAACTAGATCATGCCATGACTTTATTCTACTAAATCAAGATACTACTAATAGGATCGAACTAAGAAAAACGGTAAAGATAGGAGTTGTGATGATGATACGATACCGGGGCACCTTCCCCAAGCTTGGCAGTTGCCAATGGGAGTGCCCATACCCATGTGATTATATCTCCCTCTTGGTCGGTGAAGGTGGAGGTGTTGTTGATGATGCAGGCTTGTCGTCCACCTTCCATGGCATAGGCTCACCATCATAGAAGGATGATCGAGTCTCCAGAATCCTCAAATCTGCAGCCAAACTCATCCTTTTGAATCTATATTCATACTCACAGTTTTGATTTTGCAGATCATAGATTTGGGCTTGGAGGTTCTCGATCTTCTCATGTAGCTTGATGATGGCCTCCTCGATGTTCTTGGCATCCGGCTCATAGTTGTTGGTGAACTCCGCGAGCAACTTGTGGCTAGCATTGATTCCACGCTCCACCATCCCCTGGCACTTGAAAACTTGCTGCTCCATTGCTTTGAGCCTCGCCTCCACGCTTCCGGTTCCCTTTGGTCCCTCAACATCGCGGATGTGTAGCAACCTGTCGGGGAAACTGATCCACGAACACCTATGGGACCGGCGGACCGAGCCCCTTTCGGTTCGGCGGGGGCGGAGATCGCACGAAGAGCAGATCGAGGCGAAGCACACGAGCAGTTTACCCAGCTTGGAGCTCTCCGGAGAGATAATACTCCTACTGTTGCATGTATGTGTATTATCGAGTTCTTGCTCAGGAGCGATGAGAGCTACCAGACCGAGCGTGAGAGTGTTTCTGGCATTCGAATGAGCCGAACCCCCTTCTACGTTGCGCATGGGCCTCCTTTTATATGCTCAAGGGGTCACCGACAGGTGGCAACGTAGACAAAGGGCAAAAATGGAAAAAGAGATGCGGTAGGTACAACTACCTATACTGTAGATACAGTGTATGATACCTAACTCTGACGGCAGGGGACAAGGGCACTAAATGTCCGTTTGTGCCGCCCAAACAGTGCAAACAGAGATCGTCAGGGGCGCCACCGATCGCCACGATGGCTATCTTGTCAGCGCCGCTCGCCACCGTGCACCACTGGCTGCACAGCCTCTCGCCACACGCGCCTGGAAGGGCCCTAGGGCGACACGTGGGTGGATGTGTTGGAGCGCGGGTGCGGAGTGGCCGCTTGCCACGGCAAGTGCCTTGCCGCGGTCGTCGTC
Source organism: Triticum turgidum subsp. durum (assembly GCA_900231445.1). Taxonomy (NCBI): domain Eukaryota; kingdom Viridiplantae; phylum Streptophyta; class Magnoliopsida; order Poales; family Poaceae; genus Triticum; species Triticum turgidum. The sequence goes on from LT934116.1 coordinate 764,559,859, forward strand.
TTGTCGGGCCCGGGAGCTTGTCGCTCACCGAGCCTTGCCGGGACGCGTGGCGCGTCGCGGCAAGCTTCTTTGGGATGCCTTGGTTGGCCTTCCCGGCGAGCTCCTCTTGCCGGGGCCTTGTCTTCTTGGCTTGAATACTTTGTTCTTGAATGGCTTCCCGGCAAGCTCCCCTTGCCGGGGTCTTGTCTCCTAAGGAGCCACGGAGGATCTTGGCAGTCGCCTGGCAGGCCTTGCCGCGGGGTGCTGCGGCTGCCCATGCACAAGTTCGGGATACTAGGGTACCCCTACTCTAGTACACTGACAGGAGCCCCCGGGCCTGGGCCACACATGGTGCCGAGCGCTGTTGGGCCAGGCCCAAAACAGGGCATGGGCACGCGCGGCCTGGGTCGTCCGTTTCGTACTCCGTATCCACCGCGCCCTCCCGAACGGCACGCGTCGAATGCGGCATCGTGGGAGAGATCGTGGGTGGCTTCTTTATTCGGAAAAGCATAACATCCATCCCCTCCCTCTTTATAAGCAGAGTAATTAGGGGTAGTCACCCATCTCGCCGGTTACTACTCCAAAATCTCCGCCGCTTCCCCCCTTCTGAGAGAGAGCAGCGCTCCGCCCCCATCGCCAGCAGCACCAACACGCCGTCGATCTCCCCCGCCACCTCCGCCATGGCTCCGAAAGCCGACAGAGGGAAGGGCGTGAAGTCGGCCGAGGCGCAGCGGCTCGCGGCGCTGCGAAAGGAGCAGGCGATCTTTCCCCCCCAGCTCGACGCGAAGGAGCTGAGGGAGTACTACTACCTCTTCTGGTCGACGCAGACGCACGCGCATCCGTGCACGAAGGTACTTTTGGCTGCCGCTTGGAAGTTAGCTCTGAATGGATACCCTTTCTTCGCGCTGTTCTTCTACTGCGGGCTCTGCCCACCTTTCTCCGAATTCTTTTGCGACATCATGAACACCTACGGGCTCCACCTCCTTGATTTCACCCCCAACACCGTTCTCACCATGGCGGTTTTTGCACATCTCTGCGAGAACTTTGTCGGAGTCCACCCAAATGTAGCCCTCTTCCGCCACTTCTTCATACCCCGAGTCAAGAGAGGAGAGCCCTTGTCTGGCAGAATCGCCTGGATCTCAAGGCTCGGCAAGAAGGACGCTTATCTGGAGGGCGAGCTCCGCAGCAAGTGGGACGAGTGAAGAGCGAACTGGTGCTGGATTGTCGAGGAGAACCCACAGCCTTTCACCGCCGAGCGCCAAGTTCCAGTAGTGCGCGGCAACGATTGGAGCAACCTGGCCCCGGAAGATGCAAGGCTGAAGATTGCCGTCACCAGGATTCTGCGCCTCAGGCTTGCCGGGCTGACTATAGGTGCCGTTGGCGCAGATTTCCTCCGCCGCTGCATCGCCCCCCTGCAGGAGAGGGGGAGACCCGCCTGGAAGTTCCAGAACGCGGCGGACATCATGAGGCTGCGTCCGGGCCTCAATTTTAACTTCACTGTCTTGGAGCTGGATGCGATGCTTCTGGAGCTGTTCAAGCATGATCTCGAGCATCTCGGAGCGTTTAGGTTGCCGAGGGGGGTCGTTCCGCTTTGCAACAACTCTTCGCTTGACCGCATCCGCGCAATGATGCCGCTCTGCGATTCGCATGGGATCGTCCCCACTTGGCAAGAGCCTGCCGACGACGTCGTGCAAGAGTTCTTCGACAGCCTGGCAGAAGTGGCGATCCGCCCCGACGAGCAGAAAAGCCTCACCCGCGACACCACCGACGACGAGATGTGGCGCATCTCCACCAGGTTGGAAGAGGCGGCAGCAGCCGTTGCCGCAGGCCAATTTGGATTCACCGTGGAAGAGGCAGAGGCAGCAGAGGCGGCAAGCCTTGCTGAGCGGGAGGAGCTTTTCGGCGAGGAAGAGCTTGCTTGGCCTGAAACGGAGTCGAGCGAGCCCTCCGAGGACGCGAGCGACTTGTTGAGGACCGGCTCCACCTCTTCTCCACCTCCAGCCAGCTCGCCGCGAGCGGAGCCACAAGCTCCGCCAAGGAGGCGTCTCCGCCGGGCCAGGGACGCAGCGGGGCGACAGACGGGTCAACAGCCGCCGCGCCGCATGACACGCTCTACCGCGGCAAGTACCGTTGCCGCGGGAGCACCTCACGCTGCTGCAGCAACTGGAGCGGGGTCCTCTCGCGCCACCGCCACTGCCCCTGCCAAGCGGTCGAGGGAGCCTACTCCTCCGCCTCGTCGCGCCGGAGGGGAGGCGAACTTCGATCTCTCCGCGCTCAGCTCCGACGAGGAGGAAGAAGAGTAAGATTTCTTCGCTGTACTTGTAGTTCTTCAATTTGGCTGTTTCGTCTTGTATCTGATGTGCTTCATTCTGATTTTATTCCTTTTCAGGACGTTGGCTGAAAGAGCGGCGAAGAGAGCCAAGGCCCCGGTGATCGTCATCGAGGATGAACCCGTCGCGCCAACGGGGGACATGCCTGAGACCACTTTGCCGGACCCGGCAGCTACTCCCCAAAGCAGCCCCCAGCGCAGCCCCCAGCGTAAGTACATGGTTTACTTCCTGCTTTTAGGCGCGCATGGGTGCTCTTTCTTTGCTGATATCTTCGATTGTTGGGTTGTGCAGGAGCAGAGCAGCTTCACCAGGAGCGTCCGGAAACCGCTCCCGAAGTTCCATTTGCTTCAACCACACCGCCAAGGAAGGGTTCCCCGGCAAGGGAGCGTTCTCCGGCAAGGGAGGACTCTCCGGCAAGGGATAGTTCTCCGGCAAGGGGTAGCACCAGCGACCCTCCGGAGGTTGAGACCGCGACTGCAGATCCAAGTGCAGGTGACCCTTCTCGCTTGAAAACTGCCCTTGCTTTCTTCATCTGATTTTCTGTTTGGATATTTCCTTGACTTTTCTCCCTCCTCCGTTCTTCAGATCCCTCTGCAGCGGAGCCGATGGTGACCGAGGTCGCTAACAAGGAGAACGCGCGCGGCGACACCGACGCCGCCGCCGCCACCGAGGAAGAAGCCGGTGCTGATGAGCCCGCCGGAGAGGAGGCCGCCAAAGCTGCCGCTGCAGAAGGTGGCGAGGGATCCGGCGATCGTACTGACGGCCCTGAGGCCGCAGGAGCGCCAGGCGCTGCGCCGACCGCTGATCCCTCCGCCGCTGCCGCAGCGCCAGGCTCTGAAGAGCCCCAGCCCGACGCCTATCTGAAGGCCGGCGATGGCATCTTCATCAAGCTCCCCTAGGCGTCAAGCTCCAGGGCGCCGGTCGAAGGAGAAGTCTTGGACGGAGAAGTGCTTGCCTCCGCGTGGCTGTCGTTGGTCTACGTGCCAAGCAGCAGCAGCGGCCAGCCTAAGGAGGAGAAGCTGCTGCGGAAGTTGCTGGCGCTCTACCGTGCCCGCCAAGCCAAGCTGGAATCGCGGGAAGCACTCGTGGTGAAGGCGGGGGTAGATATTGAGAAGCGTGCGGAGGAGCTCCGAGGCATGAGGCAGGAGGCTCTTCGGTCCCTGGCAGAGGAGCGGGAGCAGCTTTCCGAGGCGCGGAAAGCCTTCCTCCTCGAGAAGGCTGAGGTTGAAGAGCAACAGCGCCTTGCCGCTGAAAAGCTGTTTGCGCAGGAAGGCGAGCTGGTGCAGCGGAAGGTTAACCTTGACAGCCACGAGGAGGAGCTTGCCGTGCGCGAGCAATCAATTGGCGGGGCCCTCCAGGAAGCAAAGGACGCCGCCGCGGCTGCCGAGGCCGCCAAGAAGGAGCTGGAGGTGAAGGTGGCGCAGCTGGAGGCTGGGCTCAAGGCGAGCGGCGAGGAGCTTTCCCCGCTCAAGCTTGAGCGCGAGAAGGATGCCGCTGCTCATGGCGAGCTGCAGGGTCTTCTTGCCGAGAGGATCAAAGAGCTAAGCGCCGCTAAGGACTCCAGCGCTGATCTTGAGCTGAAGCTGGCCACATTGACCCAGACGCTGGACGGGGCCAGGGAGTGGGAGGCGGCCTTGGCGGAGAAGGTCAAGGCCAACGAGGCGTTGCTGGCGAGTGCCACCGCCGCCGAGAACACCTTCAGGGAGAACATGGAGCACTGGACGGAGGGCCTCGTGCATGTTGCCGCCACCATCGATGGGGAGCTGGCGCAGCTGGGGATGGAGGACTTGGGTACTCCTACGATGAGCACCTCCCTCCCAGCGCCAAGCTCAGCTTGTTCTTCAAAGGCGTGGCGACGGCGCTCCAGCGACTCCGGGAGAGGATCCCAAAGCAGCTGGCCGACAAGTCGTGCAAGATCTGCGTGGGAGCTCTTCAGAAGGTGCTGGTGAAGGTGGCCTTCCGCAACCCAGGCCTCAACCTCACCAACATCCTCAGGTCCTTGCCGCCGGATGCCGATCTGGAAGCGCTCAAGGCCCTTGTCGCACCCATCGTGGACAAGGTGAGTGGGATCAAGAGGGCCGAGGGCGACTGCGTAGATTAGGCCGCCCATTCCTTCTTTTCCTTGTCGCTGCTAGCCATGTTATGAGAACAATTTGTTAGAGCCGTGACAAGCTATATTGTAATATAACTCTGTTTTGGATATCGACTGCTATGTTATTTCCTTTACTTGATTCCTTCCTTTGTATGTTTTTTGCCCTATGCTTTTAGGGAACTTGCCGGCGCAGGCGCCCTTGCCGCGAGTGCTGAGTGCGGAACGTCAGCAGCCTGCTGGCGGTGCCGCTACCGACAAGAAACATTGTCGCAACTAGCCGCAGCTCACTTAAGTTGTTGAGCGGACTCGAAACAAAGTAAGGGCGCAACTAGCTACGAGTTGGTTCCTCCGCGCACAGGTTTTCCATACAAAGCACGGTCGTTCAAGGAAGATAACTTAAAAATTTAAAAACAGATTACTCAAACTTTGGCAACTTAGCTTTTCTGTCGTTTGC
>LT934116.1:764565082-764581134 GCA_900231445.1 Triticum turgidum subsp. durum
CCTTTGAGGAAAAGAAAGAAGAGAAAATAAAGGTATGGAGCTCTACGGCTCATTATTGCTTACCGGAGGTAGGTGCTGCACAAAGTGTCAGATACTATATGCTAAAAAGAAGAAAGCATGAAATTGACAAGATGTGCGAAGCACACGAGCTTTATTTATGCACGGGGTCTGCGCCTGGCTTTGTACGAAGGATTACATGCAACAGCGGCAAGACTTGTACAAAAGGTGGTTGCCGGAACAGGTTCCGGCAACCGCGCCCTACGGGTAAAACTTATGAAGATGCTCAATGTTCCAGGAGTTGCTCACCGGAATGCCATCTTCGGTCTCAAGGCGGACAGCACCAGGCCTAGTGACTCGTTTCACCCGATAAGGGCCTTCCCACTTCGGCGTCAACTTGTTGGAATTCTTGGTGGACTGAACGCACCGAAGAACAAGGTCGCCTTCCTCAAAACTTCTGGCATTAACTTTGCAGCTATGGTAGCGGCGCAAAGCTTGCTGGTATCGAGCAGCTCGTATAGCAGCCTGAAGACGATCTTCCTCAAGGAGCAGCGCGTCATCTTGTCGCAGCTGCTCTTGCTCAAGCTCATCATAAGCGAGCACTCGAGGTGACCTGTATACGAGTTCCGTGGGGAGAACTGCCTCTGCTCCATAGACTAGAGCGAAAGGTGTCTAACCAGTGGCTCGATTTGGCGTCGTTCTGATCGACCAAAGAACCACCGGCAGCTCCTCGATCTAGTTCTTTCCGCAACTGCGCAGCCTGTCGAAAGTCCTGGTCTTGAGCCCGCGCAACACTTCAGCATTTTCCCTCTCCGCTTGACCGTTGCTTCTCGGATGAGCAACAGAAGCGAAGCAGACCTTGGCACCAAGATCTTGGACGTACTGCATGAAGGTGCGGCTCGTGAATTGTGTGCCGTTGTCGGTAATGATCCTGTTAGGGATCCTGAAACGGCAAACAATCGACCTGAAGAACTTGACTGCTGACTGTGCTGTCACCTTCCTCACTGGTTCCACTTCCGGCCACTTTGTGAACTTGTCGATTGCGACGTACAAGTTCTCAAAGCCCCCGACAGCTCGGGGGAAGGGGCTGAGGATGCCGAGCCCCCAGACCAAAAATGGCTAGGATAAAGGGATCGCCTGGAGAGCTTGAGCTGGCTGGTGTATCTGCTTGGAATGGAACTGGCACGCTTCACACTTGGTTACTTGTGCAGTTGCATCCTGGAGGGCTGTTGGCCAAAAGAAACCTTGCCGGAATGCTTTGCCGGCAAGTGCTCTTGCGCCAATGTGGTGACCACATATGCCTCCATGTATCTCCACCAACAGCTGTTGTCCGTCTTCCCGGCGAGTACACTTCAATTTCACACCGTTGAGTATTCTTCTGTACAGTATGTTGTCGACAAACTTGTACATACTTGACTGTCGGGCTACTCTTTCCGCTTCTTCTTGCTCTTCGGGAAGTTCTCCTGTCTGAAGGAAACGGACAATCTGCCGTGCCCATGCTGGAGCTTGCGGCTCGACAAGAAGGACTAAAGGCACATCTGCTGCTGCGGGAACATCCGCTTCTACGGCGAGGTCCTGCGGCCCAGCCGGAGCTTGATGTCCCCCGGCAAGCTTGCCGTAGCAAAACTTGTCGGGAGCGTCTGCATCAACGGAACAAACCCTATGGCTTGCCGGAGCAGACTGCTCCTCAGCACTCTCGGTGTTGATCTTGGGGACCTTCTTGGCGGCGGCTTCAGGAAGCTCTGCCGGAAAATAGTCGCCAGAAATCAACTTCCTCTTCTTGTTCTGTCCAGTTAATGGTGTCACGGATGGTTGAGTCAGCTTGAGCACAAAAATCCCTGGTTCCACAGGTAACTTAAGTGCGGCGCACTTTGACAGGCCATCGGCAATGTCGTTCTGTGCTCTTGGAACATGTTCCATCTGTAGGCCGTCAAAGTGCTCTTCTAGCTTTCTCACTTCATCAACGTAAGCTTCCATCAACTGACTCTGATAATTCTTGTTCACTTGGCGGACGACAAGCTGCAAATCACCCCTGACAATGAGCTTCTTGATCCCAAGGTCTGCTGCGATCCTAAGACCGGCAAGCAAGCCTTCATACTCTGCAGTATTGTTTGTTGCTTGCTCCTTGGGAAAGTGCATCTGGACTACGTACTTGAGGTGCTCTCCGGTGGGTGCAACAAGTAGCACGCCAGCACCGGCACCTTGCAGCGAGAAGGCACCATAAAAGTACATTAGCCACTCTTTGTTTGCTTCCTTGACGGGGATGCTCATTTCCGGAATTTCTTCGTCTGGTGTTGGCGTCCATTCTGCTACAAACTCTGCCAATGCCCTGCTTTGGATAGTTGAAGTGCTTTCAAACTTGAGGCCAAAGCTTGACAGTTCCAGTGCCCACTCGACAATCCTGCCTGTTGCTTCTGGATTTTGCAGTATCCTCTTCAGCGGAAAACGAGTGACAACTGTGATCTCATGTGCTTGGAAGTAATGGCGCAGCTTTCTCGAGGCCATGAGAAGGCCGAAAAGCAACTTCTGCACACCAGAGTACCTTGACCTAGCCCCCTGCAGAAGGGAACTGACAAAGTAAACTGGGCGCTGCACCATCCTCTTCTGCATCCCTTCACATGCCTGCGCAGATCCTTGTCTGTCGGGACCAGAGCTTGTCGGCGAAGTCCTCTGCTTGTCGCTGGATGCGTCTGCCATGGTTGCTAGCTCATGATCCGCCTCCCTCTCCGCCACTAACGCAGCACTAACCACTTGATTGGTTGCCGCTATGTACAGCAGCAACTTCTCTTGTGGCTTAGGTGCGACAAGTGTTGGAGTGGAGGACAGGTATCTCTTCAAGTCCTGCAGCGCAGCCTCCGCTTCCGGAGTCCATTTCATTGGACCTGCCTTTTTCAATATCTTGAAAAATGGCAAGGCGCACTCAGCAGACCTGGAGATAAACCTACTGAGAGCAGCCACGCAACCGGCAAGTCTTCGCACATCCTTAACGCGCTTCGGTGCTTCACTCTGCTCGATGGCCTTGATCTTGTCGGGATTGGCTTCAATTCCCCGCTGAGACACAAAGAACCCGAGAAGCTTGCCGGAGGGGACTCCAAACACACACTTCTCAGGGTTAAGCTTGAGGTTGATCTTGTGCAGATTTGCAAAGGTTTGATCTAAATCTTGGATCAGGGTTGCCTTGTCCTTGCTCTTGACCACTATGTCATCCATGTAGGCTTCCACATTCCTGTGTATCTGTGGCTCAAGAGCGACATGGACTACCCTTGCAAATGTTGAACCAGCATTCTTTAAACCGAAAGGCATCCGTATGAAACAGTACATGCCACATGGGGTGATGAATGCGGTCTTCTCCTCATCCTCTTCTGCCATGAAGATCTGATGGTATCTTGAGTATGCATCAAGAAATGAAAGCAAATCACATCCGGCCGTGGAGTCAACAATCTGATCAATGCGCGGCAACGGAAATGGGTCTTTGGGACAAGCTTTATTGACATTGGTGAAATCGATACAAAGCCTCCATTTCCCGTTAGCCTTGCGCACGACTACAGGATTGGCCAACCACGTAGCATGGAGCACTCCTCTGACAAGACCTGCTGCTTCCAACTTCTTGATTTCTTCTACGATGAATTCTTGGCGCTCCACTGTCTGCTTCCTGACCTTCTGCTTGACGGGCCGCGCGTGAGGACAAACGGCAAGGTGGTGCTCAATTACTTTCCTGGGAACACCGGGGATATCAGACGGTTGCCATGCAAACACGTCGACATTCGCCCGCAGGAAAGCAACGAGCGCGCTTTCCTATTTAGGGTCGAGAGTGGCACTGATGGTGAAGGTACCACCAGTGCCGTCCTCCTTGGCGGACACCTTCTTGGTCTCTGGTGGAGCTGCCATCGTCTTCTTACACTTGCCGGTGGAGCTCGATGGTGTGTCCTCGACGGTAGCGCAGCACTCCGAAGAGGTGCGCTTGCCGGAGTGGGCATCAGAGCTCTTGCCGGACTTGGTCTTCTTCTTCCCCCCGGGAGCTTCAGCAGCAAGTGACTTGCGATCTGTTGCGGCTGCTGCTTCCCGGTAGATCTTGTCGGTGCAGATAAGAGCATCCTTCTTGTCGCCAGGGACAGAGATGACACTTATCGGGCCTGGCATCTTGAGCATGTTGTATGCATAGTGAGAGGCTGCCATGAACTTGGCGAGCGCTGGACGGCCGAGTATCCCATTGTAGGGCAATGGGAAGTCAGCAACGTCAAAAGTGACCTTCTCAGTCCTGAAGTTCAGCTCGCTGCCAAATGTCACCGGCAGCGTGATCTTTCCCTTCAGCTTGCTCCTTCCCGGGTTGATTCCTTGGAACGTGCCGGTCTCTTTGAGCTCGCTGTCAGGGATCTGGAGTTTCTGGAGGACCACGGAGGAGATCAGGTTCAAGCCGGCCCCGCCTTCAACTAGCATCTTTGTGACCTTGAGGTTGCGGATAGTTGGTGAAACCAACATCGGCAAGCACCCGATCGCAGTTATGCGATCAGGGTGGTCCTCAATATCAAAGATGATAGGCGTGCTGGACCATTTCAGAGGCCTGCGTGACTCTATGGATGGTTCTGCTGCATTAACTTCCCGCATCCACTGCTTGAGCTGGCGGTGTGAAGTATGCAGAGAAGCACCGCCGTCAACGCACAGGACCTCTGTGGCTTTCTGAAACTCCTGCTCATCGGCCTCGTCATCATCCATATCTTCATCGTCGTCGTCATCTTCATCCTTGTCGCGACCACGGGGAGGTCTGTCTCCTTGCCGCTGCTTGGCCTTGCCGCGGCATCCTCCCCGGCCGGGGCGCTTCTTGCCAGCTCCTCCAGCACCTTCTTGGGCCTTCTCCTTGTTGCGTCGCTCGTACTCTGCCTTCTGCTGCTCAACAAGCTGCTCGACCTTATTGCAGCTCTAGAGGTCATGACCCTTGGTGCGGTGGATCTTGCAGTACTGCTTGCCGGAGCTGTCCTGCTTGTCGGCGGCCGCCACAGCCTGGATCTCCTTGCCGGAGCCACCAACTTTAGCTTTCTTGGCGCCACCTCCGTTGCCGGACTGCTCAACAACTAGCACCTCTTTGCTTTTCTTCTTTCTGTTGTTCCGCCGCCGGCCTTTCTTTGCCGGGGCAGCATCATCACTATCAGGTCCTCCTGCTCCCGTATTCTCTCCGGGGAGTCTCCTTCCTTCTTCAGCACGTCCACACTTGTCGGCCAGGGCATACAGCTCACTGACGTCTCTGATCTTGCACATCGCCATCTCCTCCCGCATCCTGCGGTTTCGCACGTTCTGATGGAACGCGCTGATGACCGCGGCAGGTTGGACATCTGGGATGTTGTGCTGTACACGGCTGAACCTCTAAATGTACTTGCGCAGGGGCTCTCCTTCCTTCTGGGCGAGCAAATGAAGATCGCTTTCTTGGCCATGAGGCTTGTGGCCGCCTGTGAAGGCGCCGACAAACTGATGGCATAGATCTGCCCAAGAGGATATGGAGTTGTCCGGCAAGTGCATGAGCCAGGATCTGACATTGGGCCTGAGCACCAGTGGGAAGTAGTTGGCAAGGATCTTGTCGTCTCGTCCCCCGGCAACTTGCACCGCGATGGTGTAGATGCTGAGGAACTCCGACGGATGCGACTTGCCGTCGTACTTCTCCAGTACGTCTGGCTTGAAATTCTTCTTGCTGGGCCACTAGACTTGCCGCAGCTCACGAGTGAACGCAGGACAACCTACCGCGTACGGCAAGTCGCCTGGTTCCCCTGGCGCATGCATATCGACAGAGGGCCCAGCGCGCTGGTCAGATTGACGCCGCGCTTCTCTTCGGCGCTCGATGCGAGTACGAGCGTCTTCTTGCTGTCGTTCGTGAAGAACTTGGCGCTGATCGCGACGAGCTCGTGGATCCGATGATGCGGTGGAGTCGCTGTCGAGGTGGATCCGGCGAGTCGGCGATCTTGGCCTTCGGGGTGGAGAGTGCATAGTGGTTGCACCCCCATCGGTCTTGTCGCCATCGGTTCGCATCCGACAGTCTTGCCGTGGCAGCAAGGTGCTTGGTTGCCGCGCAGTGTTGCCGTTGGCGAAGCTGATGAGACTCTGAATGGCGGCCCTCCATTCGTCGGTCTTGTCCACCATTGGAGGGTAATCCAGGAGCAGTTGAGCTCGCGCGAAAGCTTCTGCTGGAGTGGTGGGCGGTAGTGGCGAACAATGCGAGGAGCGGGATATGCTTGGACTTCTAACTATGTTAGAAGGAGCAGTATCCAGTCCAGGCGACCGTGCCTCGCTCGGGCCAGCACGTTGGCGTGCATGCTAGTCTTGAGCACCGCGAGACTCACCAGCTCGATCTTGTTCCAACGAACGCATGGTACTGCGAATACCATGGCGTTGTTGGTCCCGCGCCTCCTGAGATGGGCGCGGTGCGCGTACGGACGCCGAGGTCTGTGCAGCCTTGTCCTTGGACTTGGCAGCACTGTGAGCACCCTCGTCGACGCCCGTTCTTCCGCCGGCGTCTACTCCATCGCCCGCTTGCTCCGGTGGAGGCGGAATCGACGCGGACGGAACAGCTGCCTCCGAAGCCTTCTTCTTCGGTGGCATGTTGATGAAGAAAATGAAGATCTAGCTCGTGTGAACGCTGGATCAGGTTCACACAATCTCGACGCCCCCTACCTGGCGCGCCAAAAATGTTGGGGAAACTGATCCATGAACACCTATGGGACCGGCGACCGAGCCCCTTTCGGTTCGGCGGGGGCGGAGATCGCACGAAGAGCAGATCGAGGCGAAGCACACAAGCAGTTTACCCAGCTTCGGAGCTCTCCGGAGAGATAATACTCCTACTGCTGCATGTATGTGTATTATCGAGTTCTTGCTCGGGAGCGATGAGAGCTACCAGACCGAGCGTGAGAATGTTTCTGGCATTCGAATGAGCCGAACCCCCTTCTACGTTGCGCATTGGCCTCCTTTTATATGCTCAAGGATTCACCGACAGGTGGCAACGTAGACAAAGGGCAAAAATGGAAAAAGAGATGCGGTAGGTACAACTACCTATACTGTAGATACAGTGTATCATACCTAACTCTGACGGCAGGGGACAAGGGCACTAAATGCCCGTCTGTGTCGCCCAAACAGTGCAAACAGAGATCGTCAGGGGCGCCATCGATCGCCACGATGGCTATCTTGTCAGCGCCGCTCGCCACGCTGGCTGCACAGCCTCTCGCCACGCGCGCCTGGAAGGGCCCCAGGGCGACACGTGGGTGGATGTGCTGGAGCGCGGGTGCGGAGTGGCCGCTTGCCGCGGCAAGTGCCTTGCCTCGGTCGTCGTCTTGTCGGGCCCGGGAGCTTGTCGCTCACCGAGCCTTGCCGGGACGCGTGGCGCGTCGCGGCAAGCTTCTTTGGGATGCCTTGGTTGGCCTTCCCGGCGAGCTCCTCTTGCCGGGGTCTTGTCTTCTTGGCTTGAATACTTTGTTCTTGAATGGCTTCCCGGCAAGCTCCCCTTGCCGGGGTCTTGTCTCCTAAGGAGCCACGGAGGATCTTGGCAGTTGCCTGGCAGGCCTTGCCGCGGGGTGCTGCGGCTGCCCGTGCACAAGTTCGGGATACTAGGGTACCCCTACTCTAGTACACCGACACAACCCATCACGCATCTCAATGGTTTGAGGGTGTCGCAGCTCCTCCGCGAGGTAAGGGTTGATCACCTTCTCGAAGAACTTGTCCTTGGAAGCACTTGGGGACGTCATGATGATCTAGATCTGTCAGAAAAATAGCTCGAAACAACAACATGAGATATTTGCGTGATACGGGAGTCAAAACCTTCGGGAGAATATATAATGATTTTTTACCAACCAAAATACGTATCGTGCAGGAAAATGGAGTCTGGAGGGCACACGAGGTGCTCACGAGGTAGGGGGCGCGCCCAGGGGGGTAGGGCGCGCCCACCACCCTCGTGGAGGCCTCGTGTCCTTCCCGGACTGCCACTTATTTTTCTATTTTTCTAAATATTCCAAAACGGAGAAATATTGCCTCAAAAATTGTTTTGGAGTCGGTTTACTTACCGTACCACATACCTATTCCTTTTTGGAGTCTGAAACGGTCTGGAAAGTGTCCCTTATGTATTCCTCCGGGGTTACGGTTTCAATAATATTGGTTTCAACATTTATGGGATTACCTGAGATATAATGTTTGATTCTTTGACCGTTTACCACCTTCGGATTTGTTCCATCGAAATTGTTGGTTTTTATGGCACCGGAACGATAGACCTCCTCGATAATGTAGGGACCTTCCCATTTAGAGAGAAGTTTTCCTGTAAAAAATCTTAAACGAGAGTTGTATAGCAATACATAATCACCTACATTCAACTCACGGTTTTGTATCCTTTTGTCATGCCATCTTTTAACGTTTTCTTTAAATAACTTGGCATTTTCATAAGCTTGGGTTCTCCATTCATCAAGTGAGCTAATATCAAATAACCTCTTCTCACCAGCAAGTTTGAAATCATAGTTGAGCTCTTTAATAGCCCAATATGCCTTATGTTCTAGTTCGAGAGGTAAGTGACATGCTTTTCCATAAACCATTTTATACGGAGACATACCCATAGGATTCTTATATGCAGTTCTATAGGCCCATAATGCATCATCAAGTTTCTTGGACCAATTCTTTCTAGACCTATTAACAGTCTTTTACAAAATTAATTTGAGCTCTCTATTACTCAATTCTACTTGACCACTAGACCGTGGGTGATAAGGAGATGCAATTCTATGATTAACGTCATATTTAGCAAGCATTTTACGAAAAGAACAATGAATAAAATGTGAACCACCATCAGTCATTAAATATCTAGGGACTCCAAACCTTGGAAAAATAACTTCTTTAAGCATTGTAATAGAGGTGTTATGATCAGCACTACTAGTTGGAATAGCTTCTACCCACTTAGTAACGTAATCAACAACAACTAAAATATGTGTATATCCATTAAAGGGAGGAAAATGTCCCATATAATCAAAGCCCCAAACATAAAATGGTTCAATAACAAGTGAATAATTCATAGGCATTTCTTGACGTCTACTAATATTACCAATTCTTTGACATTCATCACAAGACAAAACAAACTTACGGGCATCCTTGAAGAGAGTAGGCCAATAAAAACTAGATTGCAATACCTTATGTGCAGTTCTATCTCCAGCGTGGTGTCCTCCATAAGCTTCGGAGTGAAACTTGCATAGGATCAGTTCTTGTTCATGCTCAGGTACACAACGTCTAATAACACCATCTACTCCTTCTTTATAAAGATGTGGGTCATCCCAAAAGTAATGTCGCAAATCATAAAAGAACTTTTTCTTTTGTTGGTATGTGAAGCTAGGTGGTATAAATTTAGCAACAATATAATTAGCATAATCAGCATGCCATGGAGTGCTACAAGAAGTGCTTATGACATTTAATTGTTCATCATGAAAGCTATCATCAATAGGTAGTGGGTCATCAAGAACATTCTCTAACCTAGATAAGTTATCTGCAACGGGGTTCTCAACTCCTTTCCTATCAACAATGTGCAAATCAAATTCTTGCAGCAAGAGAACCCATCTAATAAGTCTAGGTTTAGCATCTTTCTTTTCCATAAGATATTTAATAGCAGCATGATCAGTGTGAATAGTTACTTTAGAATCAACAATATAGGGTCTGAATTTATCACAAGCAAACACAACTGCTAAAAGTTCCTTTTCGGTAGTAGCATAGTTTCTTTGATCATTGTCTAGAGTCTTACTGGCATAATGGATAACATTTAATTTCTTATGAACTCTTTGCTCTAGAACAGCACCTACATCATAATCACTAGCATCACACATAATTTCAAGGGTAAATTCCAATCAGGTGGCTGAACAACAGGTGCAAAGACTAACGCTTTCTTAAGTATTTCAAATGCTTCTACACAATCATCATCAAAGACAAATGGTACATATTTTTGTAATAAATTAGTCAGAGGCCGAGAAATTTTTGAGAAGTCCTTAATGAACCTCCTATAAAATCCGGCGTGACCAAGGAAACTTCTTATACCTTTGATGTCCTTGGGACATGGCATCTTTTCAATGGCATCAACCTTGGCTTTATCAACTTCAATACCTCTTTCAGAAACTTTGTGCCCCAAGACAATACCTTCATTAACCATAAAGTGGCACTTTTCCCAATTCAAGACAAGATTAGTTTCTTCACATCTCTGCAAAACTCGATCAAGATTGCTCAAGCTCATCAAAAGAGGAACCATAGACGGAAAAGTCGTCCATGAAAACCTCACAAATCTTTTCACAAAAGTCAGAGAATATAGCCATCATGCATCTTTGAAAAGTAGCAGGTGCATTACATAAACCAAAACGCATCGTCTATAAGCAAAAGTACCAAAAGGGCATGTAAAAGTAGTCTTTGATTGATCTTTAGCCGACACAGGTATTTGAGAGAAACCAGAATAACCATCTAGAAAGCAAGAATGTGTATGTTTGCATAGTCTTTCTAGCATTTGATCAATAAAAGGTAAGGCGTAATGATCTTTCTTAGTAGCTTTATTTAATTTGCGGAAATCAATTACCATCCTATAACCTGTGATAATTCTTTGCGGAATCAATTCATATTTATCATTAGGGACAATAGTAATACCTCCCTTCTTAGGGACACAATGGACAGGACTTACCCACTGACTATCAGCAACGGGATAAATTATACCTGCCTCCAGAAGCTTAAGTATTTATTTTCTTACCACTTCTTTCATTTTAGGATTCAAACGTCGTTGAGGATCGTGAACTGGTTTGGCATCCGCTTCCAAATTTATTTTATGTTGACATAGAGTGGGACTAATGCCCTTAAGATCATCAAGAGTATACCCAATAGCAGCATGGTGCTTCTTCAGAGTTTTCAATAATCTTTCTTCTTCATGCTCTGAAAGGTTAGCACTAATAATAACATGATATATTTTCTTTTCATCAAGATAAGCATATTTAAGATTATCAAGGAACGGTTTAAGCTCAAACACGGGGTCACCCTTGGGTGGAGGAGGATCCCCTAGGATTTCAACAGGCAAATTGTGTTGCAGAATAGGTTCCTGTTTAAAGAATACTTCATCTATTTCCCTTATTTCATTCATGAACATCTCATTTTAATGGTCTAGCAAATAGTGTTTTAAAGGATCACTAGGAGGTACGGCAATAGAAGCAAGACCAATAATTTCATCCTTACTAGGCAATTCTTCCTCACGATGTTGTTTACTAAATTTAGAGAAATTAAACTCATGAACCATATCATCCAAGCCAATAGTAACAACATTCTTTTTGCAATCTATCCTAACATTAACAGTATTCAAGAAGGGTCTACCAAATATAATGGGACAAAAGCTATCTTGTGGAGAACCAAGAACAAGAAAATCAGCAGGATATTTGGTTTTTCCACACAAGACTTCGACATCTCTAACAATTCCCATTGCAGATATAGTATCTCTATTGGCAAGTTTAATTGTAACATCCATATCTTCTAACTCAGCAGGTGCAATATCATGCATAATTTCTTTATATAAGTCAATGGGTATAACACTAGCTCTAGCACCCATATCACATAAGCCATGATAACAATGATCTCCTATTTTAACAGAAATAACAGGCACGCCTACCACGGGTCTATGTTTATCGTTAGCACAAGGTTTAGCAATTCTAGCAGTTTCACCATAGAATTGAATAACATGCCCATCAATATTATCAGACAAGAGATCTTTAACAATAGCAATATTAGGTTCTACTTTGACTTGCTCAGGAGGTGTATAAGTTCTAATATTGCTTTTACAAACAACAGTTGAAGCTTTAGCATGATCCTTTACTCTAATAGGGAAAGGTAGTTTCTCAACATAAGAGGTAGGAACAATAGGATCATTATAAGTGACAGTCTTTGCTTCAACTTTAATAGGTGCAGCTACTTTTACTTCTATGGGAGGATGATATTTAAACGACTTCTCCTTAGGGAGATGAACATAAGTAGCAAAAGATTCACATAAAGAAGCTACTATCTCAGAGTCCAGTCCATATTTAGTGCTAAACTTACAGAAAATATCGGTATCCGTAAAAGATTTAACACAATCAAACTTAGGTGTCATACCTGACTCCATACCTTCGTCGAGGTCCCAATCTTCAGAGTTGCCTTTAATTCTATCCAATAAATTCCATTTAAATTCAATAGTCTTCATCATGAAAGAGCCAGCACAAGAAGTATCGAGCATGGTGCGATTGTTATCAGAAAGTCGAGCATAAAAATTCTGAAGAATTGTCACCCTTGAGAGCTCATGATTGGGGCATGAATATAACATTGATTTAAGCCTCCCTCGAGCTTGAGCGATGCTTTCTCCTTCGCGAGGCCAAAAATTATATATATAATTGCGATCACGATGAACAAGATGCATAGGGTAATACTTTTGATGAAATTCCAACTTCAATCTTTTATAGTTCCATGATCTCGTATCATCACATAGCCTATACCATGTCAATGCGTCTTCCTTCAAAGATAAAGGGAAGACCTTTTTCTTAACAAAATCATCGGGTATACCTGCAAGCTTAAATAATCCACAAACTTCATCCACATAGAGTAGATGTTCATCAGGATGCTTTGTTCCATCTCCTGTAAAAGTATTAGCTAGCAGTTTTTCCATCATACCCGAAGGAACTTCAAAAGGAGTTTCATTTTCAATAGGTTCAGTAGGTTGAGGAGCAATTCTTTGCTCTACTGGACGGGGTGAAGATACCCTGAACAAGCCCCTCAGAGAATTACTTTCCATAGTAACAAGTGACAGAAAATTTCAGCACACTATATAAATTTTTCCTTACCAAATTCCACTTACCAAAGGCGCTACACTCCCCTGCAACGGCGCCAGAAAAGAGTCTTGATGACCCACAAGTATAGGGGATCTATCGTATTCCTTTCGATAAGTAAGAGCGTCGAACCCAACGAGGAGCAGAAGGAAATGATAAGCGGTTATAAGCAAGGTATTCTCTGCAAGTACTGAAATAAGTGGTAACAGATAGTTTTGTGATAAGATAAATTGTAACGAGCAACAAGTAACAAGAGTAAATAAAGTGCAGCAAGGTGGCCCAATCCTTTTTGTAGCAAAGGACAAGCCTGGACAAACTCTTATAATAGGAAAAGCGCTCCCGAGGACACATGGGAATATCATGAAGCTAGTTTTCATCACGTTCATATGATTCGCGTTCGGTACTTTGATAATTTGATATGTGGGTGGACCGGTGCTTCGGTGCTGTTCTTACTTGAACAAACATCCCACTTATGATTAACCTTTATTGCAAGCATCCGCAACTACAACAAAAGTATTAAGGTAAATCTAACCATAGCATGAAACATATGGATCCAAATCAGCCCCTTACGAAGCAAAGCATAAACTAGAGTTTAAGCTTCTGTCACTCTAGCAAACCATCATCTACTTATTACTTCCCAATGCCTTCCTCTAGGCCCAAATAATGGTGAAGTGTTATGTACTCGACATTCACATAACACCACTAGAGGCTAGACAACATACATCTCATCAAAATTTCAAACGAATACCAAATTCACATGACTACTAATAGCAAGACTGCTCCCGTGTCCTCAGGAACAAACGTAACTACTCACGAAGCATATTCATGTTCATAATCAGAGGGGTAATAATATGCATAAAGGATCTGAACATATGATCTTCCACCAAGTAAACCAACTAGCATCAACTACAAGGAGTAATCAACACTACTAGCAACCTACTAGCACCAATCCCGGACTTGGAGACAAGAATTGGATACAAGAGATGAACTAGGGTTTGGAGATGAGATGGTGTTGGTGAAGATGTTGATGGAGATTGCCCTCTCCCGATGAGAGGAGCGTTGGTGATGATGATGGCGATGATTTCCCACTCACGGAGGGAAGTGTCCCCGGCAGAACAGCTCCGCCGGAGCCCTAGATTGGTTCCGCCAAGGTTCCGCCTCGTGGCGGCGGAGTCTCGTCCCAAAAAGTTGCTTCTTGTTTTTTTCTCATCGAAAGACTTCATATAGGAGAAGATGGGCATCGGAGAGCCACACGGGGGCCCACGAGGTACGGGGCGCGCTACGAGGGGGGGGGGGTGGCGCCCCCCACCCTCGTGAGCAAGGTGTGGGCCCCTGGCCTTCATCTTTGGCGATGATTTTTCTTTATTTATTTTAAGATATTTCGTGGAGTTTCAGGACTTTTGGAGTTGCACAGAATAGGTCTCCAGTATTTGCTCCTTTTCGAGCCCAGAATTCCAGCTGCCGGCATTCTCCCTCTTCATGTAAACCTTGTAAAATAAGAGAGAATAGCCATAAGTATTGTGACAAACGTGAAATAACAGCCCATAATGCGAGAAATATCGATATAAAAGGATGATGCAAAATGGACGTATCAACTCCCCCAAGCTTAGACCTTGCTTGTCCTCAAGCGAAAAGCCGATAACAATAAATATGTCCTCATGTTTAGAGGTAGAGGCGTTGATAAAAATAAAATACGGACATGAAGGCATCATGATTATTCTCATAACAGCAACATATATAGATTTTGTCATATGGTTACTTATGTTCAAGTGATGATCTTTTCACAATGCAAAAGTATGAATCAGAAACCTTATTGGGCACCAACAAATTATAACCTCAGTCACTCAAACAATTGCAATTTATCATAAGATTGGAAAGAGTCTATGTTAGATCTTAAAAGCAAGTCCACATACTCAACTATCATTTATTCCTTCATAATTGCTAACACTCACGCAATACTTGTGGTTACGGAGTTTTAATCGGACACAGAGAAAGATAGGGGCTTATAGTTTTGCCCCACAACTTTTTACCTCAAGGGTAATGTCAACAATAATAATTCATGCTCCCCTACATCCAATTAGATATATATATCACTAGAACGTAAAAGCGCGCGTTGCCGCACCCGTATGTTTTATGGAAATAATAGAAAAAGATTCAATTATATGAGAAAATTTGGACATCACACAATAAGAGAGAGAAAAGGAGCATCTTGTAAAGTACATCAATACACTACTTTCAGGGAATAGAACATCTATACACTTATGGTGGAGTATACAGGTTTTAAAATTCACACGGATGACACTGCCATCTAAATTAGCATTGGAATGTCAATGTACAAAAAAGTTTGTCTGACATTCATTTGGTAAGACATTCGAGTAAGTGGTGGAGCATATGTCGATGGCACACGTCACCGTTCGTAGCCTTGACATCTTAGATGCTGCACAAAGGAAGAAAATGAATAAAGAATGATGCAATAGTACTATATGTAGCCAAATACTCCCGTCACTTATAACCGGACGGTGACGGGAACTCGGGAACGCAACAGCCGGCCACCTTCTGCACCATTAATAAACAGCAAATTAATCAGGAAAACACAAGCTGCAGCGCCATATATTTTGGTTTTTAGAGAACAACGCCACAGATCAGCTGGCCCAATCACTCCATGTGACGCCCGGGCAATTAAGCTACAGTAATCCCCGCTAATGATGCCACGTCACCTCGGTTACTGTGGATAAACTCGCGTTAGTTCGGAACCTAGTTCGAATTTCAAATTCAAAATCGAGCAAACAATAAAAGTTTTCAAATATTAAATTTTAAATGTTCGGAGTGAACCAAATAATACATAGGTAATTATGGTGATGAAACCACATTTTTATAAAAAGTTTAAATGCTCAAAGGAAAATAAAACAGCAGCAAAAGAAAGTAATTAAATGCCTTTTGTATTTTGTAAAATATTGAACTATTTTATTTAGCTGTCCAAATTAATGTGGCAGTGGTATCTTTAACATACCATATTTAGGTGTTGTTCTCACCTTCTTCAAAATTGAAATAAATTAATAATTTAATAAAACCGAAAGGAATAAATAAAAGAAAGGGAAAAAGAAAACAAAAGAAGAAGAATAAAAGAGAGAAAGAACCCCCCCCCCACTGGGCCACAGCCCAGCGGGCCTCTGGGCCAACCAGGCCGGCCCAGCCGGCGCCTATAGCCCCCCCTGGGGCGACGGAAACCCTAACCCGTAA
>LT934116.1:764581881-764592831 GCA_900231445.1 Triticum turgidum subsp. durum
CCCCCGCGCTCCCTCTCTACTCCCCCCCGTGGTCACCGCACTCACGCGCGTGCCCAGGCGCGCTCACCGCACCACGGCCAGCGCGCCGTCCCGTTCCCCACGTCGCCCCGCTCGCCGTCTCTACTGGAGACCGCCCGTGGCGACCCCGCCGGCCACCGCGACCATCTGTGCCGGCCTCCCGCTCCAATCCCACCCCTCGCCTCCGCCCGCCGTGGCCTTGGTTGGCCGCGCGGGCGTGCCGCGCCGTTGGCGCCTCGGCAGCCTCGTCCCGCCCTGCGGGCGAGTGCTCGTTCGGGTGGCGCCCGTAACCGCACGCCCGCATAGGCTCCCCTGGCCCCATGACAATTAGGGCCCGCCCCCATAACGTTTTATTAAAAAAAAAGATAAAAAAAAGATTTAATAAAATTAATTAATAATTAATTAATTATCTAATGAATTAATTAAGTTAATTAATCCTGTTTAATTAATTTAATTAACTAGTTAGGTTAATTAAATAGTAATTAAATTATCTAATCTGTAATTAACCTAAACAGAGAATGACAGGTGGGTCCCACTGGACCCACATGTCAGGTTGACCAAGTCAACTCTGTTGACTGCTGATGTCAGCATGGCATCATGCTGACGTCATAAATCCATTTTCGAATTAATTAATTAATGAATTAAATTCCAGGAATTAATAAAATCTTTAGAAAATCATATCTTTTAATCCGTAACTCGGATTAAAATATTTTCAACATCAAAGTTGCTCAGAACAACGAGACAAATCCGGATATGCAGTCCGTTCGTCCGCCACACACCCCTAACCTATCGAACTCGCAACTTTCCCCCTCCGGCTCTGCTGCTCAAAAACACGAAACCCCGGGGATATTTTCCCGGATGTTTCCCCCCTTAACCGGCATCACCTCATACCACATTAGGGCACGCCTAGCATCGTTACTTGTCATGTCATGCATCGATATGCATCTGTTTACATGGTATTCATTGTTTCTTCCCCCTCTTCTCTCCGGTAGACTACGAGACCGACGCTGCTGCTGCCCAATTCGAATACGGAGTTGACGACCCCTCTCTCTTGCCAGAGCAACCAGGCAAGCCCCCCCCTTGATCACCAGATATCGCCTATTCTACTCTATACTGCTTGCATTAGAGTAGTGTAGCATGTTACTGCTTTCTGTTATACCTATCCTGATGCATAGCCTGTCCTTGTTATTACTGTTGTTACCTTTACCTGCAATCCTACTTGCTTAGTATAGGATGCTAGTATTTCCATCTGTGGCCCTACATTCTTGTCCGTCTACTGTGCTATACTATCGGACCGTGATCACTCGGGAGGTGATCACGGGTATATACTATATACTTTATACATGATACATGTGGAGACTAAAATCGGGTCGGCTGGTGGAGCACCCGCGAGTGGATCTTTGAGGCGGAGCGACAGGGCAGGTTGAGACCACCTAGGAGACAGGTGGGCCTGGCCCTGTTCGGCGTTCGCGGATATTTAAAATGCTTAACGAGATCTTGGTATTTGATCTGAGTTGGCTACGAGCCTATACGCACTAACCATCTACGTGGGAGTAGTTATGGGTATCCCAACGTCGTGGTATCAGCCGAAGTACTTCAGACGTCAGCGACGGAGCGGCGCGCGCTGGATTGGACTGGAACGCCTGCTAGGCTAGGTCTGCTTCCGGCCGCCCTCGCAATGTGCAGGTGTGCTATGGGCGATGGGCCCAGACCCCTGTGCGCTTAGGTTTAGACCGGCGTGCTGGCCTCTCTGTTTTGCCTAGGTGGGGCTGCGACGTGTTGATCTTCCGAGGCCGGGCATGACCCAGGAAAGTGTGTCCGGCCAAATGGGATCAAGCGTGTTGGGTAAGTTGGTGCACCCCTGCAGGGAAGTTAATCTATTCGAATAGCCGTGATCTTCGGTAACAGGACGACTTGGAGTTGTACCTTGACCTTATGACAACTAGAACCGGATACTTAATAAAACACACCCTTCCAAGTTCCACAGACAACCCGGTGATCGCTTTTCCATAGGGCGACGAGGAGAGGATCGCCGGGTAGGATTATGCTATGCGATGCTCTTGGAGATGCTACTTGGAGATGCTACTTGGTGGACTTCAATCTACTCTCTCCTACATGCTGCAAGATGGAGGCTGCCAGAAGCGTAGTCTTCGACAGGATTAGCTATCCCCCTCTTATTCTGGCATTCTGCAGTTTAGTCCACTGATATGGCCTCCTTACACATATACCCATGCATATGTAGTGTAGCTCCTTGCTTGCGAGTACTTTGGATGAGTACTCATGGTTGCTTTTCTCCCTCTTTTCCCCTTTCCTTCTACCTGGTTGTCGCAACCAGATGCTGGAGCCCTGGAGCCAGACGCCACTGTCGACGATGATTCCTACTACACTGGAGGTGCCTACTACTACGTGCAGGCGGCTGACGACGACCATGAGTAGTTTAGGAGGATCCCAGGCAGGAGGCCTGCGCCTCTTTCGATCTGTATCCCAGTTTGTGCTTGCCTTCTTAAGGCAAACTTGTTTAACTTATGTCTGTACTCAGATATTGTTGCTTCCACTGACTCGTCTATGATCGAGCACTTGTATTCGAGCCCTCGAGGCCCCTGGCTTGTATTATGATGCTTGTATGACTTATTTTATTTGTAGAGTTGTGTTGTGATATCTTCCCGTGAGTCCCTAATCTTGATCGTACACGTTTGCGTGTATGATTAGTGTACGATTGAATCGGGGGCGTCACACTCCACAGATAGAAGAACTCACCTCGCGGCCCAATAGCCCGATTCATGAGAAGGTGCCTAGAAAAACATGTGGAGCAGCAGCCCTTTTCATGTGTTGGTTTGTCAGCTTGTGGAAGCGGATGAGGCGGATGAGGCCCAGAGAATGCCGCTGGACGATAGAATCATCTGATGTGTTCGTGTGCCTAATCGGACGGCATAGGACCCAAAATCACTGTGAGAAGGCATAGTTAGCTCAGTTTTACTGTTTAGTAATGTTCTTTCCAACATGCTGGTCTTGCCAAAGGATAAAATGAAAAAGGAAAGGTGAAGATCACCGTGACTCTTGCATAAGGTAGAGGATAAAAATAAAAGATTGGCCCTTCGCAGAGGGAAGCAGAGGTTGCATGCGCTTTTATGGTTGATGCACAAAATCTTAATGCAAAAGAACGTCACTTTATATTGCCCCTTGTATGTGGAACTTTATTATGCAGTTCGTCGCTTTTATTACTTCCACAACAAGTTCGTACAAAGCTTATTTTCTCTACACTAATAAGTCATGCATATTTAGAGAGCAATTTTTATTGCTTGCACTGATGACAACTTACTTGAAGGATCTTACTCAATCCATAGGTAGATATGGTGGACTCTCATGGCTAAACTGGTTTAAGGGTATTTGGAAGCACAAGTAGTATCTCTACTTGGTGCTGAGAATTTGGCTAGCATGAGGGGGAAAGGCAAGCTCAACATGTTAGAGGATCCATGACAACATACTTTATCTCAGATATAAGAAAACATAACTCATCACGTTGTCTTCCTTGTCCAACATCAACTCTTTAGCATGTTGTATTTTAATGAGTGCTCCCAATCATAAAAGATGCCAATGATAATATATCTATATGTGAAACCTCACTTTCTTTATTACTTCCTATTAATTGCAACGATGACCAAAGCTATTATTTGCCAACTCCCAACAACTTTTAATCATCATACTCTTTCTATGTGAAATCATTACTTTCAATAAGATCAATATGAACTCTTTGTTTCTTTTTGTTCTTTTTCTTTTATTCACCCAAGATCATGGCAAAATAATCAAGCGCTTGACTCAACACTAATCTTTATTATATATAGCTCACGGACTCGATTACATAGAGGGATCCTAAAGCAAAATTTCAAAACTAGATCATGCCATGACTTTATTCTACTAAATCAAGATACTACTAATAGGATCGAACTAAGAACAACGGTAAAGATAGGAGTTGTGATGGTGATACGATACCGGGGCACCTCCCCCAAGCTTGGCAGTTGCCAAGGGGAGTGCCCATACCCATGTGATTATATCTCCTTCTTGGTCGGTGAAGGTTGAGGTGTTGTTGATGATGCAGGCTTGTCGTCCACCTTCCATGGCATAGGCTCACCATCATGGAAGGATGATCGAGTCTCCAGAATCCTCAAATCTGCAGCCAAACTCATCCTTTTGAATCTATATTCATACTCACAGTTTTGATTTTGCAGATCATAGATTTGGGCTTGGAGGTGCTCGATCTTCTCATGTAGCTTGAAGATGGCCTCCTCGGTGTTCTTGGCATCCGTCTCGTAGTTGTTGGTGAACTCCGCGAGCAACTTGTGGCTAGCGTTGATTCCACGCTCCACCATCCCCTGGCACTTGAAAACTTGCTGCTCCATTGCTTCGAGCCCCGCCTCCACGCTTCCGGTTTCCTTTGGTCCCTCAACATCGCGGATGTGTAGCAACCTATCACGCATCTCAATGGTTTGAGGGTGTCGCAGCACCTCCGCGAGGTAAGGGTTGATCACCTTCTCGAAGAACTTGTCCTTGGAAGCACTTGGGGACGTCATGATGATCTAGATCTGTCAGAAAAACAGCTCGAAACAAGAACATGAGATATTTGCGTGATACATGAGTCAAAACCTTCGGGAGAATATATAATGAATTTTTACCAACCAAAATACGTATCGTGCAGGAAAACGGAGTCCGGAGGGCACACGAGGTGCTCACGAGGTAGGGGCGCGCCCAGGGGGGTAGGGCGCGCCCACCACCCTCGTGGAGGCCTCGTGTCCTTCCCGGACTGCCACTTATTTTTCTATTTTTCTAAATATTCCAAAACGGAGAAATATTGCCTTAAAATTGTTTTGGAGTCGGTTTACTTACCGTACCACATACCTATTCCTTTTCGGAGTCTGAAACGGTCTGTAAAGTGTCCCTTATGTATTCCTCCAGGGTTACGGTTTCAATAATATTGGTTTCAACATTTATGGGATTACCTGAGATATAATGTTTGATTCTTTGACTGTTTACCACCTTCGGATTTGTTCCATCGAAATTGTTGGTTTTTATGGCACCGGAACGATAGACCTCCTCGATAATGTAGGGACCTTCCCATTTAGAGAGAAGTTTTCCTGTAAAAAATCTTAAACGAGAGTTGTATAGCAATACATAATCACCTACATTCAACTCACGGTTTTGTATCCTTTTGTCATGCCATCTTTTAACGTTTTCTTTAAATAACTTGGCATTTTCATAAGCTTGGGTTCTCCATTCATCAAGTGAGCTAATATCAAATAACCTCTTCTCACCAGCAAGTTTGAAATCATAGTTGAGCTCTTTAATAGCCCAATATGCCTTATGTTCTAGTTCGAGAGGTAAGTGACATGCTTTTCCATAAACCATTTTATACGGAGACATACCCATAGGATTCTTATATGCAGTTCTATAGGCCCATAATGCATCATCAAGTTTCTTGGACCAATTCTTTCTAGACCTATTAACAGTCTTTTACAAAATTAATTTGAGCTCTCTATTACTCAATTCTACTTGACCACTAGACCGTGGGTGATAAGGAGATGCAATTCTATGATTAACGTCATATTTAGCAAGCATTTTACGAAAAGAACAATGAATAAAATGTGAACCACCATCAGTCATTAAATATCTAGGGACTCCAAACCTTGGAAAAATAACTTCTTTAAGCATTGTAATAGAGGTGTTATGATCAGCACTACTAGTTGGAATAGCTTCTACCCACTTAGTAACGTAATCAACAACAACTAAAATATGTGTATATCCATTAGAGGCAGGAAAATGTCCCATATAATCAAAGCCCCAAACATAAAATGGTTCAATAACAAGTGAATAATTCATAGGCATTTCTTGACGTCTACTAATATTACCAATTCTTTGACATTCATCACAAGACAAAACAAACTTACGGGCATCCTTGAAGAGAGTAGGCCAATAAAAACCAGATTGCAATACCTTATGTGCAGTTCTATCTCCAGCATGGTGTCCTCCATAAGCTTCGGAGTGACACTTGCATAGGATCTGTTCTTGTTCATGCTCAGGTACACAACGTCTAATAACACCATCTACTCCTTCTTTATAAAGATGTGGGTCATCCCAAAACTAATGTCGCAAATCATAAAAGAACTTTTTCTTTTGTTGGTATGTGAAGCTAGGTGGTATAAATTTAGCAACAATATAATTAGCATAATCAGCATACCATGGAGTGCTACGAGAAGTGCTTATGACATTTAATTGTTCATCATGAAAGCTATCATCAATAGGTAGTGAGTCATCAAGAACATTCTCTAACCTAGATAAGTTATCTGCAACGGGGTTCTCAGCTCCTTTCCTATCAGCAATATGCAAATCAAATTCTTGCAGCAAGAGAACCCATCTAATAAGTCTAGGTTTAGCATCTTTCTTTTCCATAAGATATTTAATAGCAGCATGATCAGTGTGAATAGTTACTTTAGAATCAATAATATAGGGTCTGAATTTATCACAAGCAAACACAACTGCTAAAAGTTCCTTTTTGGTAGTAGCATAGTTTCTTTGAGCATTGTCTAGAGTCTTACTGGCATAATGGATAACATTTAATTTCTTATCAACTCTTTGCCCTAGAACAACACCTACAGCATAATCACTAGCATCACACATAATTTCAAAGGGTAAATTCCAATCAGGTGGCTGAACAACAGGTGCAGAGACTAATGCGTTCTTAAGTATTTCAAATGCTTCTACACAATCATCATCAAAGACAAATGGTACATATTTTTGTAATAAATTAGTCAGAGGCCGAGAAATTTTTGAGAAGTCCTTAATGAACCTCCTATAAAATCCGGCATGACCAAGGAAACTTCTTATACCTTTAATGTCCTTGGGACATGGCATCTTTCCAATGGCATCAACCTTGGCTTTATCAACTTCAATACCTCTTTCAGAAACATTGTGCCCCAAGACAATACCTTCATTAACCATAAAGTGGCACTTTTCCCAATTCAATACAAGATTAGTTTCTTCACATCTCTGCAAAACTCGATCAAGATTGCTCAAGCTCATCAAAAGAGGAACCATAGACGGAAAAGTCGTCCATGAAAACCTCACAAATCTTTTCACAAAAGTCAGAGAATATAGCCATCATGCATCTTTGAAAAGTAGCAGGTGCATTACATAAACCAAAACGCATATGTCTATAAGCAAAAGTACCAAAAGGGCATGTAAAAGTAGTCTTTGATTGATCTTTAGCCGACACAGGTATTTGAGAGAAACCAGAATAACCATCTAGAAAGCAATAATATGTATGTTTGCATAGTCTTTCTAGCATTTGATCAATAAAAGGTAAGGCATAATGATCTTTCTTAGTAGCTTTATTTAATTTGTGGAAATCAATTACCATCCTATAACCTGTGGTAATTCTTTGCGGAATCAATTCATACTTATCATTAGGGACAACAGTAATACCTCCCTTCTTAGGGACATAATGGACAGGACTTACCCAATGACTATCAGCAACGGCATAAATTATACCTGCCTCCAGAAGCTTAAGTATTTATTTTCTTACCACTTCTTTCATTTTAGGATTAAAACGTCGTTGAGGATCGCGAACTGGTTTGGCATCCGCTTCCAAATTTATTTTATGTTGACATAGAGTGGGACTAATGCCCTTAAGATCATCAAGAGTATACCCAATAGCAGCATGGTGCTTCTTCAGAGTTTTCAATAATCTTTCTTCTTCATGCTCTGAAAGGTTAGCACTAATAATAACATGATATATTTTCTTTTCATCAAGATAAGCATATTTAAGATTATCAGGCAACGGTTTAAGCTCAAACACGGGGTCACCCTTGGGTGGAGGAGGATCCCCTAGGATTTCAACAGGAAAATTGTGTTGCAGAATAGGTTCCTGTTTAAAGAATACTTCATCTATTTCCCTTCTTTCATTCATGAACATCTCATTTTCATGGTCTAGCAAATAGTGTTCTAAAGGATCACTAGGAGGTACGGCAATAGAAGCAAGACCAATAATTTCATCCTTACTAGGCAATTCTTCCTCACGATGTTGTTTACTAAATTTAGAGAAATTAAACTCATGAACCATATCATCCAAGCCAATAGTAACAACATTATTTTTGCAATCTATCATAACATTAACAGTATTCAAGAAGGTTCTACCAAATATAATGGGACAAAAGCTATCTTGTGGAGAACCAAGAACAAGAAAATCAGCAGGATATTTGGTTTTTCCACACAAGACTTCGACATCTCTAACAATTCCCATTGCAGATATAGTATCTCTATTGGCAAGTTTAATTGTAACATCAATATCTTCTAACTCAGCAGGTGCAATATCATGCATAATTTCTTTATATAAGTCAATGGGTATAACACTAGCTCTAGCACCCATATCACATAAGCCATGATAACAATGATCTCCTATTTTAACAGAAATAACAGGCACGCCTACCATGGGTCTATGTTTATCTTTAGCACAAGGTTTAGCAATTCTAGCAGTTTCACCACAGAATTGAATAACATGCCCATCAATATTATCAGACAAGAGATCTTTAACAATAGCAATATTAGGTTCTACTTTGACTTTCTCAGGAGGTGTATAAGTTCTAATATTGCTTTTACAAACAACAGTTGAAGCTTTAGCATGATCCTTTACTCTAATAGGGAAAGGTAGTTTCTCAACATAAGAGGTAGGAACAATAGGATCATTATAAGAGACAGTCTTTTCTTCAACTTTAATAGGTGCAACTACTTTTACTTCTATGGGAGGATGATATTTAAACCACTTCTCCTTAGGGAGATCAACATAAGTAGCAAAAGATTCACATAAAGAAGCTACTATCTCAGAGTCCAGTCCATATTTAGTGCTAAACTTACGGAAAATATCGGTATCCGTAAAAGATTTAACACAATCAAACTTAGGTGTCATACCTGACTCCTTACCTCCATCGAGGTCCCAATCTTCAGAGTTGCGTTTAATTCTATCCAATAAATTCCATTTAAATTCAATAGTCTTCATCATGAAAGAGCCAGCACAAGAAGTATCGAGCATGGTGCGATTGTTATCAGAAAGTCGAGCATAAAAATTCTGAAGAATTGTCACCCTTGAGAGCTCATGATTGGGGCATGAATACAACATTGATTTAAGCCTCCCCCGAGCTTGAGCGATGCTTTCTCCTTCGCGAGGCCAAAAATTATATATATAATTGCGATCACGATGAACAAGATGCATAGGGTAATACTTTTGATGAAATTCCAATTTCAATCTTTTATAGTTCCATGATCTCGTATCATCACATAGCCTATACCATGTCAATGTGTCTTCCTTCAAAGATAAAGGGAAGACCTTTTTCTTAACAAAATCAGCGGGTATACCTGCAAGCTTAAATAATCCACAAACTTCATCCACATAGAGTAGATGTTCATCAGGATGCTTTGTTCCATCTCCTGTAAAAGTATTAGCTAGCAGTTTTTCCATCATACCCGAAGGAACTTCAAAAGGAGTTTCATTTTCAATAGGTTCAGTAGGTTGAGGAGAAATTCTTTGCTCTACTGGACGGGGTGAAGATACCCCGAACAAGCCCCTCAGAGAATTACTTTCCATAGTAACAAGTGACAGAAAATTTCAGCACACTATATAAATTTTTCCTTACCAAATTCCACTTACCAAAGGCGCTACACTCCCCTGCAACGGCGCCAGAAAAGAGTCTTGATGACCCACAAGTATAGGGGATCTATCGTAGTCCTTTCGATAAGTAAGAGCGTCGAACCCAACGAGGAGCAGAAGGAAATGATAAGCGGTTATAAGCAAGGTATTCTCTGCAAGTACTGAAATAAGTGGTAACAGATAGTTTTGTGATAAGATAAATTGTAACGAGCAACAAGTAACAAGAGTAAATAAAGTGCAGCAAGGTGGCCCAATCCTTTTTGTAGCAAAGGACAATCCTGGACAAACTCTTATAATAGGAAAAGCGCTCCCGAGGACACATGGGAATATCATCAAGCTAGTTTTCATCACGTTCATATGATTCGCGTTCGGTACTTTGATAATTTGATATGTGGGTGGACCGGTGCTTGGGTGCTATTCTTACTTGAACAAACATCCCACTTATGATTAACCTCTATTGCAAGCATCCGCTACTACAACAAAAGTATTAAGGTAAACCTAACCATAGCATGAAACATATGGATCCAAATCAGCCCCTTACAAAGCAACACATAAACTAGGGTTTAAGATTCTGTCACTCTAGCAAACCATCATCTACTTATTACTTCCCAATGCCTTCCTCTAGGCCCAAATAATGGTGAAGTGTTATGTAGTCGACATTCACATAAGACCACTAGAGGCTAGACAACATACATCTCATCAAAATATCAAACGAATACCAAATTCAAATGACTACTAATAGCAAGACTGCTCCCGTGTCCTCAGGAACAAACGTAACTACTCACAAAGCATATTCATGTTCATAATCAGAGGGGTAATAATATGCATAAAGGATCTGAACATATGATCTTCCACCAAGTAAACCAACTAGCATCAACTACAAGGAGTAATCAACACTACTAGCAACCTACTAGCACCAATCCCGGACTTGGAGACAAGAATTGGATACAAGAGATGAACTAGGGTTTGGAGATGAGATGGTGCTGGTGAAGATGTTGATGGAGATTGCCCTCTCCCGATGAGAGGAGCGTTGGTGATGATGATGGCGATGATTTCCCACTCCCGGAGGGAAGTGTCCCCGGTAGAACAGCTCCGCCGGAGCCCTAGATTGGTTCCGCCAAGGTTCCGCCTCGTGGCGGCGGAGTCTCATCCAGAAAGGCTGCTTCTTGTTTTTTTTTCATCGAAAGACTTCATATAGGAGAATATGGGCATCGGAGAGCCACCAGGGGGCCCACGAGGTA
>LT934116.1:764592984-764608428 GCA_900231445.1 Triticum turgidum subsp. durum
CCTGGCCTTCATCTTTGGCGATGATTTTTCTTTATTTATTTTAAGATATTCCGTGGAGTTTCAGGACTTTTGGAGTTGCACAGAATAGGTCTCCAATATTTGCTCCTTTTCCAGCCCAGAATTCCAGCTGCCGGCATTCTCCCTCTTCATGTAAACCTTGTAAAATAAGAGATAATAGCCATAAGTATTGTGACAAACGTGAAATAACAGCCCATAATGCGAGAAATATTGATATAAAAGCATGATGCAAAATGGACGTATCAACTCCCCCAAGCTTAGACGTTGCTTGTCCTCAAGAGAAAAGCCGATAACAATAAATATGTCCTCATGTTTAGAGGTAGAGGCGTCGATAAAAATAAAATACGGACATGAAGGCATCATGATTATTCTCATAACAGCAACATATATAGATTTTGTCATATGGTTACTTATGTTCAAGTGATGATATTTTCACAATGCAAAAGTATGAATCAGAAACCTTATTGGGCACCAACAAATTATGACCTCAGTCACTGAAACAATTGCAATTTATCATAAGATTGGAAAGAGTCTATGTTAGAGCTTAAAAGCAAGTCCACATACTCAACTATCATTTAGTCCTTCATAATTGCTAACACTCACGCAATACTTGTGGTTACGGAGTTTTAATCGTGCACAGAGAAAGGTAGGGACTTATAGTTTTGCCGCACAACTTTTTACCTCAAGGGTAATGTCAACAATAATAATTCATGCTCCCCTACATCCAATTAGATATATATATCACTAGAACATAAAAGCGCGCGTTGCCGCACCCGTATGTTTTATGGAAATAATAGAAAAAGATTCAATTATATGAGAAAATTTGGACATCACACAATAAGAGAGAGAAAAGGAGCATCTTGTAAAGTACATCAATACACTACTTTTGGGGAATAGAACATCTATACACTTATGGTGGGGTATACAGGTTTTAAAATTCACACGGATGACATTGCCATCTAAATTAGCATTGGAATGTCAATGTACAAAAAAGTTTGTCTGACATTCATTTGGTAAGACATTCGAGTAAGTGGTGGAGCATATGTCGATGGCACACGTCACCGTTTGTAGCCTTGACATCTTAGATCCTGCACAAAGGAAGAAAATGAATAAAGAATGATGTAATAGTACTATATGTAGCCAAATACTCCCATCTCTTATAACCGGACGGTGACGGGAACTTTGGAATGCAATAGCCGACCACCTTCTGCACCATTAATAAACAGCAAATTAATCAGGAAAACACAGGCAGCAGCGCCATATATTTTGGTTTTTAGAGAACAACGCCACATATCAGCTGGCCCAATCACTCCACAGATAGAAGAACTCACCTCGCGGCCCAACACCCTGGTTCATGAGAAGGTGCCTAGAAAAGCATGTGGAGCAGCATCCCTTTTCATGTGTTGGTTTGTCAGCTTGTGGAAGCGGATGAGGCGGACGAGGCCCAGAGAATGCCGCGGGACGATAGAATCATCTGATGTGTTCATGTGCCTAATCGGACGGCTTAGGACCCAAAATCGCTGTGAGAAGGCATAGTTAGCTCAGTTTTACTGTTTAGTAATGTTCTTTCCAACATGCTGGGCTTGCCAAAGGATAAAATGAAAAAGGAAAGGTGAAGATCACCGTGACTCTTGCATAAGGTAGAGGATAATAATAAAAGATAGGCCCTTCGCAGAGGGAAGCAGAGATTGCATGCACTTTTATGGTTGATGCACAAAATCTTAATGCAAAAGAACGTCACTTTATATTGCCCCTTGTATGTGGAACTTTATTATGCAGTTCGTCGCTTTTATTACTTCCAAACAAGTTCGTACAAAGCTTATTTTCTCTGCACTAATAAGTCATGCATATTTAGAGAGCAATTTTTATTGCTTGCACCGATGACAACTTACTTGAAGGATCTTACTCAATCCATAGGTAGATATGGTGGACTCTCATGGCTAAACTGGTTTAAGGGTATTTGGAAGCACAAGTAGTATCTCTACTTGGTGCTGAGAATTTGGCTAGCATGAGGGGGAACGGCAAGCTCAACATGTTAGAGGATCCATGACAACATACTTTATCTCAGATATAAGAAAACATAACTCATCACGTTGTCTTCGTTGTCCAGCATCAACTCTTTAGCATGTTGTATTTTAATGAGTGCTCCCAATCATAAAAGATGCCAATGATAATATATCTATATGTGAAACCTCTCTTTCTTTATTACTTCCTATTAATTGCAACGATGACCAAAGCTATATTTGCCAACTCCCAACAACTTTTAATCATCATACTCTTTCTATGTGAAGTCATTACTTTCAATAAGATCAATATGAACTCTTTGTTTCTTTTTATTCTTTTTCTTTTATTCACCCAAGATCATGGCAAAATAATCAAGCCCTTGACTCAACACTAATCTTTATTATATATAGCTCACGGACTCGATTACATAGAGGGATCCTAAAGCAAAATTTCAAAACTAGATCATGCCATGACTTTATTCTACTAAATCAAGATACTACTAATAGGATCGAACTAAGAAAAATGGTAAAGATAGGAGTTGTGATGGTGATACGATACCGGGGCGCCTCCCCCAAGCTTGGCAGTTGCCAAGGGGAGTGCCCATACCCATGTGATTATATCTCCTTCTTGGTCGGTGAAGGTGGAGGTGTTGTTGATGATGCAGGCTTGTCGTCCACCTTCCATGGCATAGGCTCACAATCATAGAAGGATGATCGAGTCTCCAGAATCCTCAACTCTGCAGCCAAACTCATCCTTTTGAATCTATATACATACTCACAGTTTTGATTTTGCAGATCATAGATTTGGGCTTGGAGGTGCTCGATCTTCTCATGTAGCTTGAAGATGGCCTCCTCGGTGTTCTTGGCATCCGGCTCGTAGTTGTTGGTGAACTCCGCGAGCAACTTGTGGCTAGCGTTGGTTCCACGCTCCACCATCCCCTGGCACTTGAAAACTTGCTGCTCCATTGCTTTGAGCCTCGCCTCCACGCTTCCGGTTCCCTTTGGTCCCTCAACATCGCGGATGTGTAGCAACCCATGACGCATCTCAATGGTTTGAGGGTGTCGCAGCACCTCCGTGAGGTAAGGGTTGATCACCGTCTCGAAGAACTTGTCCTTGGAAGCACTTGGGGACGTCATGATTATCTAGATCTGTTAGAAAAACAGCTCGAAACAAGAACATGAGATAATTGCGTGATACGGGAGTCAAAACCTTCAGGAGAATATATAATGAATTTTTACCAACCAAAATATGTATCGTGCAGGAAAACGGAGTCCGGAGGGCAGACGAGGTGCTCACAAGGTAGGGGGCGCGCCCAGGGGGGTAGGGCGCGCCCACCACCCTCGTGGAGGTCTCGTGTCCTTCCCGGACTGCCACTTATTTTTCTATTTTTCTAAATATTCCAAAACGGAGAAATATTGCCTTAAAAATTGTTTTGGAGTCGGTTTACTTACCGTACCACATACCTATTCCTTTTCGGAGTCTGAAACGGTCTGGAAAGTGTCCCTTATGTATTCCTCCGGGGTTACGATTTCAATAATATTGGTTTCAACATTTATGGGATTACCTGAGATATAATGTTTGATTCTTTGACCATTTACCACCTTCGGATTTGTTCCATCGAAGTTGTTGATTTTTATGGCACCAGAACGATAGACCTCCTCGATAACGTAGGGACCTTCCCATTTAGAGAGAAGTTTTCCTGTAAAAAATCTTAAACGAGAGTTGTATAGCAATACATAATCACCTACATTCAACTCATGGTTTTGTATCCTTTTGTCATGCCATCTTTTAACTTTTTCTTTAAATAACTTGGCATTTTCATAAGCTTGGGTTCTCCATTCATCAAGTGAGCTAATATCAAATAACCTCTTCTCACCAGCAAGTTTGAAATCATAGTTGAGATCTTTAATAGCCCAATATGCCTTATGTTCTAGTTCGAGAGGTAAGTGACATGCTTTTCCATAAACCATTTTATACGGAGACATACCCATAGGATTCTTATATGCAGTTCTATAGGCCCATAATGCATCATCAAGTTTCTTGGACCAATTCTTTCTAGACCTATTAACAGTCTTTTACAAAATTAATTTGAGCTCTCTATTACTCAATTCTACTTGACCACTAGACCGTGGGTGATAAGGTGTCGGTGTACTAGAGTACGGGTACCCTAGTATCCCGAACTGGTGCACGGGCAGTCGCAGCACCCCGAGGCAGGGCTTGCCGGGTAACCGCCAAGGCCCTCTGTGGTTCCTTTGGAGCCATTCAAGAACAAAGTATTCAGGCCAAGGAGACAAGGCCCCGGCAAGAGGAGCTTGCCGGGAAGGCCAACCAAGGCATTTCAAGGAACTTGCCGCAACGTGCCACGCGTCCCGGCAAGGCCCGGTGAGCGACAAGCTTCCGGACGCGACAAGACAACGACCGCGGCAAGGCGCTTGCCGCGGAAAGCTTCCACTCTGTACCCGCGCTCCAGCACATCCACCAACGTGTCGCCCTGGGGCCTTTCCAGGCGCGCGTGGCAAGAGGTTGTGCAGCCAGCGGTGCACGATGGCAAGCGGCGCTGACAAGATTGCCATCGTGGCGAACGGTGGCGTCCCTGACGGTCCCTTTTTGCACTGTTTGGGCGACGTAGATGGGCATTTAATGCCTTTGTCCCCTGTCGTCAGGGTTAGGTATGATTCACTGTACAGGTGGTTATACCCACCGCAATTCCTTTTCCATTTTTACCCTTGTCTACGTTGCCACCTGTTGGTGACCCCTTGAGCATATAAAAGGACGCCCATGCGCAACGTAGAGGGGGGTTCGAAGGCAAAAAAACACTCACGCTCGGTCTCGTTAGCAGCTAGTGTGTACTGTAGCACTCAGCGCTCCCAAGCAAGAACTCAATACACTCAGACATGCAGCAGTAGGAGTGTTATCTCTCCGGAGAGCTCCGAAGCTGGGTAAACTGCTCGTGTGCTTCGCCTCGATCTGCTCTTCGTGCGATCTCCGCCCCCCGCCGAACCGAAAGGGGCTCGGTCCGCCAGTCCCATAGGTGTTCGTGGATCAGTTTCCCCGACATCTTTGGCGCGCCAGGTAGGGGGCGTCGAGGTTGTGTGAACCTGATCCGGCGTTCACACGAGCTAGATCTTCATCATCTTCATTGACATGCCACCGAAGAAGAAGGCTTCAGAGGCAGCTGTTCCGTCCACGTCGATCCCACCACCACCGGAGCAAACAGGTGGTGGGGTAGACGCCAGCGGAAAGACGGGTGTCGACGAGGGAGCTCACGGTGCTGCCAGGTCCAAGGACATGGCTGCGCAGACCTCGGCGTCCGTACATGCACCGCGCCCATCTCAGGAGGCACGGGACCGACAGCGTCATGGTACTCGCGGTGCCATACGTTCGTTGGACCAAGATCGAGCTGGTGGATCTCGGGGTGCTCAAGACCAGCATGCACGCCAACATGCTGGCACGAGCGAGACACGGTCGCCTGGACGGGGTACTGCTCCTTCTAACATAGTTAGGAGTCCGAGCATATCCCGCTCCTCCCACCGTTCTCCACTGCCCCCCACAACTCCAGCGGAAGCTTTGGCGCGAGCTCAACTGCTCCTGGATTACCCTCCAACGGCAGACAAGATCGACGAATGGAGGGCCACCATTTAGAGTCTCATCGGCTTCGCCAATGGCGACACTCCGCGGCAGTCGAGCACATCGCTGCCACGGCAGGACTGCCAGGCGCGAGCCGATGGCGACGAAACTGGCGGGGGTGCAACCACCATGCACTCTCCACCCTGAAGGCCAAGATCATCGACTCGCCGGATCCACCTCGACAGCGACTCCACCACATCATCAGATCCCCGAGCTCGTCGCGATCAGCGCCAAGTTCTTCATGAACGACAGCAAGAAGACGCTCGTACTCGCATCGAGTGCCGAAGAGAAGCGCGGCATCAATTGGACCAGCGCGCTGGGCCCTCTGTCGACATACATGCACCAGGGGAACCAGGCGACTTGCCGTACGCGGTAGGTTGCCCTACGTTCACTCGTGAGCTGCGGCAAGTCCAGTGGCCCAGAACGAAAAATTTCAAGCCAGACGTACCAGAGAAGTACGACGGGAAGTCGCATCCGTCGGAGTTCCTCGGCATCTACACCATCGCGGTGCAAGCTGCCGGGGGGCGGGACGACAAGATCCTTGCGAACTACTTCCCACTGGTGCTCAAGCCCAATGTCAGGTCCTGGCTCATGCACTTGGCGGACAACTCCATATCCTCCTGGGCAGATCTATGCCATCAGTTTGTCAGTGCCTTTACAGGCGGCCACAAGCCTCATGGCCAAGAGAGCGACCTTCATCTGCTCGCCTAGAAGGAAGGAGAGCCCCTGCGCAAATACATTCAGAGATTCAGCCGCGTACAGCACAACATCCCAGATGTCCACCCTGCCGCGGTAATCAGCGCGTTCCATCAGAACGTGCGAAATCGCAGGATGCGGGAGGAGATGGCGATGTGCAAGATCAGAGACGTTAGTGAGCTATATGCCCTGGCCGACAAGTGTGCACGTGCTGAGGAAGGGAGGAAACTCCCCGGAGAGAATACAGAAGCAGGAGGATCTGATAGTGAGGATGCAGCCCCGGCAAAGAAAAACCGGCGGCAGAAGAACAGGAAGAAGAAAGGCAAAGATGTGCTAGTCATTGAGCAGTCCGGCAACGGAGATGGCACCAAGAAAGCCAAAGCTGGTAACGCCGGTAAGGAGATTGCCGCAGGCGCCAACTACCAGGCTGTGGCGGTCGCCGACAAGCAGGACAACACCAACAAGCAGTACTGCAAAATCCACCGCACCAAGGGCCATGACCTCCAGAGCTACAAGAAGGTCGAGCAGCTTGTCGAACAGCAAAAGGCTGAATACGAGCGACACGACAAGGAGAAGGCCCAGGAAGGTGCTGGAGGAGCCGGCAAGAAACGCCCCGGCCGGGGAGGACGCCACGGCAAGGCCAAGCAGCGGCAAGGAGACAGACCTCCCCGCGGCCGCGACAAGGATGAAGATGACGACGACGATGAAGATATGGATGAGGAAGAAACCGATGAGCAGGAGTTCCAGAAAGCCACAGAGGTCCTGTGTGTTGACGGCGGTGCTTCTCTGCATACTTCACACCGCCAACTCAAGCAGTGGATGCGGGAAGTCAATGCGGCAGAACCACCCGTCGAGTCACGCAAGCCTCTGAAATGGTCTAGCACGCCTATCATCTTTGATATTGAGGACCACCCTGATCGCATAACTGCGGTCGGGTGCTTGCCGATGTTGGTTTCACCAACTATCCGCAACCTCAAGGTCACTAAGATGCTAGTTGACGGCGGGGCCGGCTTGAACTTGATCTCCTCCGCGGTACTCTAGAAACTCCAGATCCTTGATAGCGAGCTCGAAGAGACCGGCACATTCCAAGGAATCAATCCGGGAAGGAGCGAGCCGAAGGGAAAGATCACGTTGCCGGTGACATTTGGCAGCGAGCTGAACTTCAGGACTGAGAGGGTCACTTTTGACGTTGCTGACTTTCCATTGCCTTACAATGGGATACTCGGCCGTCCAGCACTCGCCAAATTCATGGCAGCCTCTCACTATGCATACAACATGCTGAAGGTGCCAGGCCATAAGTGTCATCTCTGTCCCTGGCGACAAGAAGGATGCTCTTATCTGCGCCGACAAGATCTACCGGGAAGCAGCAGCTGCAACAGATCGCGAGTCACTTGCGGTTGAAGCTCCCGGGGGGGAGAAGAAGACCAAGTCCGGCAAGAGTTCTGATGCCTACTCCGGCAAGCGCACCTCTTCGGAGTGCTGCGCTACCGTCGAGGACGCACCATCGAGCTCCACCGGCAAGTGTAAGAAGACAATGGCAGCTCCACCAGAGACCAAGAAGGTGTCCGCCAAGGAGGATGGCACTGGTGGTACCTTCACCATCAGTGCCACTCTCGACCCTAAGTAGGAAAGCGCGCTCGTTGCTTTCCTGTGGGCGAACGTTGACGTGTTTGCGTAGCAACCGTCTGACATCCCCGGTGTTCCCAGGAAAGTAATCGAGCACCATCTTGCCGTCTGTCCTCATGCGCGGCCCGTCAAGCAGAAAGTCAGGAAACAGGCAGTGGAGCGCCAAGAATTCATCGCAGAAGAAATCAAGAAATTGGAAGTAGCAGGCGTTGTCAGAGGAGTGCTCCATCCTACATGGTTGGCCAATCCTGTAGTCGTGCGCAAGGCGAACGGGAAATGGAGGCTTTGTATCGACTTTACCGATGTCAATAAAGCTTGTCCCAAAGACCCATTTCCCTTGCCGCGCATTGACCAGATTATTGACTCCACGGCCGGATGTGACTTGCTTTCATTTCTTGATGCATACTTAGGATACCATCAGATTTTCATGGCGGAAGAGGATGAGGAGAAGACCGCATTCATCACCCAATGTGGCACATACTGTTTCGTACGGATGCCTTTCGGTTTAAAGAATGCTGGTTCAACATTTGCAAGGGTAGTCCATGACGCTTTTGAGCCACAAATACACAGAAATGTGGAAGCCTACATGGATGACATAGTGGTCAAGAGCAAAGACAAGGTGACTCTGATACAAGATTTAGACGAAACCTTTGCAAATCTGTGCACGAAGACTTGCCGGTTGCGTGGCCGCTCTCAGCAGGTTTATCTCTAGGTCTGCTGAGCGCGCCCTGCCATTTGTCAAAATATTGAAAAAGGCAGGTCCAATGAAATGGACTCCAGAAGCGGAGGCTGCACTGCAGGACTTGAAGAGATACCTGTCCTCCACGCCAACACTTGTCACACCTAAGCCACAAGAGAAGTTGTTGCTGTATATAGCGGCAACCAATCAAGTGGTTAGTGCTGCGTTAGTAACGGAGAGGGAGGCGGATGATGAGCCAGCAACCACGGCAGAAGCATCCAGCGACAAGCAGGGGACTTCACCGACAAGCTCTGGTCCCGACAAAGATGGATCTGCGCAGACGCATGAGGAGATGCAGAACAGAATGGTGTAGCGCCCAGTTTACTTTGTCAATTCCCTTCTGCAAGGGGCTAGGTCAAGGTACTCTGGTGTGCAGAAATTGCTTTTCAGCCTTCTCATGGCCTCGAGAAAGCTGCGCCATTACTTTCAAGCACATGAGATCACAGTCGTCACTCGTTTTCCGCTGAAGAGGATACTGCAAAATCCAGAAGCAACAGGCAGAATTGTCGAGTGGGCACTGGAACTGTCAAGCTTTGGCCTCAAGTTTGAAAGCACTTCAACTATCCAAAGCAGAGAATTGGCGGAGTTCATAGCAGAGTGGACGCCAACACAAGATGAAGAAATCCCAGAAACAAGCATCCCCATCAAGGAAACAAACAAAGAGTGGCTGATGTACTTTGATGGTGCCTTTTCGCTGCAAGGCGCCGGTGCGGGTGTGCTACTTGTTGCACCCACCGGAGAGCACCTCAAGTACGTAGTCCAGATGCACTTTCCCAAGGAGCAAGCAACGAACAATACCGCAGAGTATGAAGGTTTGCTTGCCGGTCTCAGGATTGCAGCAAACATTGGGATCAAGAAGCTCATTGTCAGGGGTGACTCACAGCTTGTCGTCCGCCAAGTGAACAAGAATTATCAGAGTCCGTTGATGGAAGCTTACGTTGATGAAGTGAGAAAGCTAGAAGAGCACTTTGACGGCCTACAGATGGAACATGTTCCAAGAGCTCAGAACGACATTGCCGATGGCCTGTCGAAGTGCGCCGCACTTAAGTTACCTGTGGAACCAGGGATCTTTGTGCTCAAACTGACTCAACCATCTGTAACGCCATCAACTGGACAGAGCAAGAAGAGGAAGTTGATTTCTGGTGACTATTTTCCGGTAGAGCTCCCCGAAGCCGCCGCCAAGAAGGTCCCCAAGATCAACACCAAGGGTGCTGAGGAGCAGTCTGCTCCGACAAGCCCTAGGGTTTGTTCCGTTGAAGCAGACGCTCCCGACAAGTTTTGCTTCGGCAAGCTTGCCGGGTAACGTTAAGCTCCGGCCGAGCCGCAGGTTCTCGCCGTAGAAGCGGATGTTCCCGCAGCAGCAGATGTGCCTTT
Organism: Triticum turgidum subsp. durum; assembly: GCA_900231445.1. Lineage (NCBI taxonomy): Eukaryota > Viridiplantae > Streptophyta > Magnoliopsida > Poales > Poaceae > Triticum > Triticum turgidum. The sequence goes on from LT934116.1 coordinate 764,603,069, forward strand.
AGTCCTTGTTGTCGAGCCCCAAGCTCCAGCATGGGCACAGCAGATTGTCCGTTTCCTTCAGACAGGAGAACTTCCCGAAGAACAAGAAGAAGCGGAAAAAGTAGCCCGACAGTCAAGTATGTACCAGTTTGTTGACAACACACTGTACAGAAGAAGACTCAACGGTGTGAAATTGAAGTGTATTCACCGGGAAGACGGACAAAAGCTGTTGGCAGAGATACATGGAGGCATATGTGGTCACCACATTGGCGCAAGAGCACTTTTCGGCAAAGCATTCCGGCAAGGTTTCTTTTGGCCGACAGCCCTCCAGGATGCAACTGTACAAGTAACCAAGTGTGAAGCGTGCCAGTTCCATTCCAAGCAGATACACCAGCCAGCTCAAGCTCTCCAGACGATCCCTTTATCCTGGCCATTTTCGGTATGGGGGCTCGACATCCTCGGCCCCTTTCCCCGAGCTGTCGGGGGCTTTGAGTACTTGTACGTTGCAATCGACAAGTTCACAAAGTGGCCGGAAGTGGAAGCAGTGAGGAAGGTGACAGCGCAGTCAGCAGTCAAGTTCTTCAGGTCTGTTGTTTGCCGCTTCGGGATCCCTAACAGGATCATCACCGACAATGACACGCAATTCACGAGCCGCACCTTCATGCAGTACGTCCAAGATCTTGGCGCCAAGGTCTGCTTCGCTTCTGTTGCTCATCCGAGAGGCAACGGTCAAGCGGAGAGGGCGAATGCTGAAGTGCTGCGCGGACTCAAGACCAGGACTTTTGACAGGCTACGCAAGTGCGGAAAGAACTGGATTGAGGAGCTGCCGGTGGTTCTTTAGTCGATCGGGACGACGCCAAATCGAGCCACTGGCCAGACACCTTTCGCTCTAGTCTATGGAGCAGAGGCAGTTCTCCCCACGGAACTCGTATACGGGTCACCTCGAGTGCTCGCTTATGATGAGCTTGAGCAAGAGCAGCTGCGACAAGATGACGCGCTGCTCCTTGAGGAGGACCGTCTTCAGGCTGCTGTACGAACTGCTCGATACCAGCAAGCTTTGCGCTGCTACCATAGCCGCAAAGTTAATGCCAGAAGTCTCGAGGAAGGCAACCTTGTTCTTCGGCGCGTTCAGTCCACCAAGAATTCCAACAAGTTGACGCCGAAGTGGGAAGGCCCTTACCGGGTGAAATGAGTCACCAGGCTTGGCGCTGTCCGCCTTGAGACCGAAGATGGCATTCCGGTGAGCAACTCCTGGAACATTGAGCATCTTCGTAAGTTTTACCCGTAGGGCGCGGTTGCCGGAACCTGTTCCGGCAACCACCTTTTGTACAAGTCTTGCCGATGTTGCATGTAATCCTTTGTACAAAGCCGGGCGCAGAACCCGTGCATAAGTAAAGCTCATGTGCTCCGCACATCCTGTCAATTTCATGATTTCTACCTTTTTTGCATGTGTTATCTGACACTTTGTGCAGCACCTACCCCCGGTAAGCAATAACGAGCCGTAAGGCTCCATATCTTTATTTTCTCTTCTTTCTCTTTGTCAAAGAAAGGAAGGTTCCCTCGCCCACAAGTTTGCCGGGGGAAAGGAGAAGATAATGGTGTGGACCAAGCTTCGTTCGAGGAAGTTTCGCCTTACCGGGAAGCAAACGACAGAAAAGCTAAGTTGCTAAAGTTTGAGCAATCAGTTTTAAAATTTTTAAGTTATCTTCCCCGAACGACCCTGCTTTGTATGGAAAACCTGTGCGCAGAGGAACCAACTCGTGGCTAGTTGCGCCCTTACTTTGTTTCGAGTCCGCTCAACAACTTAAGTGAGCTGCGACTAGTTGCGACAAGGTTTCTTGCCGGTAGCAGCACCGCCAGCAGGCTGCTGACGTTCCGCACTCAGCGCTCGCGGCTAATGTGCGTGTGCCGACAAGTTCCCTAAAAGCGTAGGGAAAAAACATACAAAGGAAGGAATCCAGTAAAGGAAATAACATAGCAATCGCTACCCAAAATAGAGTCATATTACAAGATAGCTTGTCGCAGCTCTAACAGATTGTTCTCATAACATGACCAGCAGCGACAAGAAAAAGAGAAAACGGGCGGCCTAATCTACGCGATCGCCCTCAACCCTCTTGATCCCGCTCACCTTGTCCACAATGTGTGCGACAAGGGTCTTGAGCGCTTCCAGATCAGCATCCGGCGGCAAGGTCTTGAGGACGTTGGTGAGGTTGAGGCCTGGGTTGCGGAAGGCCACCTTCACCAGCACCTTTTGAAGAGCTCCTGCGCAGATCTGGCGCGACTCCTCGGCCAGCTTCTTTGGGATCTTCTCCCGGAGTCACTGTAGGGCCGTCTCCACGCCTTTGAAGAACAAGCTGAGCTTGGCGCTGGGTTGGAGGAGCTCATCAAAGGAATACCCGAGATCCTCCATCCCCAGCTGCGCCAGCTCCCTGTCGATGGCTGCGGCAACATCCATGAGACCCTCCGTCCAGTGCTCCACATTCTCCCTAAAAGTGTTCTGGGCGGTAGCGGCACTCGCCAGCAGCGCCTCGTCGGCCTTGATCTTCTCCTTCAAGGCCACCTCCTGCTCCCTGGCACCGTCCAGCGTCTGGTTCAAAGTAGTCAGCTTCAACTCAAGATCTGCGTTGGAGTCCTTTGCAGCGCTAAGCTCCTTGCTCCTCTCGGCGAGACGACCCTGCAGCTCGCCAAGGGTGCAGGCGTCCTTCTTGCGCTCATGCTTGAGCGCAGCAAGCTCCTCGCCACTCGCCTTGAGATTGGCCTCTAGCTGCGCCACTTTCGTCTCCAGCTCCTTCTTGACCCTGCAGCTTGGCTTGTCGGGCGCGGTAGAGCAACAACAGCTTCCGTAGCAGCTGCTCCTCCTCAGACTCGCCGCTGCTACTGCTCGGCGTGTCAACCAGCGTCAGCCCAGCGGAGGCGAGCACCTCTCCATCCAAGATTTTTCCTTTGACCGGTGCCCTGGAGCTTGACGCCCAGGGGAGCTTGATGAAGACGCCATCACCGGCCTTCAAATAGGCGCCGGGCTGGGGCTCTTCGGAGCCTGACGATGCAGCAGCGACGGAGGGATCGGCGGTCAGCGTAGCGCCTGACGCTCCTGCGGCCTCAGGGCCGTCAGTGCGATCGCCGGACCCCTCGCCAGCTTCTGCGGCGGCAGCTTTGGCGGCCTCTTCGCCGGCGGGATCATCAGCACCGGCCTCTTCTTCGGTGGCAGCGGCGTCGTCGGTGTTGCCGTGCGCGCTCTCCTCGCCGGTGACCTCGGTCTCCATCGGCTCCGTGGCAGATGGATCTGACGACCGGAAAAGGGAGAAAAGTCAAGCAAATATTCAAAAAGAAAATCAGAAGAAGAAGAACCCAAGGGAAGTTTTCAGGCAAGAGGATTACCTGTACTAGGATCTACTGCCGTGGTCTCCACCACCGGGGGGTCGCTGGTGCTGTCCCTTGCCGGAGAACTGTTCCTTGCCGGAGACTTCTCCCTTGCCGGAGAACGGTCCCTTGCCGGGGAATCCTCCCTTGGCGGTGTAGTCGAAGCAGATGGCATGTCGGGAGCGGCTTCCGGGCACTCCTGGTGAGGCTGCTCTGCTCCTATACAAACCAATAGTCAGATGTCAGCAAAGAAAGAGCACCCATGCGCGCCTAACAGCAGGAAGTAAACCATATACTTACGCTGGGGGCTGCGCTGGGGGCTGCTTTGAGGAATAGCTGCCGGGTCCGGCAAGGTGGTCTTGGACACACCCCCTGCTGTCGCGGTGGGTTCGTCCTCGATGACAATCACCGGGACCTTGGCTCTCTTCGCCACTCTCTGGGCCAGTGTCCTGAAAAGGAATGGGTTCGGAGTAAAGCAAATCAGATACAAGACAAAATAGCAAGAATTGAAGAAATACAAGTACAGCAAAGAATCTTACTCTTCTTCTTCCCCGTCGGAGATGAGCGCGGAGAGGTCGAAGTCCGGCCCACCTTCGGCGCGACGAGGCGGAGGAGTGCGTTCCCTAAGCCGCTTGACAGGGGCAGAAGCGGTGGTCTGGGAGGACCCCACTCCAGTTGTCGCAGCGGCATGAGGTGCTCCCGCGGCAACAGTGCTTGCCGCGGTTGAGCGCGTCGCGCGGCGCGGCGGCTGTTGACCCGTGTGCCGCCCCGCTACGTCCCCGGCCTTGCGGAGACGCCTTCTTGGTGGAGCTGGGGGCTCCGCTTGCGACGAGCTGTCTAAAGATGAGAGAGAGGGGGGTCGATCTCCAATGAGTCGCTCGCGGCCTCGGCGGGCTCGCTCGGCTCAGCTTCCGGCCCGGCAAGCTCTCCCTCGCCGGCAAGCCCCTCTTGATCGGCAAGGCTTGCCGCCTCTGCTGCCTCTGCCTCCTCCATGGTGAATCCAAACTCGCCCGCGGCAGCGGCTGCCGCCGCCTCTTCCAGCCTAGTGGCGATGCGCTGCATCTCCGCATCGGTGGTGTCGCGAGTAAGGCTTTTCTGTTCATCGGAGCGGACCGGCACTTCTACCAAGCCGTCAAAGAATTCCTGCACGACGTCATATGCAGGCTCTTGCCAAGTTAGGACAATTCCATGCGAATCACACAGCGGCATCATTGCACGGATGTGGTCGAGCGAGGAGTTGTTGCACAGCGGAACGACGCCCCTCGGCAACCTAAACATTTCGGGATGATCAGGGTCATGCTTGAACAGTTCCAGGATCATCGCGTCCAGTTCCAGAACAGTGAAGTTGAAGTTGAGGCCAGGGCGCAGCCTCATGATATCCGCCGCATTCTGGAACTCCCAGGCAGGTCTCCTCCTCTCCTGCAGGGGGGCAATGTGGCGGCGAAGAAAATCTGCGCCAACGGCGCCTACAGTGAGCCCGGCAAGCCTGAGGCGTTGGATCCGGGTGACGGCAATCTTCAGCCTATCGTCTTCCTGGGCCACGTTGCTCCAATCGTTGCCGCGCACTATTGGGGCTTGGCGCTGGCCGGTAAATGGCTGCGGGTTCTCCTCGACAATCCAGCACCAGTCTGCTCTCCATTCCTCCCACTTGCTGCAGAGCTCTCCCTCCAGATAAGTTTCCTTCTTGCCAGCTCTCGAGATCCAGGCGATTCCGCCGGATAAAGGCTCCCCTCTCTGAACTCGGGGCATAAAGAAGTGGCGGAAAAGAGCTACATTTGGATAGACTCTGACAAAGTTTTCGCAGAGATGTACGAAAACTGCCATGGTCAGAACAACATTGGGGGTGAAGTCAAGGAGGTGGAACTCGTAGGTGTTCATAATGTCGCAGAAAAACTCAGAGAAAGGCGGGCAGAGCCCGCAGTAGAAGAACAACGCGAAGAAGGGATATCCATTCGGAGCTAGTTCCGAAGCGGCAGCCGAGAGTACCTTCATGCGCGGATGCGCTCGCGTCTCCGTCGACC
>LT934116.1:764608577-764626541 GCA_900231445.1 Triticum turgidum subsp. durum
ACTGCGCCTCGGCCGACTTCACAACCTTCCCGGCTTTCAGAGTCATGGCGGAGGTGGTGAGAGAGATCGACGGCATTGGTGGTGCTGGTGGCGATGGGGGGCGGAGCGCTGCTCTCTTTCAGCTTTGGGAAGAAGGGGGGAGCGGCGGAAGTTTTTGAGATTGGAACAACAACCGGCGAGATGGGCGAACTGCCCGTGTTTCCCCTGCTTATAAAGAGGGAGGGGGCGGACATTTCGTCTTTCCGAATAAATAAACCACCCACGATCTCTCCCACGAGGCCGCATTCGACGCGTGCCGTTTGGGGAGGGCGCGGTGGATATGGCGTAACCCAGGCCGCGCGTGCCCGTGCCCTGTTTTGGGCCTGGCCCAATCGCGCTCGGCACTGTGTGTGGCCCAGGCCCGGGGGCTCTTGTCGGTATATTAGAGTAGAGGTACCCTAGTATCCTGAACTTGTGCACGGGCAGTCGCAGCACCCCGCGGTAGGGCTTGCCGAGTAACCGCCAAGGCCCTCCGTGGTTCCTTTGGAGCCATTCAAGAACAAAGCATTCGGGCCAAGGAGACAAGGCCCCGGCAAGAGGAGCTTGCCGGGAAGGCCAACCAAGGCATTTCAAGGAACTTGCCGCGACGTGCCATGCGTCCCGGCAAGTCCCGGTGAGCGACAAGCTTCCGGATGCGACAAGACAACGAGCGCGGCAAGGTGCTTGCCACGGAAAGCTACCACTCTGTACCCGCGCTCCAGCACATCCACCAACGTGTCGCCCTGGGGCCTTTCCAGGCACGCGTGGCAAGAGGCTGTGCAGCCAGCGGTGCACGATGGCAAGCGGCGCTGACAAGATTGCCATCGTGGCGAACGGTGGCGTCCCTGACGGTCCCTTTTTGCACTGTTTGGGCGACGCAGACGGGCATTTAATGCCTTTGTCCCCTGCCGTCAAGGTTAGGTATGATACACTGTATAGGTGGTTGTACCCACCGCAATTCCTTTTCCATTTTTACCCTTGTCTACGTTGCCACCTGTCGGTGACCCCTTGAGCATATAAAAGGAGGCCCATGCGCAATGTAGAGGGGGGTTCGAAGGCAGAAAAACACTCACGCTCGGTCTCGTTAGCAGCTAGTGTGTACTGTAGTACTCAGCGCTCCCGAGCAAGAACTCAATACACTCAGACATGCAGCAGTAGGAGTGTTATCTCTCCGGAGAGCTCCGAAGCTGGGTAAGCTGCTCGTGTGCTTCGCCTCGATCTGCTCTTCGTGCGATCTCCGCCCCCCTCCGAACCGAAAGGGGCTCGGTCCGCCGGTCCCATAGGTGTTCGTGGATCAGTTTCCCCGACATAAGGAGATGCAATTCTATGATTAACGTCATATTTAGCAAGCATTTTACGGAAAGCGCCATGAATAAAATGTGAACCACCATCAGTCATTAAATATCTAGGGACTCCAAACCTTGGAAAAATAACTTCTTTAAACATTTTAATAGAGGTGTTATGATCAGCACTACTAGCTGGAACAACTTCTACCCACTTAGTAACGTAATCAACAACAACTAAAATATGTGTATATCCATTAGAGGAAGGAAAATGTCCCATATAATCAAAGCCCCAAACATCAAATGGTTCAATAACAAGTGAATAATTCATAGGCATTTCTTGACGTCTACTAATATTACCAATTCTTTGACATTCATCACAAGACAAAACAAACTTACGGGCATCCTTGAAGAGAGTAGGCCAATAAAAACCAGATTGCAATACCTTATGTGCAGTTCTATCTCTAGCGTGGTGTCCTCCATAAGCTTCGGAGTGACACTTGCATAGGATCTGTTCTTGTTCATGCTCAGGTACACGACGTCTAATAACACCATCTACTCCTTCTTTATAAAGATGCGAGTCATCCCAAAAGTAATGTCGCAAATCATAAAAGAACTTTTTCTTTTGTTGGTATGTGAAGCTAGGTAGTATAAATTTAGCAACAATATAATTAGCATAATCAGCATACCATGGAGTGCTACCAGAAGTGCTTATGACATATTGTTCATCATGAAAGCTATCATCAATAGGTAGTGGGTCATCAAGAACATTCTCTAACCTAGATAAGTTATCTGCAACGGGGTTCTCAGCTCCTTTCCTATCAACAATATGCAAATCAAATTCTTGCAGCAAGAGAACCCATCTAATAAGTCTAGGTTTAGCATCTTTATTTTCCATAAGATATTTAATAGCAGCATGATCAGTGTGAATAGTTACTTTAGAATCAACAATATAGGGTCTGAATTTATCACAAGCAAACAAACTGCTAAAAGTTCCTTTTCGGTAGTAGCATAGTTTCTTTGAGCATTGTCTAGAGTCTTACTAGCATAATGGATAACATTTAATTTCTTATCAACTCTTATACCTTTGATGTCCTTGGGACATGGCATCTTTTCAATGGCATCAACCTTGGCTTTATCAACTTCAATACCTCTTTCAGAAACTTTGTGCCCCAAGACAATACCTTCATTAACCATAAAGTGGCACTTTTCCCAATTCAATACAAGATTAGTTTCTTCACATCTCTGCAAAACTCGATCAAGATTGCTCAAGCTCATCAAAAGAGGAACCATAGACGGAAAAGTCGTCCATGAAAACCTCACAAATCTTTTCACAAAAGTCAGAGAATATAGCCATCATGCATCTTTGAGAAGTAGCAGCTGCATTACATAAACCAAAACGCATACGTCTATAAGCAAAAGTACCAAAAGGGCATGTAAAATTAGTCTTTGATTGATCTTTAGCCGACACAGGTATTTGAGAGAAACTAGAATAACCATCTAGAAAGCAATAATGTGTATGTTTGCATAGTCTTTCTAGCATTTGATCAATAAAAGGTAAGGCGTAATGATCTTTCTTAGTAGCTTTATTTAATTTGCGGAAATCAATTACCATCCTATAACCTGTGATAATTCTTTGCGGAATCTATTCATATTTATCATTAGGGACAACAGTAATACCTCCCTTCTTAGGGACACAATGGACAGGACTTACCCACTGACTATCAGCAACGGGATAAACTATACCTGCCTCCAGAAGCTTAAGTATTTATTTTCTTACCACTTCTTTCATTTTAGGATTCAAACGTCGTTGAGGATCGCGAATTGGTTTGGCATCCGCTTCCAAATGTATTTTATGTTGACATAAAGTGGGACTAATGCCCTTAAGATCATCAAGAGTATACCCAATAGCAGCATGGTGCTTCTTCAGAGTTTTCAATAATCTTTCTTCTTCATGCTCTGAAAGGTTAGCACTAATAATAACATGATATATTTTCTTTTCATCAAGATAAGCATATTTAAGATTATTAGGCAACGGTTTAAGCTCAAACACGGGGTCACCCTTGGGTGGAGGAGGATCCCCTAGGATTTCAATAGGCAAATTGTGTTGTAGAATAGGTTCCTGTTTAAATAATACTTCATCTATTTCCCTTCTTTCATTCATGAACATATCATTTTCATGGTCTAGCAAATAGTGTTCTAAAGGATCACTAGGAGGTACGGCAATAGAAGCAAGACCAATAATTTCATCCTTACTAGGCAATTCTTCCTCACGATGTTGTTTACTAAATTTAGAGAAATTAAACTCATGAACCATATCATCCAAGCCAATAGTAACAACATTCTTTTTGCAATCTATCCTAACATTAACAGTATTCAAGAAGGGTCTACCAAATATAATGGGACAAAAGCTATCTTGTGGAGAACCAAGAACAAGAAAATCAGCAGGATATTTGGTTTTTCCACACAAGACTTCGACATCTCTAACAATTCCCATTGCATATATAGTATCTCTATTGGCAAGTTTAATTGTAACATCAATATCTTCTAACTCAGCAGGTGCAATATCATGCATAATTTCTTTATATAAGTAAATGGGTATAACACTAGCACTAGCACCCATATCACATAAGCCATGATAACAATGATCTCCTATTTTAACAGAAATAACAGACATGCCTACCACGGGTCTATGTTTATCTTTAGCACAAGGTTTAGCAATTCTAGCAGTTTCACCACAGAATTGAATAACATGCCCATCAATATTATCAGACAAGAGATCTTTAACAATAGCAATATTAGGTTCTACTTTGACTTGCTGAGGAGGTGTATAAGTTCTAATATTGCTTTTACAAACAACAGTTGAAGCTTTAGCATGATCCTTTACTCTAATAGGGAAAGGTAGTTTCTCAACATAAGAGGTAGGAACAATAGGATCATTATAAGTGACAGTCTTTTCTTCAACTTTAATAGGTGCAGCTACTTTTACTTCTATGGGAGGATGATATTTAAACCACTTCTCCTTAGGGAGATCAACATAAGTAGCAAAAGATTCACATAAAGAAGCTACTATCTCAGAGTCCAGTCCATATTTAGTGCTAAACTTACGGAAAATATCGGTATCCATAAAAGATTTAACACAATCAAACTTAGGTGCCATACCTGACTCCTTACCTTCATCGAGGTCCCAATCTTCAGAGTTGCGTTTAATTCTATCCAATAAATTCCATTTAAATTCAATAGTCTTCATCATGAAAGAGCCAGCACAAGAAGTATGGAGCATGGTGCGATTGTTATCAGAAATTCGAGCATAAAAATTCTGAAGAATTGTCACCCTTGAGAGCTCATGATTGGGGCATGAATATAACATTGATTTAAGGCTGCCCCGAGCTTGAGCGATACTTTCTCCTTCGCGAGGCCAAAAATTGTATATATAATTGCGATCACGATGAACAAGATGCATAGGGTAATACTTTTGATGAAATTCCAATTTCAATCTTTTATAGTTCCATGATCTCGTATCATCACATAGCCTATACCATGTCAATGCGTCTTCCTTCAAAGATAAAGGGAAGACCTTTTTCTTAACAAAATCATCGGGTATACCTGCAAGCTTAAATAATCCACAAACTTCATCCACATAGAGTAGATGTTCATCAGGATGCTTTGTTCCATCTCCTGTAAAAGTATTAGCTAGCAGTTTTTCCATCATACCCGAAGGAACTTCAAAAGGAGTTTCATTTTCAATAGGTTCAGTAGGTTGAGGAGCAATTCTTTGCTCTACTGGACGGGGTGAAGATACCCCGAACAAGCCCCTCAGAGAATTACTTTCCATAGTAACAAGTGACAGAAAATTTCAGCACACTATATAAATTTTTCCTTACCAAATTCCACTTACCAAAGGCGCTACACTCCCCTGCAACGGCGCCAGAAAAGAGTCTTGATGACCCACAAGTATAGGGGATCTATCATAGTCCTTTCGATAAGTAAGAGCATCGAACCCAACGAGGAGCAGAAGGAAATGATAAGCGGTTATCAGCAAGGTATTCTCTGCAAGTACTGAAATAAGTGGTAACGTATAGTTTTGTGATAAGATAAATTGTAACGAGCAACAAGTAACAAGAGTAAATAAAGTGCAGCAAGGTGGCCCAATCCTTTTTGTAGCAAAGGACAAGCCTGGACAAACTCTTATAATAGGAAAAGCGCTCCCGAGGAAACATGGGAATATCATCAAGCTAGTTTTCATCACGTTCATATGATTCGCGTTCGGTACTTTGATAATTTGATATGTGGGTGGACCGGTTCTTGGGTGCTGTTCTTACTTGAACAAACATCCCACTTATGATTAACCTCTATTGCAAGCATCCGCAACTACAACAAAATTATTAAGGTAAACCTAACCATAGCATGAAACATATGGATCCAAATCAGCCCCTTACGAAGCAACGCATAAACTAGGGTTTAAGCTTCTGTCACTCTAGCAAACCATCATCTACTTATTACTTCCCAATGCCTTCCTCTAGGCCCAAATAATGGTGAAGTGTTATGTAGTCGACATTCACATAACACCACTAAAGGCTATACAACATACATCTCATCAAAATATCAAACGAATACCAAATTCACATGACTACTAATAGCAAGACTGCTCCCGTGTCCTCAGGAACAAACGTAACTACTCACAAAGCATATTCATGTTCATAATCAGAGGGGTAATAATATGCATAAAGGATCTGAACATATGATCTTCCACCAAGTAAACCAACTAGCATCAACTACAAGGAGTAATCAACACTACTAGCAACCTACTAGCACCAATCCCGGACATGGAGACAAGAATTGGATACAAGAGATGAACTAGGGTTTGGAGATGAGATGGTGTTGGTGAAGATGTTGATGGAGATTGCCCTCTCCCAATGAGAGGAGCGTTCGTGATGATGATGGCGATGATTTCCCACTCCCGGAGGGAAGTGTCCCCGGCAGAACAGCTCCGTCGGAGCCCTAGATTGGTTCCGCCAAGGTTCCGCCTCGTGGCGGCGGAGTATCGTCCCGAAAGGTTGCTTCTTGTTTTTTTCTCATCGAAAGACTTCATATAGGAGAAGATGGGCATCGGAGAGCCACCAGGGGGCCCACGAGGTAGGGGGCGCGCTCCAGGGGGGGGGGTCCCCCACCCTCGTGAGCAAAGTGTGGGCCCCTGGCCTTCATCTTTGGCGATGATTTTTCTTTATTTATTTTAAGATATTCCGTGGAGTTTCAGGACTTTTGGAGTTGCATAGAATAGGTCTCCAATATTTGCTCCTTTTCAAGCCCAGAATTCCAGCTGCCGGCATTCTCCCTCATCATTAAACCTTGTAAAATAAGAGATAATAGCCATAAGTATTGTGACAAACATGAAATAACAGCCCATAATGCGAGAAATATTGATATAAAAGCATGATGCAAAATGGACGTATCAACTCCCGCAAGCTTAGACCTTGCTTGTCCTCAAGCGAAAAGCCGATAACAATAAATATGTCCTCATGTTTAGAGGTAGAGGCGTCGATAAAAATAAAATACGGACATGAAGGCATCATGATTATTCTCATAACATCAACATATATAGATTTTGTCATATGGTTACTTATGTTCAAGTGATGATCTTTTCACAATGCAAAAGTATGAATCAGAAACCTTATTGGGCACCAACAAATTATAACCTCAGTCACTGAAACAATTGCAATTTATCATAAGATTGGAAAGAGTCTATGTTAGAGCTTAAAAGCATGTCCACATACTCAAGTATCATTTAGTCCTTCATAATTGCTAACACTCACGCAATACTTGTGGTTACGGAGTTTTAATCGGACACAGAGAAAGATAGGGACTTATAGTTTTGCCCCACAACTTTTTACCTCAAGGGTAATGTCAACAATAATAATTCATGCTCCCCTACATCCAATTAGATATATATATCACTAGAACGTAAAAGCGCGCGTTGCCGCACCCGTATGTTTTATGGAAATAATAGAAAAAGATTCAATTATATGAGAAAATTTGGACATCACACAATAAGAGAGAGAAAAGGAGCATCTTCTAAAGTACATCAATACACTACTTTTGGGGAATAGAACATCTATACACTTATGGTGGGGTATACAGGTTTTAAAATTCACACGGATGACACTGCCATCTAAATTAGCATTGGAATGTCAATGTACAAAAAAGTTTGTCTGACATTCATTTGGTAAGACATTCGAGTAAGTGGTGGAGCATATGTCGATGGCACACGTCACCGTTTGTAGCCTTGACATCTTAGATCCTGCACAAAGGAAGAAAATGAATAAAGAATGATGCAATAGTACTATATGTAGCCAAATACTCCCGTCACTTATAACCGGATGGTGACGGGAACTCGGGAATGCAATAGCCGACCACCTTCTGCAACATTAATAAACAGCAAATTAATCAGGAAAACACAGGCTGCAGCGCCATATATTTTGGTTTTTAGAGAACAACGCCACATATCAGCTGGCCCAATCACTCCACAGATAGAAGAACTCACCTCGCGGCCCAACAGCCCGGTTCATGGGAAGGTGCCTAGAAAAGCATGTGGAGCAGCAGCCCTTTTCATGTGTTGGTTTGTCAGCTTGTGGAAGCGGATGAGGCGGACGAGGCCCAGAGAATGCCGCGGGACGATAGAATCATCTGATGTGTTCATGTGCCTAATCGGACGGCTTAGGACCCAAAATCGCTGTGAGAAGGCATAGTTAGCTCAGTTTTACTGTTTAGTAATGTTCTTTCCAACATGCTGGGCTTGCCAAAGGATAAAATGAAAAAGGAAAGGTGAAGATCACCGTGACTCTTGCATAAGGTAGAGGATAATAATAAAAGATAGGCCCTTCGCAGAGGGAAGCAGAGGTTGCATGCGCTTTTATGGTTGATGCACAAAATCTTAATGCAAAAGAACGTCACTTTATATTGCCCCTTGTATGTGGAACTTTATTATGCAGTTCGTCGCTTTTATTACTTCCACAACAAGTTCGTACAAAGCTTATTTTCTCTGCACTAATAAGTCATGCATATTTAGAGAGCAATTTTTATTGCTTGCACCGATGACAACTTACTTGAAGGATCTTACTCAATCCATAGGTAGATATGGTGGACTCTCATGGCTAAACTGGTTTAAGGGTATTTGGAAGCACAAGTAGTATCTCTACTTGGTGCTGAGAATTTGGCTAGCATGAGGGGGAACGGCAAGCTCAACATGTTAGAGGATCCATGATAACATACTTTATCTCAGATATAAGAAAACATAACTCATCACGTTGTCTTCGTTGTCCAACATCAAATCTTTAGCATGTTGTATTTTAATGAGTGCTCCCAATCATAAAAGATGCCAATGATAATATATCTATATGTGAAACCTCTCTTTCTTTATTACTTCCTATTAATTGCAACGATGACCAAAGCTATATTTGCCAACTCCCAACAACTTTTAATCATCATACTCTTTCTATGTGAAGTTATTACTTTCAATAAGATCAATATGAACTCTTTGTTTCTTTTTATTCTTTTTCTTTTATTCACCCAAGATCATGGCAAAATAATCAAGCCCTTGACTCAACACTAATCTTTATTATATATAGCTCACGGACTCGATTACATAGAGGGATCCTAAAGCAAAATTTCAAAACTAGATCATGCCATGACTTTATTCTACTAAATCAAGATACTACTAATAGGATCGAACTAAGAAAAACGGTAAACATAGGAGTTGTGATGGTGATACGATACCGGGGCACCTCCCCCAAGCTTGGCAGTTGCCAAGGGGAGTGCCCATACCCATGTGATTATATCTCCTTCTTGGTCGGTGAAGGTGGAGGTGTTGTTGATGATGCAGGTTGTCGTCCACCTTCCATGGCATAGGCTCACCATCATAGAAGGATGATCGAGTCTCCAGAATCCTCAAATCTGCAGCCGAACTCATCCTTTTGAATCTATATTCATACTCACAGTTTTGATTTTGCAGATCATAGATTTGGGCTTGGAGGTGCTCGATCTTCTCATGTAGCTTGAAGATGGCCTCCTCGGTGTTCTTGGCATCCGGCTCGTAATTGTTTGTGAACTCCGCGAGCAACTTGTGGCTAGCGTTGGTTCCATGCTCCACCATCCCCTGGCACTTGAAAACTTGCTGCTCCATTGCTTCGAGCCTCGCCTCCACGCTTCCGGTTCCCATTGGTCCCTCAACATCGCGGATGTGTAGCAACCCATCACGCATCTCAATGGTTTGAGGGTGTCGCAGCACCTCCATGAGGTAAGGGTTGATCACCTTCTCGAAGAACTTGTCCTTGGAAGCACTTGGGGACGTCATGATTATCTAGATCTGTTAGAAAAACAGCTCGAAACAAGAACATGAGATATTTGCGTGATACGGGAGTCAAAACCTTCAGGAGAATATATAATGAATTTTTACCAACCAAAATATGTATCGTGCAGGAAAACTGAGTCCGGAGGGCACACGAGGTGCTCACGAGGTAGGGGGCGCGCCCAGGGGGGTAGGGCGCGCCCACCACCCTCGTGGAGGCCTCGTGTCCTTCCCGGACTGCCACTTATTCTTCTATTTTTCTAAATATTCCAAAACGGAGAAATATTGCCTTAAAAATTGTTTTGGAGTCGGTTTACTTACCGTACCACATACCTATTCCTTTTCGGAGTGTGAAACGGTCTGGAAAGTGTCCCTTATGTATTCCTCCGGGGTTACGGTTTCAATAATATTGGTTTCAACATTTATGGGATTACCAGAGATATAATGTTTGATTCTTTGACCGTTTACCACCTTCGGATTTGTTCCATCGAAGTTGTTGATTTTTATGGCACCAGAACGATAGACCTCCTCGATAACGTAGGGACCTTCCCATTTAGAGAGAAGTTTTCCAGTAAAAAATCTTAAATGAGAGTTGTATAGAAATACATAATCACCTACATTCAACTCACGGTTTTGTATCCTTTTGTCATGCCATCTTTTAACTTTTTCCTTAAATAACTTGGCATTTTCATAAGCTTGGGTTCTCCATTCATCAAGTGAGCTAATATCAAATAACCTCTTCTCACCAGCAAGTTTGAAATCATAGTTGATCTCTTTAATAGCCCAATATGCCTTATGTTCTAGTTCGAGAGGTAAGTGACATGCTTTTCCATAAACCATTTTATACGGAGACATACCCATAGGATTCTTATATGCAGTTCTATAGGCCCATAATGCATCATCAAGTTTCTTGGACCAATTCTTTCTAGACCTATTAACAGTCTTTTACAAAATTAATTTGAGCTCTCTATTACTCAATTCTACTTGACCACTAGACCGTGGGTGATAAGGAGATGCAATTCTATGATTAACGTCATATTTAGCAAGCATTTTACGAAAAGAACAATGAATAAAATGTGAACCACCATCAGTCATTAAATATCTAGGGACTCCAAACCTTGGAAAAATAATTTCTTTAAGCATTTTAATAGAGGTGTTATGATCAGCACTACTAGTTGGAATAGGTTCTACCCACTTAGTAACGTAATCAACAACAACTAAAATATGTGTATATCCATTAGAGGGAGGAAAATGTCCCATATAATCAAAGCCCCAAACATCAAATGTTTCAATAACAAGTGAATAATTCATAGGAATTTCTTGACGTCTACTAATATTACCAATTCTTTGACATTCATCACAAGACAAAACAAACTTACAGGCATCCTTGAAGAGAGTAGGCCAATAAAAACCAGATTGCAATACCTTATGTGCAGTTCTATCTCCAGCGTGGTGTCCTCCATAAGCTTCGGAGTGACACTTGCATAGGATCTGTTCTTGTTCATGCTCAGGTACACAACGTCTAATAACACCATCTACTCCTTCTTTATAAAGATGTGGGTCATCCCAAAAGTAATGTCGCAAATCATAAAAGAACTTTTTCTTTTGTTGGTATGTGAAGCTAGGTGGTATAAATTTAGCAACAATATAATTAGCATAATCAGCATGCCATGGAGTGCTACGAGAAGTGCTTATGACATTTAATTGTTCATCATGAAAGCTATCATCAATAGGTAGTGGGTCATCAAGAACATTCTCTAACCTAGATAAGTTATCTGCAACGGGGTTCTCAGCTCCTTTCCTATCAACAATATGCAAATCAAATTCTTGCAGCAAGAGAACCCATCTAATAAGTCTAGGTTTAGCATCTTTCTTTTCCATCAGATATTTAATAGCAGCATGATCAGTGTGAATAGTTACTTTAGAATCAACAATATAGGGTCTGAATTTATCACAAGCAAACACAACTGCTAAAAGTTCCTTTTCGGTAGTAGCATAGTTTCTTTGAGCATTGTCTAGAGTCTTACTGGCATAATGGATAACATTTAATTTCTTATGAACTCTTTGCCCTAGAACAGCACCAACAGCATAATCACTAGCATCACACATAATTTCAAGGGTAAATTCCAATCAGGTGGCTGAACAACAGGTGCAAAGACTAACACTTTCTTAAGTATTTCAAATGCTTCTACACAATCATCATCAAAGACAAATGGTACATATTTTTGTAATAAATTAGTCAGAGGCCGAGAAATTTTTGAGAAGTCCTTAATGAACCTCCTATAAAATCCGGCGTGACCAAGGAAACTTCTTATACCTTTGATGTCCTTGGGACATGGCATCTTTTCAATGGCATCAACCTTGGCTTTATCAACTTCAATACCTCTTTCAGAAACTTTGTGCCCCAAGACAATACCTTCATTAACCATAAAGTGGCACTTTTCCCAATTCAAGACAAGATTAGTTTCTTCACATCTCTGCAAAACTCGATCAAGATTGCTCAAGCTCATCAAAAGAGGAACCATAGACGGAAAAGTCGTCCATGAAAACCTCACAAATCTTTTCACAAAAGTCAGAGAATATAGCCATCATGCATCTTTGAAAAGTAGCAGGTGCATTACATAAACCAAAACGCATCGTCTATAAGAAAAAGTACCAAAAGGGCATGTAAAAGTCGTCTTTGATTGATCTTTAGCCGACACAGGTATTTGAGAGAAACCAGAATAACCATCTAGAAAGCAATAATGTGTATGTTTGCATAGTCTTTCTAGCATTTGATCAATAAAAGGTAAGGCGTAATGATCTTTCTTAGTAGCTTTATTTAATTTGCGGAAATCAATTACCATCCTATAACCTGTGATAATTCTTTGCGGAATCAATTCATATTTATCATTAGGGACAATAGTAATACCTCCCTTCTTAGGGACACAATGGACAGGACTTACCCATTGACTATCAGCAACGGGATAAATTATACCTGCCTCCAGAAGCTTAAGTATTTATTTTCTCACCACTTCTTTCATTTTAGGATTCAAACGTCGTTGAGGATCGCGAACTGGTTTGGCATCCGCTTCCAAATTTATTTTATGTTGACATAGAGTGGGACTAATGCCCTTAAGATCATCAAGAGTATACCCAATAGCAGCATGGTGCTTCTTCAGAGTTTTAAATAATCTTTCTTCTTCATGCTCTGAAAGGTTAGCACTAATAATAACAGGATATATTTTCTTTTCATCAAGATAAGCATATTTAAGATTATCAGGCAACGGTTTAAGCTCAAACACGGGGTCACCCTTGGGTGGAGGAGGATCCCCTAGGATTTCAACAGACAAATTGTGTTGCAGAATAGGTTCCTGTTTAAAGAATACTTCATCTATTTCCCTTCTTTCATTCATGAACATCTCATTTTTCATGGTCTAGCAAATAGTGTTCTAAAGGATCACTAGGAGGTACGGCAATAGAAGCAAGACCAATAATTTCATCCTTACTAGGCAATTCTTCCTCACGATGTTGTTTACTAAATTTAGAGAAATTAAACTCATGAACCATATCATCCAAGCCAATAGTAACAACATTCTTTTTGCAATCTATCCTAACATTAACAGTATTCAAGAAGGGTCTAGCAAATATAATGGGACAAAAGCTATCTTGTGGAGAACCAAGAACAAGAAAATCAGCAGGATATTTGGTTTTTCCACACAAGACTTCGACATCTCTAACAATTCCCATTGCAGATATAGTATCTCTATTGGCAAGTTTAATTGTAACATCAATATCTTCTAACTCAGCAGGTGCAATATCATGCATAATTTCTTTATATAAGTCAATGGGTATAACACTAGCACTAGCACCCATATCACATAAGCCATGATAACAATGATCTCCTATTTTAACAGAAATAACAGGCACGCCTACCACGGGTCTATGTTTATCTTTAGCACAAGGTTTAGCAATTCTAGCAGTTTCACCACAGAATTGAATAACATGCCCATCAATATTATCAGACAAGAGATCTTTAGCAATAGCAATATTAGGTTCTACTTTGACTTGCTCAGGAGGTGTATAAGTTCTAATATTGCTTTTACAAACAACAGTTGAAGCTTTAGCATGATCCTTTACTCTAATAGGGAAAGGTAGTTTCTCAACATAAGAGGTAGGAACAATAGGATCATTATAAGTGACAGTCTTTTCTTCAACTTTAATAGGTGCAGCTACTTTTACTTCTATGGGAGGATGATATTTAAACCACTTCTCCTTAGGGAGATCAACATAAGTAGCAAAAGATTCACATAAAGAAGCTACTATCTCAGAGTCCAGTCCATATTTAGTGCTAAACTTACGGAAAATATCGGTATCCGTAAAAGATTTAACACAATCAAACTTAGGTGTCATACCTGACTCCATACCTTCGTCGAGGTCCCAATCTTCAGAGTTGCCTTTAATTCTATCCAATAAATTCCATTTAAATTCAATAGTCTTCATCATGAAAGAGCCAGCACAAGAAGTATCGAGAATGGTGCGATTGTTATCAGAAAGTCGAGCATAAAAATTCTGAAGAATTCTCACCCTTGAGAGCTCATGATTGGGGCATGAATATAACATTGATTTAAGCCTCCCCAGAGCTTGAGCGATGCTTTCTCCTTCGCGAGGCCAACAATTATATATATAATTGCGATCACGATGAACAAGATGCATAGGGTAATACTTTTGATGAAATTCCAATTTCAATCTTTTATAGTTCCATGATCTCGTATCATCACATAGCCTATACCATGTCAATGCGTCTTCCTTCAAAGATAAAGGGAAGACCTTTTTCTTAACAAAATCATCGGGTATACCTGCAAGCTTAAATAATCCACAAACTTCATCCACATAGAGTAGATGTTCATCAGGATGCTTTGCTCCATCTCCTGTAAAAGTATTAGCTAGCAGTTTTTCCATCATACTCGAAGGAACTTCAAAAGGAGTTTCATTTTCAATAGGTTCAGTAGGTTGAGGAGCAATTCTTTGCTCTACTGGACGGGGTGAAGATACCCCGAACAAGCCCCTCAGAGAATTACTTTCCATAGTAACAAGTGACAGAAAATTTCAGCACACTATATAAATTTTTCCTTACCAAATTCCACTTACCAAAGGCGCTACACTCCCCTGCAATGGCGCCAGAAAAGAGTCTTGATGACCCACAAGTATAGGGGATCTATCGTAGTCCTTTTGATAAGTAAGAGTGTCGAACCCAACAAGGAGCAGAAGGAAATGATAAGCAGTTATAAGCAAGGTATTCTCTGCAAGTACTGAAATAAGTGGTAACAGATAATTTTGTGATAAGATAAATTGTAACGAGCAACAAGTAACAAGAGTAAATAAAGTGTAGCAAGGTGGCCCAATCCTTTTTGTAGCAAAGGACAAGCCTGGACAAACTCTTATAATAGGAAAAGCGCTCCCAAGGACACATGGGAATATCATCAAGCTAGTTTTCATCACGTTCGTATGATTCACGTTCGGTACTTTGATAATTTGATATGTGGGTGGACCGGTGCTTGGGTGTTGTTCTTACTTGAACAAACATCCCACTTATGATTAACCTTTATTGCAAGCATCCGCAACTACAACAAAAGTATTAAGGTAAACCTAACCATAGCATGAAACATATGGATCCAAATCAGCCCCTTAGGAACCAACGCATAAACTAGAGTTTAAGCTTCTGTCACTCTAGCAAACCATCATCTACTTATTACTTCCCAATGCCTTCCTCTAGCACAAATAATGGTGAAGTGTTATGTAGTCGACATTCACATAACACCACTAGAGGCTAGACAACATACATCTCATCAAAATATCAAACGAATACCAAATTCACATGACTACTAATAGCAAGACTGCTCCCGTCTCCTCGGGAACAAACGTAACTACTCACGAAGCATATTCATGTTCATAATCAGAGGGGTAATAATATGCATAAAGGATCTGAACATATGATCTTCCACCAAGTAAACCAACTAGCATCAACTACAAGGAGTAATCAACACTACTAGCAACCTACTAGCACCAATCCCGGACTTGGAGACAAGAATTGGATACAAGAGATGAACTAGGGTTTGGAGATGAGATGGTGTTGGTGAAGATGTTGATGGAGATTGCCCTCTCCCGATGAGAGGAGCGTTGGTGATGATGATGACGATGATTTCCCACTCACGGAGGGAAGTGTCCCCGGCAGAACAGCTCCGCCGGAGCCCTAGATTGGTTCCGCCAAGGTTCCGCCTCGTGGCGGCGGAGTCTCGTCCCGAAAGGTTGCTTCTTGTTTTCTTCTCATCGAAAGACTTCATATAGGAGAAGATGGGCATCGGAGAGCCACCAGGGGGCCCACGAGGTACGGGGCGCGTTCCGAGGGGGGGGGGAGGGCGCCCCCCACCCTCGTGAGCAGGGTGTGGGCCCCTGGCCTTCATCTTTGGCGATGATTTTTCTTTATTTATTTTAAGATATTCCGTGGAGTTTCAGGACTTTTGGAGTTGCACAGAATAGGTCTCCAGTATTTGCTCCTTTTCCAGCCCAGAATTCCAGCTGCCGGCATTCTCCCTCTTCATGTAAACCTTGTAAAATAAGAGAGAATAGCCATAAGTATTGTGACAAACGTGAAATAACAGCCCATAATGCGAGAAATATCGATATAAAAGCATGATGCAAAATGGACGTATCAACTCCCCCAAGCTTAGACCTTGCTTGTCCTCAAGCGAAAAGCCGATAACAATAAATATGTCCTCATGTTTAGAGGTAGAGGCGTCGATAAAAATAAAATACGGACATGAAGGCATCATGATTATTCTCATAACAGCAACATATATAGATTTTGTCATATGGTTACTTATGTTCAAGTGATGATCTTTTCACAATGCAAAAGTATGAATCAGAAACCTTATTGGGCACCAACAAATTATAACCTCAGTCACTGAAACAATTGCAATTTATCATAAGATTGGAAAGAGTCTATGTTAGAGCTTAAAAGCAAGTCCACATACTCAACTATCATTTATTCCTTCATAATTGCTAACACTCACGCAATACTTGTGGTTACGGAGTTTTAATCGGACACAGAGAAAGATAGGGGCTTATAGTTTTGCCCCACAACTTTTTACCTCAAGGGTAATGTCAACAATAATAATTCATGCTCCCCTACATCCAATTAGATATATATATCACTAGAACGTAAAAGCGCGCGTTGCCGCACCCGTATGTTTTATGGAAATAATAGAAAAAGATTCAATTATATGAGAAAATTTGGACATCACACAACAAGAGAGAGAAAAGGAGCATCTTGTAAAGTACATCAATACACTACTTTCAGGGAATAGAACATCTATACACTTATGGTGGGGTATACAGGTTTTAAAATTCACACGGATGACACTGCCATCTATATTAGCATTGGAATGTCAATGTACAAAAAAGTTTGTCTGACATTCATTTGGTAAGACATTCGAGTAAGTGGTGGAGCATATGTCGATGGCACACGTCACCGTTCGTAGCCTTGACATCTTAGATGCTGCACAAAGGAAGAAAATGAATAAAGAATGATGCAATAGTACTATATGTAGCCAAATACTCCCGTCACTTATAACCGGACGGTGCCGGGAACTCGGGAACGCAACAGCCGGCCACCTTCTGCACTATTAATAAACAGCAAATTAATCAGGAAAACACAAGCTGCAGCGCCATATATTTTGGTTTTTAGAGAACAACGCCACAGATCAGCTGGCCCAATCACTCCATGTGATGCCCGGGTAATTAAGCTACAGTAATCCCTGCTAATGATGCCACGTCACCTCGGTTACTGTGGATAAACTCGCGTTAGTTCGGAACCTAGTTCGAATTTCAAATTCAAAATCGAGCAAACAATAAAAGTTTTCAAATATTAAAATTTAAATGTTCGGAGTGAACCAAATAATACATAGGTAATTATGGTGATGAAAACACATTTTTATAAAATGTTTAAGTGCTCAAAGGAAAATAAAACAGCAGCAAAAGAAAGTAATTAAATGCCTTTTGTATTTTGTAAAAGATTGAACTATTTTATTTAGCTGTCCAAATTAATGTGGCATTGGGATCTTTAACATACCATATTTAGGTGTTGTTCTCACCTTCTTCAAAATTGAAATAAATTAATAATTTAATAAAACCGAAAGGAATAAATAAAAGAAAGGGAAAAAGAAAACAAAAGAAGAAGAATAAAAGAGAGAAAGAACCCCCCCCCCACTGGGCCACAGCCCAGCTGGCCTCTAGGCCAACCAGGCCGGCCCAGCCGGCGCCTATAGCCCCCCCTGGGGC
>LT934116.1:764635931-764672762 GCA_900231445.1 Triticum turgidum subsp. durum
CCCAGGCGCGCTCATCGCACCACGGCCAGCGCGCCGTCCCGTTCCCCATGTCGCCCTGCTCGCCGTCTCTACTGGAGACCGCCCGTGGCGACCCCGCCAGCCACCGCGACCATCTGCGCCGGCCTCCCGCTCCAATCCCACCCCTCGCCTCCGCCCGACGTGGCCCCGGTTGGCCGCGCCGGCGTGCCGCGCCGTTGGCGCCTCGGCAGCCTCGTCCCGCCCTGCGGGCGAGTGCTCCTTCGGGTGGCGCCCGTAACCGCACGCCCGCATAGGCTCCCCTGGCCCCATGACAATTGGGGCCCGCCCCCATAATGTTTTATTAAAAAAAGATTAAAAAAAGATTTAATAAAATTAATTAATAATTAATTAATTATCTAATGAATTAATTAAGTTAATTAATCCGGTTTAATTAATTTAATTAACTAGTTAGGTTAATTAAATAGTAATTAAATTATCTAATCTGTAATTAACCTAAACAGAGAATGACAGGTGGGTCCCACTGGACCCACATGTCAGGTTGACCAAGTCAACTCTGTTGACTGCTGATGTCAGCATGGCATCATGCTGACGTCATAAATCCATTTTCGAATTAATTAATTAATGAATTAAATTCCAGGAATTAATAAAATCTTTAGAAAATCATATCTTTTAATCCGTAACTCGGATTAAAATATTTTCAACATCAAAGTTGCTCAGAACGACGAGACGAATCCGGATACGCAGTCCGTTCGTCCGCCACACACCCCTAACCTATCGAACTCGCAACTTTCCCCCTCCGGCTCTGCTGCTCGAAAACACGAAACCCCGGGGATATTTTCCCGGATGTTTCCCCCCTTAACCGGCATCACCTCATACCACATTAGGGCACGCCTAGCATCGTTACTTGTCATGTCATGCATCGATATGCATCTGTTTACATGGTATTCATTGTTTCTTCCCCCTCTTCTCTCCGGTAGACTACGATACCGACGCTGCTGCTGCCCAATTCGAATACGGAGTTGACGACCCCTCTCTCTTGCCAGAGCAACCAGGCAAGCCCCCCCCCCCTTGATCACCAGATATCGCCTATTCTACTCTATACTGCTTGCATTAGAGTAGTGTAGCATGTTACTGCTTTCTGTTATACCTATCCTGATGCATAGCCTGTCCTTGTTATTACTGTTGTTACCTTTACCTGCAATCCTACTTGCTTAGTATAGGATGCTAGTATTTCCATCTGTGGCCCTACATTCTTGTCCGTCTGTTGTGCTATACTATCGGGCCGTGATCACTCGGGAGGTGATCACGGGTATATACTATATACTTTATACATGATACATGTGGAGACTAAAGTCAGGTCGGCTGGTGGAGCACCCGCGAGTGGATCTTTGAGGCGGAGCGACAGGGCAGGTTGAGACCACCTAGGAGACAGGTGGGCCTGGCCCTGTTCGGCGTTCGCGGATATTTAAAATGCTTAACGAGATCTTGGTATTTGATCTGAGTTGGCTACGAGCCTATATGCACTAACCATCTACGTGGGAGTAGTTATGGGTATCCCGACGTCGTGGTATCAGCCGAAGCACTTCAGACGTCAGCGACGGAGCGGCGCGCGCCGGATTGGACTGGAACACCTGCTAGGCTAGGTCTGCTTCCGGCCGCCCTCGCAACGTGCAGGTGTGCTATGGGCGATGGGCCCAGACCCCTGTGCGCTTAGGTTTAGACCGGCGTGCTGGCCTCTCTGTTTTGCATAGGTGGGGCTGCGACGTGTTGATCTTCCGAGGCCGGGCATGACCCAGGAAAGTGTGTCCGGCCAAATGGGATCAAGCGTGTTGGGTAAGTTGGTGCACCCCTCCAGGGAAGTTAATCTATTCGAATAGTCGTGATCTTCGGTAACAGGACGACTTGGAGTTGTACCTTGACCTTATGACAACTAGAACCGGATACTTAATAAAACACACCCTTCCAAGTTCCACAGACAACCCAGTGATCGCTTTTCCACAGGGCGACGAGGAGAGGATCGCCGGGTAGGATTATGCTATGCGATGCTCTTGGATATGCTACTTGGAGATGCTACTTGGAGGACTTCAATCTACTCTCTCCTACATGCTGCAAGACGGAGGCTGCCAGAAGCGTAGTCTTCGACAGGATTAGCTATCCCCCTCTTATTCTGGCATTCTGCAGTTCAGTCCACTGATATGGCCTCCTTACACATATACCCATGCATATGTAGTGTAGCTCCTTGCTTGCGAGTACTTTGGATGAGTACTCACGGTTGCTTTTCTCCCTCTTTTCCCCTTTCCTTCTACCTGGTTGTCGCAACCAGATGCTGGAGCCCTGGAGCCAGACGCCACTATTGACGATGATTCCTACTACACTGGAGGTGCCTACTACTACGTGCAGGCGGCTGACGACGACCATGAGTAGTTTAGGAGGATCCCAGGCAGGAGGCCTGCGCCTCTTTCGATCTGTATCCCAGTTTGTGCTAGCCATCTTAAGGCAAACTTGTTTAACTTATGTCTGTACTCAGATATTGTTGCTTCCACTGACTCGTCTATGATCGAGCACTTGTTTTCGAGCCCTCGAGGCCCCTGGCTTGTATTATGATGCTTGTATGACTTAGTTTATTTGTAGAGTTGTGTTGTGATATCTTCCCGTGAGTCCCTGATCTTGATCGTACATGTTTGCGTGTATGATTAGTGTACGATTGAATCGGGGGCGTCACACTCCACAGATAGAAGAACTCACGTCGCGGCCCAATAGCCCGGTTCATGAGAAGGTGCCTAGAAAAGCATGTGGAGCAGCAGCCCTTTTCATGTGTTGGTTTGTCAGCTTGTGGAAGCGGATGAGGCGGACGAGGCCCAGAGAATGCCGCGGGACAATAGAATCATCTGATGTGTTCGTGTGCCTAATCGGACGGCTTAGGACCCAAAATCGCTGTGAGAAGGCATAGGTAGCTCAGTTTTACTGTTTAGTAATGTTCTTTCCAACATGCTGGTCTTGCCAAAGGATAAAATGAAAAAGGAAAGGTGAAGATCACCGTGACTCTTGCATAAGGTAGAGGAAAAAAATAAAAGACAGGCCCTTCGCAGAGGGAAGCAGAGGTTGCATGCGCTTTTATGGTTGATGCACAAAATCTTAATGCAAAAGAATATCACTTTATATTGCCCCTTGTATGTGGAGCTTATTTTCTCTACACTAATAAGTCATGCATATTTAGAGAGCAATTTTTATTGCTTGCACTGATGACAACTTACTTGAAGGATCTTACTCAATCCATAGGTAGATATGGTGGACTCTCATGGCTAAACTGGTTTAAGGGTATTTGGAAGCACAAGTAGTATCTCTACTTGGTGCTGAGAGTTTGGCTAGCATGAGGGGGAAAGGCAAGCTCAACATGTTAGAGGATCCATGACAACATACTTTATCTCAGATATAAGAAAACATAACTCATCACGTTGTCTTCCTTGTCCAACATCAACTCTTTAGCATGTTGTATTTTAATGAGTGCTCCCAATCATAAAAGATGCCAATGATAATATATCTATATGTGAAACCTCTCTTTCTTTATTACTTCCTATTAATTGCAACGATGACCAAAGCTATATTTGCCAACTCCCAACAACTTTTAATCAGCATACTCTTTCTATGTGAAATCATTACTTTCAATAAGATCAATATGAATTCTTTGTTTCTTTTTGTTCTTTTTCTTTTATTCACCCAAGATCATGGCAAAATAATCAAGCCCTTGACTCAACACTAATCTTTATTATATATAGCTCACGGACTCGATTACATAGAGGGAACCTAAAGCAAAATTTCAAAACTAGATCATGCCATGACTTTATTCTACTAAATCAAGATACTACTAATAGGATCGAACTAAGCTCAACGGTAAAGATAGGAGTTGTGATGGTGATACGATACCGGGGCACCTCCCCCAAGCTTGGCAGTTGCCAAGGGGAGTGCCCATACCCATGTGATTATATCTCCTTCTTGGTCGGTGAAGGTTGAGGTGTTGTTGATGATGCAGGCTTGTCGTCCACCTTCCATGGCATAGGCTCACCATCATAGAAGGATGATCGAGTCTCCAGAATCCTCAAATCTGCAGCCAAACTCATCCTTTTGAATCTATATTCATACTCACAGTTTTGATTTTGCAGATCATAGATTTGGGCTTGGAGGTGCTCGATCTTCTCATGTACCTTGAAGATGGCCTCCTCGGTGTTCTTGGCATTCGTCTCGTAGTTGTTGGTGAACTCCGTGAGCAACTTGTGGCTAGCGTTGATTCCACGCTCCACCATCCGCTGGCACTTGAAAACTTTCTGCTCCATTGCTTCGAGCCCCGCCTCCACGCTTCCGGTTCCCTTTGGTCCCTCAACATCGTGGATGTGTAGCAACCTATCACGCATCTCAATGGTTTGAGGGTGTCGCAGCACCTCCGCGAGGTAAGGGTTGATCACCTTCTCGAAGAACTTGTCCTTGGAAGCACTTGGGGACGTCATGATGATCTAGATCTGTCAGAAAAACAGCTCGAAACATGAACATGAGATATTTGTGTGATACAGGAGTCAAAACCTTCGGGAGAATATATAATGAATTTTTACCAACCAAAATACGTATCGTGCAGGAAAACGGAGTCCGGAGGGCACACGAGGAGCTCACGAGGTAGGGGGCGCGCCTAGGGGGGTAGGGCGCGCCCACCACCCTCGTGGAGGCCTCGTGTCCTCCCCGGACTGCCACTTATTTTTCTAAATATTCCAAAACGGAGAAATATTGCCTTAAAAATTTTTTTGGAGTCGGTTTACTTACCGTACCACATACCTATTCCTTTTCGGAGTCTGAAACGGTCTGTAAAGTGTCCCTTATGTATTCCTCCGGGGTTACGGTTTCAATAATATTGGTTTCAACATTTATGGGATTACATGAGATATAATGTTTGATTCTTTGACTGTTTACCACCTTCGGATTTGTTCCATCGAAGTTGTTGATTTTTATGGCACCGGAACGATAGACCTCCTCGATAACGTAGGGACCTTCCCATTTAGAGAGAAGTTTTCCTGTAAAAAATCTTAAACGAGAGTTGTATAGAAATACATAATCACCTACATTCAACTCACGGTTTTGTATCCTTTTGTCATGCCATCTTTTAACTTTTTCTTTAAATAACTTGGCATTTTCATAAGCTTGGGTTCTCCATTCATCAAGTGAGCTAATATCAAATAACCTCTTCTCACCAGCAAGTTTGAAATCATAGTTGAGCTCTTTAATAGCCCAATATGCCTTATGTTCTAGTTCGAGAGGTAAGTGACATGCTTTTCCATAAACCATTTTATACGGAGACATACCCATAGGATTCTTATATGCAGTTCTATAGGCCCATAATGCATCATCAAGTTTCTTAGACCAATTCTTTCTAGACCTATTAACAGTCTTTTACAAAATTAATTTGAGCTCTCTATTACTCAATTCTACTTGACCACTAGACCGTGGGTGATAAGGAGATGCAATTCTATGATAAATGTCATATTTAGCAAGCATTTTACGGAAAGCACCATGAATAAAATGTGAACCACCATCAGTCATTAAATATCTAGGGACTCCAAACCTTGGAAAAATAACTTCTTTAAGCATTTTAATAGAGGTGTTATGATCAGCACTACTAGTTGGAATAGCCTCTACCCACTTAGTAACGTAATCAACAACAACTAAAATATGTGTATATCCATTAGAGGCAGGAAAATGTCCCATATAATCAAAGCCCCCAAACATCAAATGGTTCAATAAAAAGTGAATAATTCATAGGCATTTCTTGACGTCTACTAATATTTCCAAGTCTTTGACATTCATCACAAGACAAAACAAACTTACGGGCATCCTTGAAGAGAGTAGGCCAAAAAAACCAGATTGCAATACCTTATGTGCAGTTCTATCTCCAGCATGGTGTCCTCCATAAGCTTCGGAGTGACACTTGCATAGGATCTGTTCTTGTTCATGCTCAGGTACACAACGTCTAATAACACCATCTACTCCTTCTTTATAAAGATGTGGGTCATCCCAAAAGTAATGTCGCAAATCATAAAAGAACTTTTTCTTTTGTTGGTATGTGAAGCTAGGTGGTATAAATTTAGCAACAATATAATTAGCATAATCAGCATACCATGGAGTGCTACGAGAAGTGCTTATGACATTTAATTGTTCATCATGAAAGCTATCACCAATAGGTAGTGGGTCATCAAGAACATTCTCTAACCTAGATAAGTTATCTGCAACGGGGTTCTCAGCTCCTTTCCTATCAACAATATGCAAATCAAATTCTTGCAGCAAGAGAACCCATCTAATAAGTCTAGGTTTAGCATCTTTCTTTTCCATAAGATATTTAATAGCAGCATGATCAGTGTGAATAGTTACTTTAGAATCAATAATATAGGGTCTGAATTTATCACAAGCAAACACAACTGCTAAAAGTTCCTTTTCGGTAGTAGCATAGTTTCTTTGAGCATTGTCTAGAGTCTTACTGGCATAATGGATAACATTTAATTTCTTATCAACTCTTTGCCCTAGAACAGCACCTACAGCATAATCACTAGCATCACACATAATTTCAAAGGGTAAATTCCAATCAGGTGGCTGAACAACAGGTGCAGAGACTAATGCTTTCTTAAGTATTTCAAATGCTTCTACACAATCATCATCAAAGACAAATGGTACATATTTTTGTAATAAATTAGTCAGAGGCCGAGAAATTTTTGAGAAGTCCTTAATGAACCTCCTATAAAATCCGGCATGACCAAGGAAACTTCTTATACCTTTAATGTCCTTGGGACATAGCATCTTTCCAATGGCATCAACCTTGGCTTTATCAACTTCAATACCTCTTTCAGAAACATTGTGCCCCAAGACAATACCTTCATTAACCATAAAGTGGCACTTTTCCCAATTCAATACAAGATTAGTTTCTTCACATCTCTGCAAAACTCGATCAAGATTGCTCAAGCTCATCAAAAGAGGAACCATAGATGGAAAAGTCGTCCATGAAAACCTCACAAATCTTTTCACAAAAGTCAGAGAATATAGCCATCATGCATCATTGAAAAGTAGCAGGTGCATTACATAAACCAAAACGCATACGTCTATAAGCAAAAGTACCAAAAGGGCATGTAAAAGTAGTCTTTGATTGATCTTTAGCCGACACAGGTATTTGAGAGAAACCAGAATAACCATCTAGAAAGCAATAATGTGTATGTTTGCATAGTCTTTCTAGCATTTGATCAATAAAAGGTAAGGCATAATGATCTTTCTTAGTAGCTTTATTTAATTTGCGGAAATCAATTACCATCCTATAACCTGTGATAATTCTTTGCAGAATCAATTCATATTTATCATTAGGGACAACAGTAATACCTCCCTTCTTAGGGACACAATGGACAGGACTTACCCAATGACTAACAGCAACGGGATAAATTATACCTGCCTCCAAAAGCTTAAGTATTTATTTTCTTACCACTTCTTTCATTTTAGGATTCAAACGTCGTTGAGGATCGCGAACTGGTTTGGCATCCGCTTCCAAATTTATTTTATGTTGACATAGAGTGGGACTAATGCCCTTAAGATCATCAAGAGTATACCCAATAGCAGCATGGTGCTTCTTCAGAGTTTTCAATAATCTTTCTTCTTCATGCTCTGAAAGGTTAGCACTAATAATAACAGGATATATTTTCTTTTCATCAAGATAAGCATATTTAAGATTATCAGGCAACGGTTTAAGCTCAAACACGGGGTCACCCTTGGGTGGAGGAGGATCCCCTAGGATTTCAACAGGCAAATTGTGTTGCAGAATAGGTTCCTGTTTAAAGAATACTTCGTCTATTTCCCTTCTTTCATTCATGAACATCTCATTTTCATGGTCTAGCAAATAGTGTTCTAAAGGATCACTAGGAGGTACGGCAATAGAAGCAAGACCAATAATTTCATCCTTACTAGGCAATTCTTCCTCACGATGTTGTTTACTAAATTTAGAGAAATTAAACTCATGAACCATATCATCCAAGCCAATAGTAACAACATTCTTTTTGCAATCTATCCTAACACTAACAGTATTCAAGAAGGGTCTACCAAATATAATGGGACAAAAGCTATCTTGTGGAGAACCAAGAACAAGAAAATCAGCAGGATATTTGGTTTTTCCACACAAGACTTCGACATCTCTAACAATTCCCATTGCAGATATAGTATCTCTATTGGCAAGTTTAATTGTAACATCAATATCTTCTAACTCAGCAGGTGCAATATCATGCATAATTTCTTTATATAAGTCAATGGGTATAACACTAGCTCTAGCACCCATATCACATAAGCCATGATAACAATGATCTCCTATTTTAACAGAAATAACAGGCACGCCTACCACGGGTCTATGTTTATCTTTAGCACAAGGTTTAGCAATTCTAGCAGTTTCACCACAGAATTGAATAACATGCCCATCAATATTATCAGACAAGAGATCTTTAACAATAGCAATATTAGGTTCTACTTTGACTTGCTCAGGAGGTGTATAAGTTCTAATATTGCTTTTACAAACAACAGTTGAAGCTTTAGCATGATCCTTTACTCTAATAGGGAAAGGTAGTTTCTCAACATAAGAGGTAGGAACAATAGGATCATTATAAGAGACAGTCTTTTCTTCAACTTTAATAGGTGCAACTACTTTTACTTCTATGGGAGGATGATATTTAAACCACTTCTCCTTAGGGAGATCAACATAAGTAGCAAAAGATTCACATAAAGAAGCTACTATCTCAGAGTCCAGTCCATATTTAGTGCTAAACTTACGGAAAATATCGGTATCCGTAAAAGATTTAACACAATCAAACTTAGGTGTCATACCTGACTCATTACCTTCATCGAGGTCCCAATCTTCAGAGTTGCGTTTAATTCTATCCAATAAATTCCATTTAAATTCAATAGTCTTCATCATGAAAGAGCCAGCACAAGAAGTATCGAGCATGGTGCGATTGTTATCAGAAAGTCGAGCATAAAAATTCTGAAGAATTGTCACCCTTGAGAGCTCATGATTGGGGCATGAATATAACATTTATTTAAGCCTCCCCCGAGCTTGAGCGATGCTTTCTCCTTCGCGAGGCCAAAAATTATATATATAATTGCGATCACGATGAACAAGATGCATAGGGTAATACTTTTGATGAAATTCCAATTTCAATCTTTTATAGTTCCATGATCTCATATCATCACATAGCCTATACCATGTCAATGCGTCTTCCTTCAAAGATAAAGGGAAGACCTTTTTCCTAACAAAATCATCGGGTATACCTGCAAGCTTAAATAATCCACAAACTTCATCCACATAGAGTAGATGTTCATCAGGATGCTTTGCTCCATCTCCTGTAAAAGCTAGCAGTTTTTCCATCATACCCGAAGGAACTTCAAAAGCAGTTTCATTTTCAATAGGTTCAGTAGGTTGAGGAGCAATTCTTTGCTCTACTGGACGGGGTGAAGATACCCCGAACAAGCCCCTCAGAGAATTACTTTCCATAGTAACAAGTGACAGAAAATTTCAGCACACTATATAAATTTTTCCTTACCAAATTCCACTTACCAAAGGCGCTACACTCCCCTCCAACGGCGCCAGAAAAGAGTCTTGATGACCCACAAGTATAGGGGATCTATCGTAGTCCTTTCGATAAGTAAGAGCGTCGAACCCAACGAGGAGCAGAAGGAAATGATAAGCAGTTATAAGCAAGGTATTCTCTGCAAGTACTGAAATAAGTGGTAACAGATAGTTTTGTGATAAGATAAACTGTAACGAGCAACAAGTAACAAGAGTAAATAAAGTGCAGCAAGGTGGCCCAATCCTTTTTGTAGCAATGGACAAGCCTGGACAAACTCTTATAATAGGAAAAGCGCTCCCGAGGACACATGGGAATATCATAACGCTAGTTTTCATCACGTTCATATGATTCGCGTTCGGTACTTTGATAATTTGATATGTGGGTGGAACGGTGCTTGGGTGCTATTCTTACTTGAACAAACATCCCACTTATGATTAACCTCTATTGCAAGCATCCGCTACTACAACAAAAGTATTAAGGTAAACCTAACCATAGCATGAAACATATGGATCCAAATCAGCCCCTTACGAAGCAACGCATAAACTAGGGTTTAAGCTTCTGTCACTCTAGCAAACCATCATCTACTTATTACTTCCCAATGCCTTCCTCTAGGCCCAAATAATGGTGAAGTGTTATGTAGTCGACATTCACATAACACCACTAGAGGCTAGACAACATACATCTCATCAAAATATCAAACGAATACCAAATTCACATGACTACTAATAGCAAGACTGCTCCCGTGTCCTCAGGAACAAACGTAACTACTCAGAAAGCATATTCATGTTCATAATCAGAGGGGTAATAATATGCATAAAGGATTTGAACATATGATCTTCCACCAAGTAAACCAACTAGCATCAACTACAAGGAGTAATCAACACTACTAGCAACCTACTAGCACCAATCCCGGACTTGGAGACAAGAATTGGATACAAGAGATGAACTAGGGTTTGGAGATGAGATGGTGCTGGTGAAGATGTTGATGGAGATTGCCCTCTCCCGATGAGAGGAGCGTTGGTGATGATGATGATGGCGATGATTTCCCACTCCCGGAGAGAAGTGTCCCCGGTAGAACAGCTCCGCCGGAGCCCTAGATTGGTTCCGCCAAGGTTTCGCCTCGTGGCGGCGGAGTCTCATCCCGAAAGGATGCTTCTTGTTTTTTTCTCATCGAAAGACTTCATATAGGAGAAGATGGGCATCGGAGAGCCACCAGGGGGCCCACGAGGTAGGGGGCACGCTCCGGGGGGGGGGGACGTCCCCCACCCTCGTGAGCAGGGTGTGGTCTCCTGGCCTTCATCTTTGGCGATGATTTTTCTTTATTTATTTTAAGATATTCTGTGGAGTTTCAGGACTTTTGGAGTTGCATAGAATAGGTCTCCAATATTTGCTCCTTTTCCAGCCCAGAATTCCAGCTGCCGGCATTCTCCCTCTTCATGTAAACCTTGTAAAATAAGAGATAATAGCCATAAGTATTGTGACAAACGTGAAATAACAGCCCATAATGCGAGAAATATCGATATAAAAGCATGATGCAAAATGGACGTATCAACTCCCCCAAGCTTAGACGTTGCTTGTCCTCAAGAGAAAAGTCGATAACAATAAATATGTCCTCGTGTTTAGAGGTAGAGGCGTTGATAAAAATAAAATACGGACATGAAGGCATCATGATTATTCTCATAACAGCAACATATATAGATTTTGTCATATGGTTACTTATGTTCAAGTGATGATCTTTTCACAATGCAAAAGTATGAATCAGAAACCTTATTGGGCACCAACAAATTATAACCTCAGTCACTGAAACAATTGCAATTTATCATAAGATTGGAAAGAGTCTATGTTAGAGCTTAAAAGCAAGTCCACATACTCAACTATCATTTAGTCCTTCATAATTGCTAACACTCACGCAATACTTGTGGTTACGGAGTTTTAATCGTACACAGAGAAAGATAGGGACTTATAGTTTTGCCCCACAACTTTTTACCTCAAGGGTAATGTCAACAATAATAATTCATGCTCCCCTACATCCAATTAGATATATATATCACTAGAACATAAAAGCGCGCGTTGCCGCACCCGTATGTTTTCTGGAAATAATAGAAAAATATTCAATTATATGAGAAAATTTGGACATCACACAATAAGAGAGAGAAAAGGAGCATCTTGTAAAGTACAACAATACACTACTTTTGGGGAATAGAACATCTATACACTTATGGTGGGGTATACAGGTTTTAAAATTCACACGGATGACACTGCCATCTAAATTAACATTGGAATGTCAATGTACAAAAAAGTTTGTCTGACATTCATTTGGTAAGACATTCGAGTAAGTGGTGGAGCATATGTCGATGGCACACGTCACCGTTTGTAGCCTTGACATCTTAGATCCTGCACAAAGGAAGAAAATGAATAAATAATGATGCAATAGTACTATATGTAGCCAAATACTCCCGTCACTTATAACCGGACGGTGATGGGAACTCGGGAATGCAATAGCCGACCAGCTTCTGCACCATTAATAAACAGCAAATTAATTAGGAAAACACAGGCTGCAGCGCCATATATTTTGGTTTTTAGAGAACAACGCCACAGATCAGCTGGCCCAATCACTCCACAGATAGAAGAACTCACCTCGCAGCCCAACAGCCCGGTTCATGAGAAGGTGCCTAGAAAAGCATGTGGAGCAGCAGCCCTTTTCATGTGTTGGTTTGTCAGCTTGTGGAAGCGGATGAGGCGGACGAGGCCCAGAGAATGCCGCGGGATGATAGAATCATCTGATGTGTTCATGTGCCTAATCGGACGGCTTAGGACCCAAAATCGCTGTGAGAAGGCATAGTTAGCTCAGTTTTACTGTTTAGTAATGTTCTTTCCAACATGCTGGGCTTGCCAAAGGATAAAATGAAAAAGGAAAGGTGAAGATCACCGTGACTCTTGCATAAGGTAGAGGATAATAATAAAAGATAGGCCCTTCACAGAGGGAAGCATAGGTTGCATGCGCTTTTATGGTTGATGCACAAAATCTTAATGCAAAAGAACGTCACTTTATATTGCCCCTTGTATGTGGAACTTTATTATGCAGTTCGTCGCTTTTATTACTTCCACAACAAGTTCGCACAAAGCTTATTTTCTCTGCACTAATAAGTCATGCATATTTAGAGAGCAATTTTTATTGCTTGCAGCGATGACAACTTACTTGAAGGATCTTACTCAATCCATAGGTAGATATGGTGGACTCTCATGGCTAAACTGGTTTGAGGGTATTTGGAAGCACAAGTAGTATCTCTACTTGGTGCAGAGAATTTGGCTAGCATGAGGGGGAACGGCAAGCTCAACATGTTAGAGGATCCATGACAACATACTTTATCTCAGATATAAGAAAACATAACTCATCACGTTGTCTTCGTTGTCCAACATCAACTCTTTAGCATGTTGTATTTTAATGAGTGCTCCCAATCATAAAAGATGCCAATGATAATATATCTATATGTGAAACCTCTCTTTCTTTATTACTTCCTATTAATTGCAACGATGACCAAAGCTATATTTGCCAACTCCCAACAACTTTTAATCATCATACTCTTTCTATGTGAAGTCATTA
This sequence comes from Triticum turgidum subsp. durum, assembly GCA_900231445.1. Classification (NCBI taxonomy): domain Eukaryota; kingdom Viridiplantae; phylum Streptophyta; class Magnoliopsida; order Poales; family Poaceae; genus Triticum; species Triticum turgidum. The sequence goes on from LT934116.1 coordinate 764,649,141, forward strand.
CTTTCAATAAGATCAATATGAACTCTTTGTTTCTTTTTATTCTTTTTCTTTTATTCACCCAAGATCATGGCAAAATAATCAAGCCCTTGACTCAACACTAATCTTTATTATATATAGCTCGCGAACTCGATTACATAGAGGGATCCTAAAGCAAAATTTCAAAACTAGATCATGCCATGACTTTATTCTACTAAATCAAGATACTACTAATAGGATCGAACTAAGAAAACGGTAAAGATAGGAGTTGTGATGGTGATACGATACCGGGGCTCCTCCCCCAAGCTTGGCAGTTGCCAAGGGGAGTGCCCATACCCATGTGATTATATCTCCTTCTTGGTCGGTGAAGGTGGAGGTGTTGTTGATGATGCAGGCTTGTCGTCCACCTTCCATGGCATAGGCTCACAATCATAGAAGGACGATCGAGTCTCCAGAATCCACAAATCTGCAGCCAAACTCATCCTTTTGAATCTATATTCATACTCACAGTTTTGATTTTGCAGATCATAGATTTGGGCTTGGAGGTGCTCGATCTTCTCATGTAGCTTGAAGATGGCCTCCTCGGTGTTCTTGGCATCCGGCTCGTAGTTGTTGGTGAACTCCGCGAGCAACTTGTGGCTAGCGTTGGTTCCACGCTCCACCATCCCCTGGCACTTGAAAACTTGCTGCTCCATTGCTTCGAGCCTCGCCTCCACGGTTCCGGTTCCCTTTGGTCCCTCAACATCGCGGATGTGTAGCAAACCATCACGCATCTCAATGGTTTGAGGGTGTCGCAGCACCTCCGTGAGGTAAGGGTTGATCACCGTCTCGAAGAACTTGTCCTTGGAAGCACTTGGGGACGTCATGATTATCTAGATCTGTTAGAAAAACAGCTCGAAACAAGAACATGAGATATTTGCGTGATACGGGAGTCAAAACCTTCAGGAGAATATATAATGAATTTTTACCAACCAAAATATGTATCATGCAGGAAAACAGAGTCCGGAGGGCACACGAGGTGCTCACAAGGTAGGGGGCGCGCCCAGGGGGGTAGGGCGCGCCCACCACCCTCGTGGAGGTCTCGTGTCCTTCCCGGATTGCCACTTATTTTTCTATTTTTCTAAATATTCCAAAACAGAGAAATATTGCCTTAAAAATTGTTTTTGAGTCGGTTTACTTATCGTACCACATACCTATTAATTTTCGGAGTCTGAAACGGTCTGGAAAGTGTCCCTTATGTATTCCTCCGGGGTTACGATTTCAATAATATTGGTTTCAACATTTATGGGATTACCTGAGATATAATGTTTGATTCTTTGACCGTTTACCACCTTCGGATTTGTTCCATCGAAGTTGTTGATTTTTATGGCACCAGAACGATAGACCTCCTCGATAACGTAGGGACCTTCCCATTTAGAGAGAAGTTTTCCTGTAAAAAATCTTAAACGAGAGTTGTATAGCAATACACAATCACCTACATTCAACTCACGGTTTTGTATCCTTTTGTCATGCCATCTTTTAACTTTTTCTTTAAATAACTTGGCATTTTCATAAGCTTGGGTTCTCCATTCATCAAGTGAGCTAATATCAAATAACCTCTTCTCTCCAGCAAGTTTGAAATCATAGTTGAGCTCTTTAATAGCCCAATATGCCTTATGTTCTAGTTCGAGAGGTAAGTGACATGCTTTTCCATAAACCATTTTATACGGAGACATACCCATAGGATTCTTATATGCAGTTCTATAGGCCCATAATGCATCATCAAGTTTCTTGGACCAATTCTTTCTAGACCTATTAACAGTCTTTTACAAAATTAATTTGAGCTCTCTATTACTCAATTCTACTTGACCACTAGACCGTGGGTGATAAGGTGTCAGTGTACTAGAGTAGGGGTACCCTAGTATCCCGAACTTGTGCACGGGCAGTCGCAGCACCCCGCGGCAGGGCTTGCCGGGTAACCGCCAAGGCCCTCTGTGGTTCCTTTGGATCCATTCAAGAACAAAGTATTCAGGCCAAGGAGACAAGGCCCCGGCAAGAGGAGCTTGCCGGGAAGGCCAACCAAGGCATTTCAAGGAACTTGTCGCGACGTGCCACGCGTCCCGGCAAGGCCCGGTGAGCGACAAGCTTCCGGACGCGACAAGACAACGACCGCGGCAAGGCGCTTGCTGCGGCAAGCTTCCACTCTGTACCCGCGCTCCAGCACATCCACCAACGTGTCGCCCTGGGGCCTTTCCAGGCGCGCGTGGCAAGAGGCTGTGAAGCCAGCGGTGCACGATGGCAAGCGGCGCTGACAAGATTGCCATCGTGGCGAACGGTGGCGTCCCTGACGGTCCCTTTTTGCACTGTTTGGGCGACGCAGACGGGCATTTAATGCCTTTGTCCCCTGTCGTCAGGGTTAGGTATGATACACTGTACAGGTGGTTATACCCACCGCAATTCCTTTTCCATTTTTACCCTTGTCTACGTTGCCACCTGTTGGTGACCCCTTGAGCATATAAAAGGAGGCCCATGCGCAACGTAGAGGGGGGTTCGAAGGCAGAAAAACACTCACGCTTGGTCTCGTTAGCAGCTAATGTGTACTGTAGCACTCAGCGCTCCCAAGCAAGAACTCAATACACTCAGACATGCAGCAGTAGGAGTGTTATCTCTCCGGAGAGCTCCGAAGCTGGGTAAACTGCTCGTGTGCTTCGCCTCGGTCTGCTCTTCATGCGATCTCCGCCCCCCGCTGAACCGAAAGGGGCTCGGTCCGCCGGTCCCATAGGTGTTCGTGGATCAGTTTCCCCGACATCTTTGGCGCGCCAGGTAGGGGGCGTCGAGGTTGTGTGAACCTCATCCGGCGTTCACACGAGCTAGATCTTCATCATCTTCATCGACATGCCACCGAAGAAGAAGGCTTCGGAGGCAGCTATTCCGTCCACGTCGATCCCACCACCACCGGAAAGACGGGCGTCGACGAGGGAGCTCACGGTGCTGCCAGGTCCAAGGACAAGGATGCGCAGACATCGGCGTCGGTACATGCACCGCGCCCATCTCAGGAGGCGCGGGACCGACAGCATCAGGGTACTCGCGGTGCCATACGTTCGTTGGACCAAGATCGAGCTGGTGGATCTCGGGGTGCTCAAGACCAGCATGCACGCCAACATGCTTGCACGAGCGAGACACGGTCGCCTGGACGGGGTACTGCTCCTTCTAACATAGTTAGGAGTCCGAGCATATCCCGCTCCTCCCACTGTTCTCCACTGCCCCCCACCACTCCAGCGGAAGCTTTGGCGCGAGCTCAACTGCTCCTGGATTACCCTCCAACGGCAGACAAGATCGACGAATGGAGGGCCACCATTCAGAGTCTCATCGGCTTCGCCAACGGCGACACTCCGCGGCAGCCGAGCACATCGCTGCCGCGGCAGGACTGCCAGGCGCGAGCCGATGGCGACGAAACTGGCGGGGGTGCAACCACCATGCACTCTCCACCCCGAAGGCCAAGATCGCCGACTCGCCGGATCCACCTCGACAGCGACTCCACCACATCATCAGATCCGCGAGCTCGTCGCGATCAGTGCCAAGTTCTTCACGAACAACAGCAAGAAGACGCTCATACTCGCATCGAGCGCCGAAGAGAAGCGCGACGTCAATCGGACCAGCGCGCTGGGCCCTCTGTCGACATGCATGCGCCAGGGGAACCAGGCGACTTGCCGTACGCGGTAGGTTGCCCTGCGTTCACTCGTGAGCTGCGGCAAGTCCAGTGGCCCAGAACGAAAAATTTCAAGCCAGATGTACCAGAGAAGTACGACGGCAAGTCGCATCCGTCGGAGTTCCTCAGCATCTACACCATCGCGGTGCAAGCTGCCGGGGGGTGGGACGACAAGATCCTTGCAAACTACTTCCCGCTGGTGCTCAAGCCCAATGTCAGGTCCTGGCTCATGCACTTGCCGGACAACTCCATATCCTCCTGGGCAGATCTATGCCATCAGTTTGTCGGTGCCTTTACAGGCGGCCACAAGCCTCATGGCCAAGAGAGCGACCTTCATCTGCTCGCCCAGAAGGAAGGAGAGCCCCTGTGCAAATACATTCAGAGATTCAGCCGCGTACAGCACAACATCCTAGATGTCCACCCTGCCGCGGTAATCAGCGCGTTCCATCAGAACGTGCAAAATCGCAGGATGCGGGAGGAGATGGCGATGTGCAAGATCAGAGACGTTAGTGAGCTATATGCCTTGGCCGACAAGTGTGCACGTGTTGAGGAAGGGAGGAAACTCCCCGGAGAGAATACAGAAGCAGGAGGATCTGATAGTGAGGATGCAGCCCCGGCAAAGAAAAACCGGCGGCAGAACAACAGGAAGAAGAAAGGCAAAGATGTGCTAGTCATTGAGCAGTCCGGCAACGGAGATGGCACCAAGAAAGCCAAAGCTGGTAACGCCGGTAAGGAGATTGCCGCAGGCGCCAACTACCAGGCTGTGGCGGTCGCTGACAAGCAGGACATCACCAACAAGCAGTACTTCAAAATCCACCGCACCAAGGGCCATGACCTCCAGAGCTGCAAGAAGGTCGAGCAGCTTGTCGAACAGCAAAAGGCTGAATACGAGCGACGCGACAAGGAGAAGGCCCAGGAAGGTGCTGGAGGAGCCGGAAAGAAACGCCCCGGCCGGGGAGGACGCCACGGCAAGGCCAAGCAGCGGCAAGGAGACAGACCTCCCCGCGGCCGCGACAAGGATGAAGATGACGACGATGATGAAGATATGGATGAGGACAAAACCGATGAGCAGGAGTTCCAGAAAGCCACAGAGGTCCTGTGCGTTGACGGCGGTGCTTCTCTGCATACTTCACACCGCCAACTCAAGCAGTGGATGCGTGAAGTCAATGCGGCAGAACCACCCGTCGAGTCACGCAAGCCTCTGAAATGGTCCAGCACGCCTATCATCTTTGATATTGAGGACCACCCTGATCGCATAACTGCGTTCGGGTGCTTGCCGATGTTGGTTTCACCAACTATCCGCAACCTCAAGGTCACTAAGATGCTAGTTGACGACGGGGCCGGCTTGAACATGATCCCCTCCGCGGTACTCCAGAAACTCCAGATCCTTGATAGCGAGCTCGAAGAGACCGGCACATTCCAAGGAATCAATCCGGGAAGGAGCAAGCCGAAGGGAAAGATCACGTTGCCGGTGACATTTGGCAGCGAGTTGAACTTCAGGACTGAGAGGGTCACTTTTGACGTTGCTGACTTTCCATTGCCTTACAATGGGATACTCGGCCGTCCAGCACTCGCCAAATTCATGGCAGCCTCTCACTATGCATACAACATGCTGAAGATGCCAGGCCCGATAAGTGTCATCTCTGTCCCTGGCGACAAGAAGGATGCTCTTATCTGCGCCGACAAGATCTACCGGGAAGCAGCAGTTGCAACAGATCGCGAGTCACTTGCCGTTGAAGCTCCCGGGGGGGGGGAGAAGAAGACCAAGTTCGGCAAGAGTTCTGATGCCTACTCTGGCAAGCGCACCTCTTCGGAGTGCTGCTCTACCGTCGAGGACGCACCATTGAGCTCCACCGGCAAGTGTAAGAAGACAATGGCAGCTCCACCAGAGACCAAGAAGGTGTCCGCCAAGGAGGACGGCACTGGTGGTACCTTCACCATCAGTGCCACTCTCGACCCTAAATAGGAAAGCGCGCTCGTTGCTTTCCTGCGGGCAAACGTCGACGTGTTTGCGTAGCAACCGTCTGACATCCCTGGTGTTCCCAGGAAAGTAATCGAGCACCATCTTGCCGTCTGTCCTCATGTGCGGCCCGTCAATCAGAAAGTCAGAAAACAGGCAGTGGAGCGCCAAGAATTCATCGCAGAAGAAATCAAGAAATTGGAAGTAGCAGGCGTTGTCAGAGGAGTGCTCCATCCTACATGGTTGGCCAATCCTGTAGTCGTGCGCAAGGCGAACGGGAAATGGAGGCTTTGTATCGACTTTACCGATGTCAATAAAGCTTGTCCCAAAGACCCATTTCCCTTGCCGCGCATTGACCAGATTGTTGACTCCACGGCCGGATGTGACTTGCTTTCATTTCTTGATGCATACTCAGGATACCATCAGATCTTCATGGCGGAAGAGGATGAGGAGAAGACCGCATTCATCACCCAATGTGGCACATACTATTTCGTACGGATGCCTTTCGGTTTAAAGAATGCTGGTTCAACATTTGCAAGGGTAGTCCATGACGCTTTTGAGCCACAAATACACAGAAATGTGGAAGCCTACATGGATGACATAGTGGTCAAGAGCAAGGACAAGGCGACTCTGATACAAGATTTAGACGAAACCTTTGCAAATCTATGCACGAAGACTTGCCGGTTGCCTGGCCGCTCTCAGCAGGTTTATCTCTAGGTCTGCTGAGCGCGCCCTGCCATTTTTCAATATATTGAAAAAGGCAGGTCCAATGAAATGGACTCCAGAAGTGGAGGCTGCACTGCAGGACTTGAAGAGATACCTGTCCTCCACTCCAACACTTGTCACACCTAAGTCACAAGAGAAGTTGTTGCTGTATATAGCGGCAACCAATCAAGTGGTTAGTGCTGCGTTAGTAGCGGAGAGGGAGGCGGATGATGAGCCAGCAACCACGGCAGAAGCATCCAGTGACAAGCAGGGGACTTCACCGACAAGCTCTGGTCCCGACAAAGATGGATCTGCGCAAACGCATGAGGAGATGCAGAAGAGAATGGTGTAGCGCCCAGTTTACTTTGTCAGTTCCCTTCTGCAAGGGGCTAGGTCAAGGTACTCTAGTGTGCAGAAATTACTTTTCGGCCTTCTCATGGCCTCGAGAAAGCTGCGCCATTACTTCCAAGCACATGAGATCACAGTCGTCACTCGTTTTCCGCTGAAGAGGATACTGCAAAATCCAGAAGCAACAAGCAGAATTGTCGAGTGGGCACTGGAACTGTCAAGCTTTGGCCTCAAGTTTGAAAGCACTTCAACTATCCAAAGCAGAGAATTGGCGGAGTTCATAGCAGAGTGGACGCCAACACAAGATGAAGAAATCCCAGAAACAAGCATCCCCGTCAAGGAAGCAAACAAAGAGTGGCTGATGTACTTTGATGGTGCCTTTTCGCTGCAAGGCGCCGGTGCGGGTGTGCTACTTGTTGCACCCACCGGAGAGCACCTCAAGTACGTAGTCCAGATGCACTTTCCCAAGGAGCAAGCAACGAACAATACCGCAGAGTATGAAGGTTTGCTTGCCGGTCTCAGGATTGCAGCAGACATTGGGATCAAGAAGCTCATTGTCAGGGGTGACTCACAGCTTGTCGTCCGCCAGGTGAACAAGAATTATCAGAGTCCGTTGATGGAAGCTTACGTTGATGAAGTGAGAAAGCTAGAAGACCACTTTGACGGCCTACAGATGGAACATGTTCCAAGAGCTCAGAACGACATTGCCGATGGCCTGTCGAAGTGCGCCGCACTTAAGTTACCTGTGGAACCAGGGATCTTTGTGCTCAAACTGACTCAACCATCTGTAACGCCATCAACTGGACAGAGCAAGAAGAGGAAGTTGATTTCTGGTGACTATTTTCCGGCAGAGCTCCCCGAAGCCGCCGCCAAGAAGGTCCCCAAGATCAACACCAAGGGTGCTGAGGAGCAGTCTGCTCCGGCAAGCCCTAGGGTTTGTTCCGTTGAAGCAGACGCTCCCGATAAGTTTTGCTTCAGCAAGCTTGCCGGGTAACGTCAAGCTCCGGCCGAGCCGCAGGTTCTCGCCGTAGAAGCGGATGTTCCCGCAGCAGCAGATGTGCCTTTAGTCCTTGTTGTCGAGCCGCAAGCTCCAGCATGGGCACAACAGATTGTCCGTTTCCTTGAGACAGGAGAACTTCTCGAAGAACAAGAAGAAGCGGAAAAAGTAGCCCGGCAGTCAAGTATGTACCAGTTTGTCGACAGCACACTGTACAGAAGAAGACTCAACGGTGTGAAATTGAAGTGTATTCACCGGGAAGACGGACAAAAGCTGTTGGCAGAGATACATGGAGGCATATGTGGTCACCACATTGGCGCAAGAGCACTTGTCGGCAAAGCGTTCCGGCAAGGTTTCTTTTGGCCGACAGCCCTCCAGGATGCAACTGTACAAGTAACCAAGTGTGAAGCGTGCCAGTTCCATCCAAGCAGATACACCAGCCAGCTCAAGCTCTCCAGACGATCCCTCTAGTATCCCGAACTTGTGCACGGGCAGTCGCAGCACCCCGCGGTAGGGCTTGCCGGGTAACCGCCAAGGCCCTCCGTGGTTCCTTTGGAGCCATTCAAGAACAAAGTATTCGGGCCAAGGAGACAAGGCCCCGGCAAGAGGAGCTTGCCGAGAAGGCCAACCAAGGCATTTCAAGGAACTTGCCGCGACATGCCACGCGTCCCGGCAAGGCCCGATGAGCGACAAGCTTCCGGACGCGACAAGACAACGACCGCGGCAAGGCGCTTGCCGCGGCAAGCTACCACTCTGTACCCGCGCTCCAGCACATCCACCAACGTGTCGCCCTGGGGCCTTTCCAGGCACGCATGGCAAGAGGTTGTGCAGCCAGCGGTGCGCGATGGCAAGCGGCGCTGACAAGATTGCCATCGTGGCAAACGGTGGCGTCCCTAACGGTCCCTTTTTGCACTGTTTGGGCGACGCAGACGGGCATTTAATGCCTTTGTCCCCTGCCGTCAAGGTTAGGTATGATACACTGTATAGGTGGTTGTACCCACCGCAATTCCTTTTCCATTTTTACCCTTGTCTACGTTGCCACCTGTCGGTGACCCCTTGAGCATATAAAAGGAGGCCCATGCGCAATGTAGAGGGGGGTTCGAAGGCAGAAAAACACTTACGCTCGGTCTCGTTAGCAGCTAGTGTGTACTGTAGCACTCAGCGCTCCCGAGCAAGAACTCAATACACTCAGACATGCAGCAGTAGGAGTGTTATCTCTCCGGAGAGCTCCGAAGCTGGGTAAACTGCTCGTGTGCTTCGCCTCGATCTGCTCTTCGTGTGATCTCCGCCCCCGCCGAACCGAAACGGGCTCGGTCCGCCGGTCCCATAGGTGTTCGTGGATCAGTTTCCCTGACATAAGGAGATGCAATTCTATGATTAACGTCATATTTAGCAAGCATTTTACGGAAAGCGCCATGAATAAAATGTGAACCACCATCAGTCATTAAATATCTAGGGACTCCAAACCTTGGAAAAATAACTTCTTTAAGCATTTTAATAGAGGTGTTATGATCAGCACTACTAGTTGGAATAGCTTCTGCCCACTTAGTAACGTAATCAACAACAACTAAAATATGTGTATATCCATTAGAGGCAGGAAAATGTCCCATATAATCAAAGCCCCAAACATCAAATGGTTCAATAACAAGTGAACAATTCATAGGCATTTCTTGACGTCTACTAATATTACCAATTCTTTGACATTCATCACAAGACAAAACAAACTTATGGGCATCCATGAAGAGAGTAGGCCAATAAAAACCAGATTGTAATACCTTATGTGCAGTTCTATCTCCAACGTGGTGTCCTCCATAAGCTTCGGAGTGACACTTGCATAGGATCTGTTCTTGTTCATGCTCAGGTACACAACGTCTAATAACACCATCTACTCCTTCTTTATAAAGATGTGGGTCATCCCAAAAGTAATGTCGCAAATCATAAAAGAACTTTTTCTTTTGTTGGTATGTGAAGCTAGGTGGTATAAATTTAGCAACAATATAATTAGCATAATCAGCATACCATGGAGTGCTACCAGAAGTGCTTATGAAATTTAATTGTTCATCATGAAAGCTATCATCAATAGGTAGTGGGTCATCAAGAACATTCTCTAACCTAGATAAGTTATCTGCAACGGGGTTCTCAGCTCCTTTCCTATCAACAATATGCAAATCAAATTCTTGCAGCAAGAGAACCCATCTAATAAGTCTAGGTTTATCATCTTTCTTTTCCATAAGATATTTAATAGCAGCATGATCAGTGTGAATATTTATTTTAGAATCAACAATATAGGGTCTGAATTTATCACAAGCAAACAAACTGCTAAAAGTTCCTTTTCGGTAGTAGCATAGTTTCTTTGAGCATTGTCTAGAGTCTTACTAGCATAATGGATAACATTTAATTTCTTATCAACTCTTTGCCCTAGAACAGCACCTACAGCATAATCACTAGCATCACACATAATTTCAAAGGGTAAATTCCAATCAGGTGGCAGAACAACAGGTGCAGAGACTAATGCTTTCTTAAGTATTTCAAATGCTTCTACACAATCATCATCAAAGACAAATGGTACATATTTTTGTAATAAATTAGTCAGAGGCCGAGAAATTTTTGAGAAGTCCTTAATGAACCTCCTATAAAATCCGGCGTGACCAAGGAAACTTCTTATACCTTTGATGTCCTTGGGACATGGCATCTTTTCAATGGCATCAACCTTGGCTTTATCAACTTCAATACCTCTTTCAGAAACTGTGTGCCCCAAGACAATACCTTCATTAACCATAAAGTGGCACGTTTCCCAATTCAATACAAGATTAGTTTCTTCACATCTCTGCAAAACTCGATCAAGATTGCTCAAGCTCATCAAAAGAGGAACCATAGACGGAAAAGTCGTCCATGAAAACCTCACAAATCTTTTCACAAAAGTCAGAGAATATAGCCATCATGCATCTTTGAAAAGTAGCAGGTGCATTACATAAACCAAAACGCATACGTCTATAAGCAAAAGTACCAAAAGGGCATGTAAAAGTAGTCTTTGATTGATCTTTAGCCGACACAGGTATTTGAGAGAAACCAGAATAACCATCTAGAAAGCAATAATGTGTATGTTTGCATAGTCTTTCTAGCATTTGATCAATAAAAGGTAAGGCGTAATGATCTTTCTTAGTAGCTTTATTTAATTGGCGGAAATCAATTACCATCCTATAACCTGTGATAATTCTTTGCGGAATCAATTCATATTTATCATTAGGGACAACAGTAATACCTCCCTTCTTAGGGACACAATGGACAGGACTTACCCACTGACTATCAGCAACGGGATAAATTATACCTGCCTCCAGAAGTTTAAGTATTTATTTTCTTACCACTTCTTTCATTTTAGGATTCAAACGTCGTTGAGGATCGCGAATTGGTTTGGCATCCGCTTCCAAATGGATTTTATGTTGACATAGAGTGGGACTAATGCCCTTAAGATCATCAAGAGTATACCCAATAGCAGCATGGTGCTTCCTCAGAGTTTTCAATAATCTTTCTTCTTCATGCTCTGAAAGGTTAGCACTAATAATAACAGGATATATTTTCTTTTCATCAAGATAAGCATATTTAAGATTATCAGGCAACGGTTTAAGCTCAAACACGGGGTCACCCTTGGGTGGAGGAGGATCCCCTAGGATTTCAACAGGCAAATTGTGTTGCAGAATAGGTTCCTGTTTAAAGAATACTTCATCTATTTCCCTTCTTTCATTCATGAACATCTCATTTTCATGGTCTAGCAAATAGTGTTCTAAAGGATCACTAGGAGGTACGGCAATAGAAGAAAGACCAATAATTTCATCCTTACTAGGCAATTCTTCCTCACGATGTTGTTTACTAAATTTAGAGAAATTAAACTCATGAACCATATCATCCAAGCCAATAGTAACAACATTTCTTTTGCAATCTATCCTAACATTAACAGTATTCAAGAAGGGTCTACCAAATATAATGGGACAAAAGCTATCTTGTGGAGAACCAAGAACAAGAAAATCAGCAGGATATTTGGTTTTTCCACACAAGACTTCGACATCTCTAACAATTCCCATTGCAGATATAGTATCTCTATTGGCAAGTTTAATTGTAACATCAATATCTTCTAACTCAGCAGGTGCAATATCATGCATAATTTCTTTATATAAGTCAATGGGTATAACACTAGCACTAGCACCCATATCACATAAGCCATGATAACAATGATCTCCTATTTTAACAGAAATAACAGACATGCCTACCACGGATCTATGTTTATCTTTAGCACAAGGTTTAGTAATTCTAGCAGTTTCACCACAGAATTGAATAACATGCCCATCAATATTATCAGACAAGAGATCTTTAACAATAGCAATATTAGGTTCTACTTTGACTTGCTCAGGAGGTGTATAAGTTCTAATATTGCTTTTACAAACAACAGTTGAAGCTTTAGCATGATCCTTTACTCTAATAGGGAAAGGTAGTTTCTCAACATAAGAGGTAGGAACAATAGGATCATTATAAGTGACAGTCTTTTCTTCAACTTTAATAGGTGCAGCTACATTTACTTCTATGGGAGGATGATATTTAAACCACTTCTCCTTAGGGAGATCAACATAAGTAGCAAAAGATTCACATAAAGAAGCTACTATCTCAGAGTCCAGTCCATATTTAGTGCTAAACTTACGGAAAATATCGGTATCCATAAAAGATTTAACACAATCAAACTTAGGTGCCATACCTGACTCCTTACCTTCGTCGAGGTCCCAATCTTCAGAGTTGCGTTTAATTCTATCCAATAAATTCCATTTAAATTCAATAGTCTTCATCATGAAAGAGCCAGCACAAGAAGTATCGAGCATGGTGCGATTGTTATCAAAAATTCGAGCATAAAAATTCTGAAGAATTGTCACCCTTGAGAGCTCATGATTAGGGCATGAATATAACATTGATTTAAGCCTCCCCCGAGCTTGAGCGATACTTTCTCCTTCGCGAGGACAAAAATTATATATATAATTGCGATCACGATGAACAAGATGCATAGGGTAATACTTTTGATGAAATTCCAATTTCAATCTTTTATAGTTCCATGATCTCGTATCATCACATAGCCTATACCATGTCAATGCGTCTTCCTTCAAAGATAAAGGGAAGACCTTTTTCTTAACAAAATCATCGGGTATACCTGCAAGCTTAAATAATCCACAAACTTCATCCACATAGAGTAGATGTTCATCAGGATGCTTTGTTCCATCTCCTGTAAAAGTATTAGCTAGCAGTTTTTCCATCATACCCGAAGGAACTTCAAAAGGAGTTTCATTTTCAATAGGTTCAGTAGGTTGAGGAGCAACTCTTTGCTCTACTGGACGGGGTGAAGATACCCCGAACAAGCCCCTCAGAGAATTACTTTCCATAGTAACAAGTGACAGAAAATTTCAGCACACTATATAAATTTTTCCTTACCAAATTCCACTTACCAAAGGCGCTACACTCCCCTGCAACGGCGCCAGAAAAGAGTCTTGATGACCCACAAATATAGGGGATCTATCATAGTCCTTTCGATAAGTAAGAGCGTCGAACCCAACGAGGAGCAGAAGGGAATGATAAGCGGTTATCAGCAAGGTATTTTCTGCAAGTACTGAAATAAGTGGTAACATATAGTTTTGTGATAAGATAAATTGTAACGAGCAACAAGTAACAAGAGTAAATAAAGTGCAGCAAGGTGGCCCAATCCTTTTTGTAGCAAAGGACAAGCCTGGACAAACTCTTATAATAGGAAAAGCGCTCCCGAGGACACATGGGAATATCATCAAGCTAGTTTTCATCACGTTCATATGATTCGCGTTCGGTACTTTGATAATTTGATATGTGGGTGGACCGGTTCTTGGGTGCTGTTCTTACTTGAACAAACATCCCACTTATGATTAACCTCTATTGCAAGCATCCGCAACTACAACAAAAGTATTAAGGTAAACCTAACCATAGCATGAAACATATGGATCCAAATCAGCCCCTTACGAAGCAACGCATAAACTAGGGTTTAAGCTTCTGTCACTCTAGCAAACCATCATCTACTTATTACTTCCCAATGCCTTCCTCTAGGACCAAATAATGGTGAAGTGTTATGTAGTCGACATTCACATAACACCACTAAAGGCTAGACAACATACATCTCATCAAAATATCAAACGAATACCAAATTCACATGACTACTAATAGCAAGACTGCTCCCGTGTCCTCGGGAACAAACGTAACTACTCACAAATCATATTCATGTTCATAATCAGAGGGGTAATAATATGCATAAAGGATCTGAACATATGATCTTCCACCAAGTAAACCAACTAGCATCAACTACATGGAGTAATCAACACTACTAGCAACCTACTAGCACCAATCCCGGACTTGGAGACAAGAATTGGATACAAGAGATGAACTAGGGTTTGGAGATGAGATGGTGCTGGTGAAGATGTTGATGGAGATTGCCCTCTCCCGATGAGAGGAGCATTGGTGATGATGATGGCGATGATTTCCCACTCCCGGAGGGAAGTGTCCCCGGCAGAACAGCTCCGCCGGAGCCCTAGATTGGTTCCTCCAAGGTTCCGCCTCGTGGCGGTGAAGTCTCATCCCGAAAGGTTGCTAATTGTTTTTTTCTCATCGAAAGACTTCATATAGGAGAAGATGGGCATCGGAGAGCCACCAGGGGGCCCACGAGGTAGGGGGCGCGCTCCGGGGGGCGTCCCCCACCCTCGTGAGCAGGGTGTGGGCCCCTGGCCTTCATCTTTGGCGATGATTTTTCTTTATTTATTTTAAGATATTCCGTGGAGTTTCAGGACTTTTGGAGTTGCACAGAATAGGTCTCCAATATTTGCTCCTTTTCCAGCCCAGAATTCCAGCTGCCGGCATTCTCCCTCTTCATGTAAACCTTGTAAAATAAGAGATAATAGCCATAAGTATTGTGACAAACATGAAATAACAGCCCATAATGCGAGAAATATCGATATAAAAGCATGATGCAAAATGGACGTATCAACTCCCCCAAGCTTAGACCTTGCTTGTCCTCAAGCGAAAAGCTGATAACAATAAATATGTCCTCATGTTTAGAGGTAGAGGCGTCGATAAAAATAAAATACGGACATGAAGGCATCATGATTATTCTCATAACATCAACATATATAGATTTTGTCATATGGTTACTTATGTTCAAGTGATGATCTTTTCACAATGCAAAAGTATGAATCAGAAACCTTATTGGGCACCAACAAATTATAACCTCAGTCACTGAAACAATTGCAATTTATCATAAGATTGGAAAGAGTCTATGTTAGAGCTTAAAAGCAAGTCCACATACTCAACTATCATTTAGTCGTTCATAATTGCTAACACTCACGCAATACTTGTGGTTACGGAGTTTTAATCGGACACAGAGAAAGATAGGGACTTATAGTTTTGCCCCACAACTTTTTACCTCAAGGGTAATGTCAACAATAATAATTCATGCTCCCCTACATCCAATTAGATATATATATCACTAGAACATAAAAGCGCGCGTTGCCGCACCCGTATGTTTTATGGAAATAATAGAAAAAGATTCAATTATATGAGAAAATTTGGACATCACAAAATAAGAGAGAGAAAAGGAGCATCTTGTATAGTACATCAATACACTACTTTTGGGGAATAGAACATCTATACACTTATGGTGGGGTATACAGGTTTTAAAATTCACACGGATGACACTGCCATCTAAATTAGCATTGGAATGTCAATGTACAAAAAAGTTTGTCTGACATTCATTTGGTAAGACATTCGAGTAAGTGGTGGAGCATATGTCGATGGCACACGTCACCGTTTGTAGCCTTGACATCTTAGATCCTGCACAAAGGAAGAAAATGAATAAAGAATGATGCAATAGTACTATATGTAGCCAAATACTCCCGTCACTTATAACCGGACGGTGACGGGAACTCGGGAATGCAATAGCCGACCACCTTCTGCACCTTTAATAAACAGCAAATTAATCAGGAAAACACAGGCTGCAGCGCCATATATTTTGGTTTTTAGAGAACAATGCCACATATCAGCTGGCCCAATCACTCCACAGATAGAAGAACTCACCTTGCGGCCCAACAGCCCGGTTCATGAGAAGGTGCCTAGAAAAGCATGTGGAGCAGCAGCCCTTTTCATGTGTTGGTTTGTCAGCTTGTGGAAGCGGATGAGGCGGACGAGGCCTAAATGCCATGGGACGATAGAATCATCTGATGTGTTCATGTGCCTAATCGGACGGCTTAGGACCCAAAATCGCTGTGAGAAGGCATAGTTAGCTCAGTTTTACTGTTTAGTAATGTTCTTTCCAACATGCTGGGCTTGCCAAAGGATAAAATGAAAAAGGAAAGGTGAAGATCACCGTGACTCTTGCATAAGGTAGAGGATAATAATAAAAGATAGGCCCTTCGCAGAGGGAAGCAGAGGTTGCATGCGCTTTTATGGTTGATGCACAAAATCTTAATGCAAAAGAACGTCACTTTATATTGCCCCTTGTATGTGGAACTTTATTATGCAGTTCGTCGCTTTTATTACTTCCAAAACAAGTTCGTACAAAGCTTATTTTCTCTGCGCTAATAAGTCATGCATATCTAGAGAGCAATTTTTATTGCTTGCACCAATGACAACTTAGTTGAAGGATCTTACTCAATGCATAGGTAGATATGGTGGACTCTCATGGCTACACTGGTTTAAGGGTATTTGGAAGCACAAGTAGTATCTCTACTTGGTGCTGAGGATTTGGCTAGCATGAGGGGGAACGGCAAGCTCAACATGTTAGAGGATCCATGATAACATACTTTATCTCAGATATAAGAAAACATAACTCATCACGTTGTCTTCGTTGTCCAACATCAACTCTTTAGCATGTTGTATTTTAATGAGTGCTCCCAATCATAAAAGATGCCAATGATAATATATCTATATGTGAAACCTCTCTTTCTTTATTACTTCCTATTAATTGCAACGATGACCAAAGCTATATTTTCCAACTCCCAACAACTTTTAATCATCATACTCTTTCTATGTGAAGTCATTACTTTCAATAAGATCAATATGAACTCTTTGTTTCTTTTTATTCTTTTTCTTTTATTCACCCAAGATCATGGCAAAATAATCAAGCCCTTGACTCAACACTAATCTTTATTATATATAGCTCACGGACTCGATTACATAGAGGGATCCTAAAGCAAAATTTCAAAACTAGATCATGCCATGACTTTATTCTACTAAATCAAGATACTACTAATAGGATCGAACTAAGAAAAACGATAAAGATAGGAGTTGTGATGGTGATACGATACCGGGGCACCTCCCCCAAGCTTGGCAGTTGCCAAGGGGAGTGCCCATACCCATGTGATTATATCTCCTTCTTGGTCGGTGAAGGTGGAGGTGTTGTTGATGATGCAGGCTTGTCGTCCACCTTCCATGGCATAGGCTCACCATCATAGAAGGATGATCGAGTCTCCAGAATCCTCAAATCTGCAGCCAAACTCATCCTTTTGAATCTATATTCATACTCACAGTTTTGATTTTGCAGATCATAGATTTGGGCTTGGAGGTGCTCGATCTTCTCATGTAGCTTGAAGATGGCCTCCTCGGTGTTCTTGGCATCCGGCTCGTAATTGTTTGTGAACTCCGCGAGCAACTTGTGGCTAGCGTTGGTTCCATGCTCCACCATCCCCTGGCACTTGAAAACTTGCTGCACCATTGCTTCGAGCCTCGCCTCCACGCTTCCGGTTCCCTTTAGTCCCTCAACATCACGGATGTGTAGCAACCCATCACGCATCTCAATGGTTTGAGGGTGTCGCAGAACCTCCATGAGGTAAGGGTTGATCACCTTCTCGAAGAACTTGTCCTTGGAAGCACTTGGGGACGTAATGATTATCTAGATCTGTTAGAAAAACAGCTCGAAACAAGAACATGAGATATTTGCGTGATATGGGAGTCAAAACCTTCGGGAGAATATATAATGAATTTTTACCAACCAAAATATGTATCGTGCAGGAAAACTGAGTCCGGAGGGCACACGAGGTGCTCACGAGGTAGGGGGCGCGCCCAGGGGGGTAGGGCGCACCCACCACCCTCGTGGAGGCCTCGTGTCCTTCCCGGACTGCCACTTATTTTTCTATTTTTCTAAATATTCCAAAACGGAGAAATATTGCCTTAAAAATTGTTTTGGAGTCGGTTTACTTACCGTACCACATACCTATTCCTTTTCGGAGTCTGAAACGGTCTGGAAAGTGTCCCTTATGTATTCCTCCGGGGTTACGGTTTCAATAATATTGGTTTCAACATTTATGGGATTACCAGAGATATAATGTTTGATTCTTTGACCGTTTACCACCTTCGGATTTGTTCCATCGAAGTTGTTGATTTTTATGGCACCAGAATGATAGACCTCCTCGATAATGTAGGGACCTTCCCATTTAGAGAGAAGTTTTCCAGTAAAAAATCTTAAATGAGAGTTGTATAGCAATACATAATCACCTACATTCAACTCACGGTTTTGTATCCTTTTGTCATGCCATCTTTTAACTTTTTCTTTAAATAACTTGGCATTTTCATAAGCTTTGGTTCTCCATTCATCAAGTGAGCTAATATCAAATAACCTCTTCTCACCAGCAAGTTTGAAATCATAGTTGAGCTCTTTAATAGCGCAATATGCCTTATGTTCTAGTTCGAGAGGTAAGTGACATGCTTTTCCATAAACCATTTTATACGGAGACATACCCATAGGATTCTTATATGCGGTTCTATAGGCCCATAATGCATCGTCAAGTTTCTTGGACCAATTCTTTCTAGACCTATTAACAGTCTTTTACAAAATTAATTTGAGCACTCTATTACTCAATTCTACTTGACCACTAGACCGTGGGTGATAAGGAGATGCAATTCTATGATTAACGGCATATTTAGCAAGCATTTTACAGAAAGCACCATGAATAAAATGTGAACCACCATCAGTCATTAAATATCTAGGGACTCCAAACCTTGGAAAAATAACTTCTTTAAGCATTTTAATAGAGGTGTTATGATCAACACTACTAGTTGGAATAGCTTCTACCCACTTAGTAACGTAATCAACAACAACTAAAATATGTGTATATCCATTAGAGGCAGGAAAATGTCCCATATAATCAAAGCCCCAAACATCAAATGGTTCAATAACAAGTGAATAATTCATAGTCATTTCTTGACGTCTACTAATATTACCAATTCTTTGACATTCATCACAAGACAAAACAAACTTACGGGCATCCTTGAAGAGAGTAGGCCAATAAAAACCAGATTGCAATACCTTATGTGCAGTTCTATCTCCAGCGTGGTGTCCTCCATAAGCTTCGGAGTGACACTTGCATAGGATCTGTTCTTGTTCATGCTCAGGTACACAACGTCTAATAACACCATCTACTCCTTCTTTATAAAGATGTGGGTCATCCCAAAAGTAATGTCGCAAATCATAAAAGAACTTTTTCTTTTGTTGGTATGTGAAGCTAGGTGGTATAACTTTAGCAACAATATAATTAGCATAATCAGCATACCATGGAGTGCTATGAGAAGTGCTTATGACATTTAATTGTTCATCATGAAAGCTATCATCAATAGGTAGTGGGTCATCAAGAACATTCTCTAACCTAGATAAGTTATCTGCAACGGGGTTCTCAGCTCCTTTCCTATCAACAATATGCAAATCAAATTCTTGCAGCAAGAGAACCCATCTAATAAGTCTAGGTTTAGCATCTTTCTTTTCCATAAGATATTTAATAGCAGCATGATCAGTGTGAATAGTTACTTTAGAATCAACAATATAGGGTCTAAATTTATCACAAGCAAACACAACTGCTAAAAGTTCCTTTTCGGTAGTAGCATAGTTTCTTTGAGCATTGTCTAGAGTCTTACTAGCATAATGGATAACATTTAATTTCTTATCAACTCTTTGCCCTAGAACAGCACCTACAGCATAATCACTAGCATCACACATAATTTCAAAGGGTAAATTCCAATCAGGTGGCTGAACAACAGGTGCAGAGACTAATGCTTTCTTAAGTATTTCAAATGCTTCTACACAATCATCATCAAAGACAAATGGTACATATTTTTGTAATAAATTAGTCAAAGGCCGAGAAATTTTTGAGAAGTCCTTAATGAACCTCCTATAAAATCCGGCGTGACCAAGGAAACTTCTTATACCTTTGATGTCCTTGGGACATGGCATCTTTTCAGTGGCATCAACCTTGGCTTTATCAACTTCAATACCTCTTTCAGAAACTTTGTGCCCCAAGACAATACCTTCATTAACCATAAAGTGGCACTTTTCCCAATTCAAGACAAGATTAGTTTCTTCACATCTCTGCAAAACTCGATCAAGATTGCTCAAGCTCATCAAAAGAGGAACCATAGACGGAAAAGTCGTCCATGAAAACCTCACAAATCTTTTCACAAAAGTCAGAGAATATAGCCATCATGCATCTTTGAAAAGTAGCAGGTGCATTACATAAACCAAAACGCATACGTCTATAAGCAAAAGTACCAAAAGGGCATGTAAAAGTAATCTTTGATTGATCTTTAGCCGACACATGTATTTGAGAGAAACCAGAATAACCATCTAGAAAGCAATAATGTGTATGTTTGCATAGTCTTTCTAGCATTTGATCAATAAAAGGTAAGGCGTAATGATCTTTCTTAGTAGCTTTATTTAATTTGCGGAAATCAATTACCATCCTATAACTTGTGATAATTCTTTGCAGAATCAATTCATATTTATCATTAGGGACAACAGTAATACCTCCCTTCTTAGGGACACAATGGACAGGACTTTCCCACTGACTATCAGCAACGGGATAAATTATACCTTCCTCCAGAAGCTTAAGTATTTATTTTCTTACCACTTCTTTCATTTTAGGATTCAAACGTCGTTGAGGATCGCGAACTGGTTTGGCATCCGCTTCCAAATTTATTTTATGTTGACATAGAGTGGGACTAATGCCCTTAAGATCATCAAGAGTATACCCAATAGCAGCATGGTGCTTCTTCAGAGTTTTCAATAATCTTTCTTCTTCAAGCTATGAAAGGTTAGCACTAATAATAACAGGATATATTTTCTTTTCATCAAGATAAGCATATTTAAGATTATCAGGCAACGGTTTAAGCTCAAACACGGGATCACCCTTGGGTGGAGGAGGATCCCCTAGGATTTCAACAGGCAAATTGTGTTGCAAAATAGGTTCCTGTTTAAAGAATACTTCATCTATTTCCCTTCTTTCATTCATGAACATCCCATTTTCATGGTCTAGCAAATAGTGTTCTAAAGGATCACCAGGAGGTACGGCAATAGAAGAAAGACCAATAATTTCATCCTTACTAGGCAATTCTTCCTCACGATGTTGTTTACTAAATTTAGAGAAATTAAACTCATGAACCATATCATCCAAGCTAATAGTAACAACATTCTTTTTGCAATCTATCCTAACAGAAATAACAGGCACGCCTACCACGGGTCTATGTTTATCTTTAGCACAAGGTTTAGCAATTCTAGCAGTTTCACCACAGAATTGAATAACATGCCCATCAATATTATCAGACAAGAGATCTTTAACAATAGCAATATTAGGTTCTACTTTGACTTGCTCAGGAGGTGTATAAGTTCTAATATTGCTTTTATAAACAACAGTTGAAGCTTTAGCATGATCCTTTACTCTAATAGGTAAAGGTAGTTTCTCAACATAAGAGGTAGGAACAACAGGATCATTATAAGTGACAGTCTTTTCTTCAACTTTAATAGGTGCAGCTACTTTTACTTCTATGGGAGGATGATATTTAAACCACTTCTCCTTAGGGAGATCAACATAAGTAGCAAAAGATTCACATAAAGAAGCTACCATCTCAGAGTCCAGTCCATATTTAGTGCTAAACTTACGGAAAATATCGGTATCCATAAAAGATTTAACACAATCAAACTTAGGTGCCATACCTGACTCCTTACCTTCGTCGAGGTCCCAATCTTCAGAGTTGCGTTTAATTCTATCCAATAAATTCCATTTAAATTCAATAGTCTTCATCATGAAAGAGCCAGCACAAGAAGTATCGAGCATGGTGCGATTGTTATCAGAAAGTCGAGCATAAAAATTCTGAAGAATTGTCACCCTTGAGAGCTCATGATTGGGGCAAGAATATAACATTGATTTAAGCCTCCCCCGAGCTTGAGCGATACTTTCTCCTTCGCGAGGCCAAAAATTATATATATAATTGCGATCACGATGAACAAGATGCATAGGGTAATACTTTTGATGAAATTCCAATTTCAATCTTTTATAGTTCCATGATCTCGTATCATCACATAGCCTATTCCATGTCAATGCATCTTCCTTCAAAGATAAAGGGAAGACCTTTTTCTTAACAAAATCATCGGGTATACCTGCAAGCTTAAATAATCCACAAACTTCATCCACATAGAGTAGACGTTCATCAGGATGCTTTGTTCCATCTCCTGTAAAAGTATTAGCTAGCAGTTTTTCCATCATACCCGAAGGAACTTCAAAAGGAGTTTCATTTTCAATAGGTTCAGTAGGTTGAGGAGCAATTCTTTGCTCTACTGGACGGGGTGAAGATACCCCGAACAAGCACCTCAGAGAATTACTTTCCATAGTAACAAGTGACAGAAAATTTCAGCACACTATATAAATTTTTCCTTACCAAATTCCACTTACCAAAGGCGCTACACTCCCTTGCAACGGCGCCAGAAAAGAGTCTTGATGACCCACAAGTATAGTGGATCTATCGTAGTCCTTTCGATAAGTAAGAGCGTCAAACCCAACGAGGAGCAGAAGGAAATGATAAGCGGTTATCAGCAAGGTATTCTCTGCAAGTACTGAAATAAGTGGTAACAGATAGTTTTGTGATAAGATAAAATGTAACAAGCAACAAGTAACAAGAGTAAATAAAGTGCAGCAAGGTGGCCCAATCCTTTTTGTAGCAAAGGACAAGCCTGGACAAACTCTTATAATAGGAAAAGCGCTCCCGAGGACACATGGGAATATCATCAAGCTAGTTTTCATCACGTTCATATGATTCGCGTTCGGTACTTTGATAATTTGATATTTGGGTGGACCGGTGCTTGGGTGCTGTTCTTACTTGAACAAACATCCCACTTATGATTAACCTCTATTGCAAGCATCCGCAACTACAACAAAAGTATTAAGGTAAACCTAACCATAGCATGAAACATATGGATCCAAATCAGCCCCTTACGAAGCAACGCATAAACTAGGGTTTAAGCTTCTGTCACTCTAGCAAACCATCGTCTACTTATTACTTCCCAATGCCTTCCTCTAGGCCCAAATAATGGTGAAGTGTTATGTAGTCGACATTCACATAACACCACTAGAGGCTAGACAACATACATCTCATCAAAATATCAAACGAATACCAAATTCACATGACTACTAATAGCAAGACTGCTCCCGTGTCCTCAGGAACAAACGTAACTACTCACAAAGCATATTCATGTTCATAATCAGAGGGGTAATAATATGCATAAAGGATCTGAACATATGATCTTCCACCAAGTAAACCAACTAGCATCAACTACAAGGAGTAATCAACACTACTAGGAACCTACTAGCACCAATCCCGGACTTGGAGACAATAATTGGATACAAGAGATGAACTAGGGTTTGGAGATGAGATGGTGCTGGTGAAGATGTTGATGGAGATTGCCCTCTCCCAATGAGAGCAGCGTTGGTGATGATGATGGCGATGATTTCCCACTCCCGGAGGGAAGTGTCCCCGGAAGAACAGCTCCGTCGGAGCCCTAGATTGGTTCCGCCAAGGTTCCACCTCGTGGCGGCGGAGTCTCGTCCCGAAAGGTTGCTTCTTGTTTTTTTCTCATCGAAATACTTC